>CM053787.1:274429863-274969863 GCA_028749045.1 Cupressus sempervirens | reverse complement strand
GTTTGCTACTTGAGAGGTATAGCCCATTGTTTTTCTCAGTTGCATTATGCTTGTCTTTCATGGATATGGATCTTGAGCTATGGTACATGAGTTAGTTGTAGAGGGTTCATTTGAGAGATGGTTTAGCATTGGTTATCTCTATGTGCATATATTGTTATGTTGGTTGAGTTTGGGAGATAGTTTTATATTGGGCTTATTCCTTGATTTAGGAATGGTTATTCCTTGGTTTAAGAATGGTTTTATGAATTTGATCTTCTTGTGAGAGGCTTACATCCATGATTAGTTATATGGTATGGTTTGGGTGTTGTTGAGGCTTCTTGTTGGGGTTTTATAGAGGAGATCATACTTGCACAATTTACATCTAGAGGTGTGTGTAGAAGGACATGATACAGGTTATGATTTGCATGGTTTCTCCAGTCTTGGTTATCTTCCTGGATGTTCAGTTTTGCCTACATTGGATTTGAGATTGGTTGGATATTGTGATCACTGGTTTGTGCTCATGTATGTCATGTGAGAGATGACATGGTTATTCCTTTATCTCTTTCCTCTTCTGGTTGTGGAGAATTTGGGAGACTATTGGAGACTTGTTACAAGATTTATTCTTGCAGGATATCAGTTTATGTATTGTGGATGTCCTTGATACTACATGGATTCACTTCTTTGAGATGTTGTGAGTGGATTGGTTATAGATTTGACATTATCTTTTGTAGTGGGAGGTTCTTGGTATATATGTGGTAGGTATTGCTCTTGAGGCTTGTGATTGCAGGTTATAGATTGGATATGTTGGTGATATGAGATTCACTTGTTGTACCTTTGAGGTATGGATAGTTGGATGGGTTTGGCACATGCTTTGGGTGCTATTTCAGCTATGGATATTTTGACAACTATGGATACATGTCATTAACTTTGGATCAGGCTTTTTTGTGCTTGGCATTTCAGTTGGTACAAGATTTTATGATCTTCTAATGCGACAGGTTGGGTGTCTTTCTCTTTGGATGGCTTCTATGTATGTCCAGTGGAAGTGGCATAATAGGAGGTGAGATCATTCATGTTTGGGATGCTGGATACTTTGATTTTGTTGCGGGTACCAGGATGGAGCACTTGGTGTATTTTGATCCATGATGGTGGATGTGCTAGGAGGGATTGTTCCCTTGTTCATTTATGTGGCTACAGATTGACCCTATGCAATGTATACAACAAGTGGAAGATTGTTGAGATAATGGGTGTTGCACACATTGCATAATATTGTTATATTTTATTATTTTATTTTATTATGTAATGTTGTACCTAGATGGATGTGCAACATGTAAAGATTCACATAGAATATTCTTGATGAGTTGTATTGTAACATTGTGTAAGGAAACTTGGTAACAAAGAATATAACCATTTTCACATAACCCATAATAGATATGAAATAAACACGGAATTAAAATCCACATGCAAGAGAATAGACAACATACCCACAAAATTGTGACACAAGATATACCCTGGAAAACTCTCATTGAGGGAAAAACCCAGCCTCCAAAAGTATCCATCACCATGTATTAGTATTTAATATTGGGCATTTAATTCTTTTCTCCAATATTAAATAATTACATGAAACATTATCACAATGTTAAAATACAACTCATCAAGAATATTCCATGGGAATCTTTACATGTTGCACATCCATCTAGGTACAACATTACATAATAAAATAAAATAACAAAATATAACAATTTTATGCAATGTGTGCAACACCCATTATCTCAACAAGATTCATGTTGCATGCAGGCTTTTTCTTTAATGCCTACATACAGCCAATATTTTTCATTTACTATGCTAACAAAAAATTGTGCCACGTTAAAACTTTATATTATGCCATGTTTTGTTTTGTTTGCCTTTCTTTGTTTTATAATTACCACCTCATGTTTTAAAGTATGTATCATATTTTATACACCATATTCTTAATATCACCTTAGTGTATTTGAAAAGCTTTCTTGCCAATGCCACATGTGCCATATTAAAATTGCATTTTGCCAACTTATTAGTTGTCGACATGGTCATTTTTTGAGGAAATTTTTTTCACTATCTCATATATACAAGGTGAAACATATAAAAAATTTGAATACAAATTTCATCTCATAAATACAAGATAATAAAAAAAGAATGATTATTCTATGATGTACTGAAACACAAAAAAAATCTGAGAACCACATAGAATACAATGCTGAGAACCATCAACCATCATACAATGTTGATAACACAACTCTGATTTTTTTGATAACACAACTCTGATTACACCCCCAAAACTTTTGTGTCAAAAAATTTGACCACCTTCTTTTCATGAAAACTTTCTATGAAAGGAGCAGAAAGCTAACACAAACTGTTTATTGGAAAAGATCTTATATCAGTATTAATTGAGAGAAAACTCCCAATCTGCTTCTTAACTATTCAAACAATTCCCTAGGTAGGGCTTTGGTAAAAATGTCTACTACTTGTCCTTAAGTGGGCACATAGATGAGTTTCAATTATTTATTAAGAACTTTATCTCTCAAGAAATGAAGTTTTATGGCCACATTTTTTTTTCATGAGTGCATTACTGGATTTTTATTGAATTGAATAGCACTCATATTGTCACATATGATAGAAATAGGTTTTGAAACCTGAATACCTAAATCAGGTAGCTGATAATATATCCAAGTCAACTAATCACAACATGTTGTACCAGCAACATATTCAGATTCACAAGTATACAAAGTGACACAATCCTATTTCTTACTATGTCAGGTAACTAAATAGTCACCAAGGAAGAAGACTACAACACTGGTGCTCTTTTTATCATTAGATCCACCCCAATCTGCATCAATATATCTAAAAAGTGTAAAATCATTGCTATGTGAATACCATAAACCATAATCAAGTGTGGCTTGTATGTATTTAAGTATTCTATTTACTGCATTTAGATGAGATTGTTTTGGATTAGATTGAAATCTTGACACCATACATACTACTTTCATTATATCAGGTTTGGATGCTGTTAGATATAACAAACTTCCAATCATGGATCTATAAAGAGTTTGATTTATAGAAGGTGATTCATCATTCTTTATTAGCTTGCAGCTTATCTCCATAGGAGTACTTACTAGTTTACATTCAACCATATTAAACTTTCTCAACATTTCGTTTGCATATTTAGTTTGAGAAATAAATAGTTCATGTTCAAGCTATGAGACTTGCAAAACAAGGAAAAATGTGAGTGCACCCAACAGTGACATTTTAAACTGAGATTTCATGATCTTTTAAAAATGTTTTGTTGATTCATCATTAGTAGACCCAAAAATAATATCATCCACATAGATTTCTAGTACCAAAATATCATCATTTATAACTTTGATATACAAAGTGTTATTTTCTTTTCCACAAGAAAATCCATTTGTAGTTAAATGTTTATCCAACCTAGAATACCATGCTCTAGGAGCTTGTTTTAAGCCATATAAAGCCTTTTTCAGTCGGCTAACGTAATCAAGTTTGTTAAAAGATTCAAAACCCTCTAGTTTTTCCATATAGACTTCCTCTTAAAGATACCCATTCAAGAATGTAGTTTTGACATCCATTTGGTAAACAGTGAATTTTTTATAATTGGCATATGCAAGGAAGATTTTGATTAATTCCATCCTTACAACTTGTGCAAAGGTTTCACCAAAATCAATTCCTTCTTGCCGAGCATAACCTTTGCATACAAATTTGGCTTTATTTATGATCACTTTGTCATCTTCATTTAGTTTGTTATAGAATACCCATTTTTCACCTATGACATTTTTATCATTAGGTCTGGGAACTAGTTCCCAAGTCTTATTTTTCTCTATTTGGTTTATTTCTTCCTACATAGCATTTTTCCAATAGGAGTCTAATAAGGCTTCAACAACACTCTTTGGTTCAAAATTAGCTATCAACCAAAAATGTTCAACAATATTTGCTTGTTGATCTAATTTTGCCTTTCTTCTAGTTAAGATGCATTTTTCTACATCACTAATAACTTGAGACTCAGGATGTCTCTTAGCAATTATTCTAGAAGAAGTTTTTATTTTTGAACCAACACTTGTTATTTTGGGACTTGAGTAGTTTTTTGGTTCAATTTCATCAGCAAGTTCAATTTCAACATTTTCAAGGTGTTTATCATGCAAAGTTTCTAATTTTTGGAATGATGTATCTTCATGATCTTCTTTTTTATTATAGCATACAAAATTTTCATGATATACAACATTTATGACTTCTACAATTTTATTCAACCTTTTGTTATAGAATTTATACTCTTTGCTATGCATGGAGTACCCAAGGAAGATTCCTTCATCAAATCTTGAATTGAAGTTCTCTAAAGAACCATCATTATTTGTGATAAAACATTTACAACCAAAGATTTTGAAAATTTTGACATTTTTTTTTTCCATTCCATAACTCATATGGAGTATAAGCTATTCTAACTCTGATTTGTGCTCTATTTACAATGTAGAAAAATGTATGAACAACTTCTTTCCATATTTTTTTGGGAAGTTTTGCTTCATTAAGCATGGTTCTGGCCATTTCTTTGACAATTCTATTTTTCCTTTCTACAACACCATTTTGTTGTGGTGTCCTAACAATAGAGTATTGTCTTTTTATGCCATGTTTTTCACAATACTCAATGAATTTCTGAGAGTTGAATTCTCATCTCCTATTTAATCTTAAACATTTTAATTTTAAGTTAGTTTCCATTTCTACCATTTTTCTATAGATTTTAAAATGGTCAAAGGCTTTTGATTTGTGTTTCAAAAATGTTACCTAAACCATCCTTGAATAGTCATCTATGAACAACATGAAATAATTTTCAAAATTTAATGATGCAGTTTTAGTTGGACCACAAAGATTAGTATGCACTTGTTCAAGTTGTCTATTTGATGAGTATTCTATTTTTTTAAAAGATACTCTCATTTGTTTTCCTTTTACACATTCTTCACAAATATTTGTTAGTTTGGTTATTTGTGCTAATCCTCTAACCTTTTTATTCTTACTAATTCTATCAAGATTATCAAAGTTCAGATGTCCCAATCTCTTATGCCACAGCCAATTCTCTTCTACTTGACTTATAAGACAAGTATTAACCAATGAAGTTTCTTGAACAATAGAATCAATTAGGTTATAAAGATTTCCACTTGTTCTTAACCCACTAGCAATGACTCTATCCCTTCCGTTTTTGATATAGCATCCTTTTGCATTAAAAGAAATAGAGTAGCCACTATCAAAAATCTGACTGACACTCAAAAGGTTATGTTTTAAACCTTCAACAAAGTATACATCATGAATTGGTGTATCCCTGTTTAAAATTATTGAGCCTCTTCCTATTATATACGCTACTAAATTATCACCAAATCATACAAACCCTCCATCAAAATATTCTAGGGGTTTAAATTTGCTTTTACACCCAGTCATATGGTGTAAGCAGCCACTATCCAAAACCCATGTTGCTAGTTTTTGAGCAAATAGGGTTGTTTCAATAATTAAAGAATTTTCAGCTATCTTTACTTGCTTCCAGATCTATTTAGGTCTCAAATTCAATTTGCATTGATTTTCATAATGGCCATACTGAAAACATTTAAAGCACCTAATAATCCTTCTTTTTCCTTGATTGGTCCTCTTTTCACAAAAAATAGCCTTGCACCCAAAGACATTTTAGTTGAAACAATAACCATTGAAAGAGAATTTGGTGTTTTGATTAGAAGAATCTTTAGATGAACTTTTCCAAACATTTAATTTCTTATCCTTTTCTTCAAGTAAGAATTTTTTATTTTCTATATTTAGATTTTCTTCTTTTAATTCTTCTCGAAGTTTTTGATTTTCAATTTCATGATTTGAAATTAACTTCTTTAATCTTTTAAGTTCTTGCAAAGACTTCAGAAGTTCTTCTTTGAGATCTACTTCTTCATCTAAATTAGATGAAGATTTAGGTTCACTAGATTCAGGTTTAGGGGTGTGGACTATTTCAGCCATGAATAATCTTTCCCGTTCTTTGTCAGTATCACTAGATTCTTCATTGGAATCTTCTTTTGATAGAAGAATTTTCTTTTTATAGTCCTTGAATCTTTTGTTTTGATTCCAAGGCTTCTCTTTGGAAAAATTCTCAGTTTTCTCATCACAGTCTTCAAGTTCAACATTCAAACATTTTGTAGCAAAATGTCCTAGTTGACCATAGCTAAAATATTTATGTTTTCCTTTATACTTTTTTCACATTCTTCTAACTAGCAATGCTTCTAAAGCATCTGTTAGGTTTGAATCACTCTCATCATTTTTTTTAGCCTTAAAAGCTATTTCTTTTGATGAGGAACTAGCTTGATTGCTAATCCTTATTTCATATGCAGTTAGTGTTCCTTGCAATTGATGTAGAGTCATTTTAGAAAAGCTTTTCTTTTCTTCTAATGCAGATAGTTTAGTTTCAAATTTAGATAATAACTTTTGAAACTATATCATTTTTTGTAATATGTTCACCTAGACCCTTTCTAGCATTTACTACCTCATCAATTCTTAAGAAGTATGTTGAAATGGTTTCATCTTCACTCATTTTTAGATTATCAAACTATGTTTTGAGAGTTAGTAGTTTGGATTCTTTTACTTTCTCATCTGCTTGATAGATTATTTCAAGTTTGACCCAAATGTCATTTGCTGACTTGCAATAGACAAATTTAGCAAAAACATTTTTTGTGAGACCACAAACAAGGGCATATCTTGCCTTCTTATTCAAATCAAATTTCAGTTTATCATTTGCATTAGTAGAGACTGGTGGTGGGATAGTATACTTTGTAATAACAACATACCACATTCTTACATCTAAATAATGTATAAATGCCTCCATCATTACTTTCTAGAAAACATAATCATTTCCATCAAATAGTCAAGCCCTGTTAAGGGAAGCCCCTTTAGCTTGTGCCATAATCTCCAAAAAAAATCCCTCGAACAATTCCTAAGAGGAATCCTATGCTCTAATAACACTTGTTGGAAGTATTAGAGTTCGGGGGGGGGGTGTGAATCAGAACTATATTAATTTAATTCAAAAAATAATTACAATCCTTTAAAAATTCATAACTAAATGTAAAGCTATGCAGAAAAATATAAACATTCACAATGAATAGAAAAAAATATCAGCTCACAAAATATAGAGACACATATTTTGCCAAGTGGAAAACCCTCAAAATTCCTCAAAAAGGATTCGTTATAGGGAGAAAAACCACTCCATGAACCTATAATCTTTATTGAGCTTCAACTCCTTTACAATCAGCAACAATAACTGCTTAGGGTGTTCAACCCTTTATATCTTTTTCTTTTATTTACAATCTCACATACACATATAAAGGCATATGCTACATCTATACATGTAGGTAAGCTTATAATATAGCTTTCAGATTACAATTCTTCACAAGTTTTCTCAAATGTATTTGTGTCTCTTCTTCAATGATCTTTTCACACATCTTTTTTCAGAATTTACAAATGATCTTTATAAATAGAGATTAAATTTGAAATGAATCAGTTATGAAAAACCAATTGAACTAGTTAGGTTCATTTTACAAAACCCCTTTATGAAATGTTGTTTTTAAAACCAACCCATATAAGCTAAGCCTTGGATTTGTCTATGTTCTTTAAACTATCAACCATATAAATCTCCAAACTATGCATGTAGGATTTTGTATTTGAAACCCTCAAAAAAATGCCTTTTCAACAAATGAAAAAATCTTCAAAAAATTGTCATTTTTAAGGTTTGAACCACTGACCATTTATATCTTGAAAAAACTGGAAAAGACTGAGACTGTACAAAGATTTGTCTTTGAAAAACTAGTTACATTATTTTTACCTTTTCTTTCAAACTACTCAAAACCAATGAAGTTTGAAACAAATAGAATTTCTTCAATAATTTTCCTTTTCAACAAATGAAATTCCTTCAACTGTCACCTAGGGTTGGTTTTTAAAAATTTGCCTCTAAAATGCTTTATTTCGAAACCAAATCCAAAAGATTTCTTTGAAAAGAAATGATATCAGTTTTTTAAAACTTCCATATATTTCATTGCATGAAAAAAATTTCTTTGAAACCCTTATTTCTTTACATTCTTCAAAAAACCTAACTGTAATATTATTTCTTCCTTTTAGATGGTACTGGATTGAAGAAAAATAAAAAAAAGCTTTCATATCTTACAACAATAAACTTTTTTTCAAAACCCTTTAAATTTCTCTTTACTTTTCAAGAAAAATATACTGTATTTCTTTTTGAAATTGACAGTAGAAGAAATTCTTTTCACAAAATGAAACTCTTTCAAAAATCAATAGTCATACCTATAGCTGGAAAAGAATATTTTTCAAAAAAGAAACAATTGACCTAAACTACTTTTTTTTGTTTTTACCTTCATCATTCTTTCTTTTTGAAAACCCTTATCTCATTATGCCTTCAAACAAGATTTTATCATAGTCTTGAAGACCACTTTTATGCTTTATTCTCATCCGTGCAATCACAAATGAGATGAAAGAAAAAATAAGTATCTGAAAAATCAAATCATAAATCAAGAACAAGTACAGTGCCATGATAGTTTCTCAAACCTTTTTCTTCAAGCTCCTTCATATTTAAAGAACAATAATGAATTGATATTTCTGCTAAAAGCGTCTTTACAAACATTTTGTATTTGCAGTCAAAGAATCACTGAGAAGACCAAAAAAATTTCTTTCATGGAAGATGATAAAAATTTTGGACTTGCATAGATGGAGAAGTGAAACCCTTCACAATTACCTTTGCAAAGTTAAAAGATGATCAAAATGACCACAAAGAAAACCAAAACATAGAATCCTTTGAAGTCCACCATATGAAATTGACATTTGGCTAGATTCCTATTGCATGCAGGCTTTTTATTTAATGCCTACATATAGCCAGCATTTTTCATTTACTGTATTGACACCAAATTGTGCCATGTTAAAACTTTATATTATGCCATGTTTTGTTTTACCTACCTTGCTTTGTTTTACAATTGACACCTCATGTTTTAAAGTGTCCTTTTTTATACACCACATTCTTAATATCACATTAGTGTATTTGAAAACCTTTCTTGCCAATGGCACATGTGCCATATAAAAATTACATTTTGCCAACTTACTAATTTTCAACATGGTCAACAAGCTTAACAACATTGTGGTAGGGTGGCAAAGAACTCCTACAATATTATCCCTCTTATGTTTTTTGAGTAGGTTTTGAAGATCCTTTCAGATTTGATCATCTTGTTTATACCATCTCAAGATTTTGGTATCTAGTATCTTGTATATGAATTTCTTATAAATTTAATGATGATTGAGAATGTGTTGAATGATCAATATTCAAATGACCTTGACTTATTGAATTTTCTACATTCTATGGAGAATGTTGAGGTGGGATTGGTTTTGTAGAGGCAATCTTCACATATGGTATCAAAGCTCTTGGTTCCACACTCAGGATGAGTTTAGAATGTTAGACACACAACTGTAAGTCAACTAGCTTAATCAAATGTTTATATGAGTTGATGACATGGATTACATGTTGTTTCTTCAAGTTATGATTACTTTTGATGTAGAAGGATATGATGCTCCTTATGTATGTCATGATTTTTAGTTGACATTACATTCTTCTAAAGATTGTCAAAATAGAAAGTTTCTAGAATGATTGGTAATCTATGTACCTAAGATGGTCATGACTAAATTTTGACTAAAATTGTGTCATTATATAATATTAACTCTAAAGGATTATACTTGAAGTACTTATTTATTGCATGTGTAATCAAAGAAAGATGTTGATTTTTATTATCTCTTCAAATAGTCAAACAATTGTTTTGACTTTTACACTAGGTAATGAGAGCCCATAAATTTTAAACTTGGGCTTGTGATAGCAATGAAAATGCCTTTTATTATCTAAATGACATGTGATGCATATGTGGTGCAAGAATTTTGATGCTAGATTCATGAGATTCTTGGAATAATCTAGCAAGATATAAAGGAAGAATAAGGATTTTTGTTTGTAAAGGTATTACTTGTTGCATTTTGCATTTATAAATGCTTAAAATTCCAAAAGAAAAGATATATTTAATAAGATTAATATAAGTGATGCATATTTTTGAGGTTTGTTTGTGTTCTTGATGCTCCTTAGGTGCAAGGTGCTATGTAAAATCTACTCCCTCTCAGTGACCAGTGAGAGTCACTGTGTTTTATGTGAATTTGATTATGTGATCTTTTAGTTTTTATGAACTTTAAAGTGATGAAGGGCTAGCTTGAGAAAATTTATATGTTCCTTGTGACTACATAACCACCTAGTTTTCTTAGTAGAATCTTGTTCACTTTCATCTTTATTGGTTTTATGCCCCCCTTTTTTGGACTTTAATTTTAAGAATTGTGAATCTTCATTTTAAGATTTCTTTAATCTCAAGATGACTAGGCTATGTGTATTTTGATGATGCTAGTCCCATGAATTGAAGGTGATGTCATCTATCACGTTTAGTGTGGAACATTGATAGGATATTTAAGGGAGTAGGTTACATGTTATTCGTCCTCTGCATTAGATTTTATTCATTTTATGTATGAGATTGGAAAGCTTACCTTTCGATGTGGGTGTAATGTGACTATTTGGGAAGGATAGAAATGGATATAGTTTTTCCATTTTCTTTCTATTTTCCGGTTCTAATTCGAATGGATACAATATGTTTTTTTTCCTCTATCAACTAAACCTGGCTCTTAAAGTGCTTTGGCCAAAGCCTTTTTATATTATTGTATATGCGGATATGTTATTTCATTTTACTACATATGTGTCAATATGCTATTATTATTATTTGATAGCATATGAGAAGATGCGTTGTTATATATTTCATTGCATATGTGTAGATGCACTGGTGTATTATGTTTCCTTGTCACATTCCATGATTAGGCTACTTAGGCATATGTGGAAAGTAGCATGTTTTAGGGTTAAAAATTCTACATGTTAAGTAGGATTCTATGGAAATATAAGGCTTCCTAGTTTGGTAGTTCACCAACATTTAAAATCCAATCTTAAAAATAGTTTTATAATCAAATTGGAACACTAAGAGAAGAACTTGTAAGTGCATATGATGCACTTGAAGTGACGTCTCCATTGACAGTGAGTTTGTGTCCATTATCTACCAACATGAGGGTCTATGTCCTCACACTGGCTAAAAGCTAAAGCTTTCCAATTAACTCTCACAAGAGAGAAACTAAAATCTAAATCATAAACCAAGCATGTGAAATGAATGAGTCTCTTCCCCATTTATTCTTATAGAAGTGACTCTTTGACTTCCTTCTTGGCTTTTTTGTCTTATCTGTCCTTGTAATTTTTAACCCACTTTATAATATTAAATTGACCTTTTATAATTTGACTTAATGCTCTCAAAATAAATTTTACTATTATATGAATATGTCTTTAACTTTTCTAATGTCCCAAAAAGAGGAAATTACAAATCTTCCTTCCTTGAGATTTCTTATCCTCAAGTAATCAGTACTAGGATCCCATATGAATCTGTAGGTAGCTCTATAGTCCAATTTGAAAAACAAATCTTTCCACACTACGATGCAAGGTGTTATTCTACAATACATCCATCAATTGGGTCCCTAGGTCCCATATAAATCTATGAAATATTGTTACACCTGTAGACTATACAATTCTAATTATCCTCACATCTAGTTTCAAATTGAGTATAACTAAACCAAAATACTCAACAAGCCATAGATACATATTGTCAACTCCTAGATCCCAAACCCTATTGTCATGACCAGCTAATATGATGAGGTGGAAATGTATCAACAAGCTATGTATAACCTAATATATGGTGAAAACCTAACCTACATAGATGATTTAAGAAATGAGCTGCTCAAAAGATGAAACTAACACCATAGGCACATCAAAAACCGTACTGTTGTCATAAATTTGGAGAACCCCCAAGTACATCAGTGCTATGAGTAAGTATGAAGCTAAAATTCTATTCAATATGATTGAATCATATCTCCTATTAATACACCACCATTATCTATTCAATGGCTAATGTAGGAAATCCATCCAACTCGTGTGTGGGGTGAAATTGAAAACCATATTTGGATTGATCTAGTGACAAGCAATAGTAGTTAGTTGACTAATCTCATCTTGTGAATAAGGTTTGTTATTAGGAATTGTACTAGGATTCTACATTATGAAATTAGAACCACCTTCTTCATGATAACCAAAAGGAGTTCCCTCATTTATCTCAAAACGGGGATTATCAGAAGTCCAATCAACATCCACTCAAAAATGGGGTTGGCTATAAGTTGAATGTGGCCTGAAACTTTGGTACTTGGTCTTTGGGAAAAACTATCTAAGTCATAAGTGCGCCAAATTCTATCAAGTTCCTCAAATAGTTCTTGAAAAAACTCCTGCCTCTCTTTACCCTCATCTTTTTGAAAATAGTTCATAATCCTAATCTGATTTTCTACTTCCTAAAGAGAAATATGAGTATTATCCAATGCCTCACAAGCATACTTAAGCTCCCTATTGAGATCCTTTATCTCATTCCTTTTTCTATTTGATAGGTCAACATATATTCTAGCAAAATTAAAAATATAATCCCTATTAGAAAGAAAACATAAATAATCTAATTTCATAGTTTTAAGAGCTATTTTGACTACCTACAAATCAGAAATAGACCAATCTCCTTCCACTTCCCTTTGAGCCTCCCAATAGAGATCTTCAACCATCTTGTGATTTTTGTCATATCACACCAAAGATGTAACAACCATGTTTTCAGTAACCTTTAGTTGGTTCTTTAAGGTATGCATTTCATTATCATGTTGAAGTGCTTCATCGTCTTGTAGTGTCATCTTAGATTGTTCCTCTAAACTCATGTGATGGGCATAAAAAATATATGGTTCATCATACAAAGATTCCAATTGTCTATTATCTCGTGTGCAACTGACCTCATCAATCTGCTTGTCAAAGCTAACTTTCAAATCACCAAAGTAGAAACTTGCACCCTATGTAATATCTTCTACATGATCCCAAGAAGGCTACAAATCAATAGTAGCTGACTACTCTTCTTTTTCAAAACCATCTATTAGATGACTTGGGTCTACTGGAAATTGTTCATACACATTTTTGCACTAGTCTTTTGTGAGGATATTATGAGGTAATTCAAAATAGCTCTTTTCCTCGATATTGGTCTTATTTTGGAGCTTTGCATGGAAATCCATGAAATTGTCGAAGGTTAATTCTATTTGAATCTTTGGAGGGAGACTTTTGTACTCAACATACATATCAAGTACCTCTATTTTGAAATACCATTTCTAGTTTTTTATTTATAGATCACTTGACATGACTAATTAGGCATCTACATTCTGTTCCTAGATATTCTCCAGTTTTAATGAAGCTACTTTCTTTTCTAGTTTTTCTTTAGGGTGTCGCACCTTGTTTCCATTCATAGGCCTCAATATAAGTTTCACTTGAAAGTCTGCAAAATCCCATGAATTTTATTTCTATGGTTTCTTTTCCTTAGATAAAATGCAATTGATACAGAGGACATAATAATTGATTCATTTTATAATAGAATGTGATTTCCACAATTGATAATAAGAGGACATAATAATTGATTCATTTTATAATAGAATGTGATTTTCACAATTGATAATAACAAATCAGCAAGAATAATTATTAAAATTCTTTCTTGAGCTAGTTACAAAGATATGAATAATTTATTGTACACCTATATAGATGTAATAGTTTGAACCAAAATATCTGAAGGAAAACTCTCTTCCCAATGTTTATACTTCTCCAACTAGTAATACGGTTCAGTTGATTTTCAAATAATTCATTTGATGTCTTCAATGTCCCATGCTTACTAGATATGCATATGATTTGAGAATTATCAATACCCCTTTGTCTTCCATCTTTAATGTAAACAACTTGCCAACCGTGTCATCTTAGACTTCTCCCTAGTTACATGACTTCCCAGACTCATAATAACCACTTACCTATGTTATGTATGCCCATTCTAGTAGCCACCTCCACCCTTCTTCAAAGTCTCTTCCACTAAAATAATTGAAAATCCATCAAATATAGACAAATCACATTCCTTGCCTTATTCTTGATCGAATGGTTGCTAGACAGGACAAAGTATTATTTTCTTCCTTGCAGATGCATTAGTTACTTTGATGTCTTTCTTCTATCAAAAAAAAAAACCATCCTTCAATGATATAATTAAACATATTATTAGTTCATATATGTTTTCTTAATACATCCAATACTCTTCTTTTGGAAGTGCAACATAGCCATATATAGAGCAATAAAGGCACAAATGCTTCCACTTATCTCCGCATCCCTAGGATAGAGAAAATTCATTGGCTAAAGATTGTGGTAATCCTTGAAACAACATAATGGCTTGAAGCCTAAAAGATGTAAAGGGACACTAGTGACCTTTCTAATTTCTAACAACTCATCAATAAAAAATTTAACCTTCTCACTATAAACATGGATTGGTGTGCTATCAAAATACAATACACTGAAATGAACCTATCAATAGCTACGTTGGGGAAGTAGCAGTCTACACAGCCCTATTTGGTGAATGGCACATCCACTAAGGTCCCTTGACTATCAATGTTTTGAAAATTTCCAACACCCAATTACCAACCCATAAAAATATACTCGCAACTATAGCTGCACAATCTCCTAACCTCCACATTTATGTCAGACATCCTCCCTATGCTTTTCGACAACTATTATTTGTGTAGTTCAGTTGTTATAAACTAGGTGCAACTGATTTTCATATGCTCCAACATGTCCAGACCTAACGTTGGGCCTTGTATAAATGCCAACACCACTTGCAACTCTATATGTAACTTGTGGCTCCCAGTTGGAACTCCTCTATTTTCTAATGATTCTTGTCTCTCCAATAATAATAGTATGAAATATTTCTCCTTATATAACGTCTTTACTACTAGTCCCCTAAAAATACATTACTTCTACTAGAGACATTACATTTCTTTTTGAAAATGACTAACCAACAAGAAATACCTCCATACAAACAACACATGATAGGTGTTAATGAGCAAGAATAGAAAAATCCAATTTATTTGCTAGTTTATAATTTCTTATAAATATATCCAATATAATTAAATTTCATGAGACATATGATGCCAATAAACTTGGTGGGGATCTCTTTATTGCTACTAATTCTAGCCTTGGTTTAGTGTCTATTATTGTCATTAGCAATTCACCTTATCAAGTTTCTTAGTCAAACAACCCTTTAAATCTTTACAAGAGATATATAGCACCAATATTGAATAGCTTGACCATAGATTTCTTTAGAAATATGGAATCGTTCTTCCCATACCTCAAGAAACAATAAACTTTGAGCTTAACTTTTGATTAACACTTGTTTTCCTAGCCTTTAGCTTTTGTGATACGTACAAGAAATAACAACTGATAGAGGATGGGTTTTTTGGGAGTTTCTCTCACCTTTTTAATCCCTTATGACAATCACTCTAGGCACCCCTGATAACATATTTATAGTCTACAATAGGTTACCTGATATATTTCACTATCCCTATTACCTTGTATTTAATTCTCTAGTCTTAGTGTGCTTTTTGAATTAAGATGTGTGTACATCCAACCAAAAATGACATTTTTGAGACTTAGTTAGTCATCACACCTTCCTGAACATCTACTTCATATTCTCATTTTCTTGTTTGAAAATATTATGATTGGTTATGAATTAAATAGCTTGTTACTGTTGCTACCACATGACTTTTCACTTCGTTTATTATATTGAACTCTTGATGTAACTATAAATCTTCTCTACTATGAACTTATCATTACTATTAATGTTTTCCTCCTAACTCTTAGGAACACCCTCTCATTGAAGCTATATACACCACTTCAAGAAAGTTCTATTAGATACTAGAGAAATACCAACCAGACTCTCGATTGCACTTGAAGACTTCTCTTTAAATATTTCCTAATATTGAATGTGTCTCCTATAAAGATGCTTTGACTATGGATAACCGTATCTAGAAAGGATAACTTATCTTGCAATATTATTTCATCATGCAAATAGATTTTTTGACTATGAATAACCTTTTTATACAACTCATCATCTCTTCTTTATTTTCCAAATTATGTTCTTTATAAACTCTTACCCTTGCTTTGATGTTAGGATTTTTTCCCTCAATCAAAGATTCCTCTTCCTCTTCTTTATAGGGGGCTTGATGATTGAATCTTTGTTCCCACTTGGCTTATCTTTGAAAGATGATATTTTATCTAAAACATTCCTCTATGGTGGGGGTCTTGTTGATAATATCTCTTCCTTTGAGTATTCTTTTTCCATGAGTGACATATTCTTTTCACAATTATCTATGCTCTTGAATGTAGGGGTCAATTCCCTTTGCTAAGAATATAGTGTACATTGTTGCTAATAGGATATCTCCTTATGTTGTGAAGTACATATCCTCTTTCTCTTTCTTATCATGTTTAGTAGAGAACCACAATAAGGAGGGGAACATATATAGTGTCTTCCTTGTACTATTATTTTTAAAAATTTCCAACATACTAAATCCTCTAAAGTTAATGCACATAAGTTCCTAAATCCTAAAGAGACAAATATTTTTCAATTTTCAATATGCTAAATCTTTCGAAGGTAACACACATAAGTTGCTAAATCTCAAGGGGACACACATTTCATATTCATAGTGATACAAAAAGGTGGATCTATGGGTATTTGAGAAGTTTTCAGAAGATGCATTACAATAGAAAGCATAGTTTATGGGTGAACTATTAGGTTTAGCCACCTATTTGGCTCTCCCTCACCTAGTGATTCATGGAAAGATGGGCATCTTATTGGATGAGGTAATCACTTTCTTTTTTCTCTCTTTTCACTTTCATGCTAGTAGGACTAGATCATGAAGCTATGTTATTTATAGCATTTCTTGTCTTTCTTATGTAATCATTTATGCTTTTATGATAGCTTTCCAAATATGATATTAGTATGAGAAATATTTCTTAGCACGGTTTCTTGTGCTAGTTGATTTGGGTTTTTTTTAGTACTTACCCATTTTTTGTGTATTTATATTTGTTTTTATTTTTCTTTGTTTTCGCATGCTTGTGCATGTATGTTGAGTTAGAATCCTTAGCCTAGGGGATTATTTCCTTAGCTAAGTGTTATTCTATCTCATTGGGGAATCTAGTTGGATCTCTTCTTTCTTCTCCTTTACCCAGAGTTTGCATTGAATTCATACTCTTGCTAAAGTGAGGAATTAATGTATCACCTTAAAAGGGAAGCACTTCCATGTTAAGAGTGTTTAGCCCTCCAAGTAAGTAGTCTAGGGTCATGTCAAGTGCCTTGAATAGGTATTGGCATGGATCTAGTTGCTTTCCACCTGTTCTTCTTCTCTCCCCCTATTTTAAACCTCTTTCTAACAAATTTCTCTAAGAAACTAAAGATTTTAACTTTATGGGTCAAGGAAGACTTGATGGGTCAAGGTCAACCTCAACCCTAACCTAAGTCAAGGATGACCTCAACTCTAACCTAGGAAATAGTTGACCTCATCCTTGAGCCTAGGTCAAAATTTCAAGTTCTAGAGGTTTTAGAATATTGGGCTTCATAAAATTTAATTTTTTCTAGTTTTGGGTAAGCTATTTCAGATTTCACAATGGTAAAATCTTAAATGACATTTAATCTATGTCCTTTTCTAGGGGTTAAGGTTAATTGGGATTTAATTCTCTAATGTCAGCCTCTCTAGAAGTTTTTGGACTAGATCACTACATAAGAAATCCTTCCTCTCTCATTTTCACATGCATTTTTTTATGAAGTTTTCATCAACTACCTAGTTTTCATGAGGAGACAATCCGAAGATAAATTTCTTTGATCAAACATCCACTTTCAACCATTCTAGCATTCAAGTTTCTATTGAAGATCAAGGATACAAGCATTCAAGCCTTTGAGTTCAACCATTCAAGATTCATCATTCAAATCCTAGATCTATCCATCATGGTGGTGATCTTCCTTCAAGATCCTCTATTCATCTTCAAGATCTACTCATTATTCGCTCAAGATGGATTCCAAGCATACAATCATGTAGGTTTTTAATTTATATTATCAAGTCCAAGATTTCATACCAATATACTTATTTACATTTCAAATACAACTGCATATCTATTGAATATCATAGATTCATTATTAGATTTACTTCTACTACTTGCTAACATTCTCTATTTAAATTTCATTATTAAGGTTGATTCAAAACTGGGGTTTAACCAAAGAAAACCCCTCATCCAAAAAAGAAAAAAGCTTTTTTCTTACAGATATAGGTACATGACAATGAATATAAGTGCAAATTTGAGTTCCCTTTTCAATGAACTTCTAGTATATCTAAACAATTTTTTTTGTCGAACTGGTACAAGTCAAAGTCAACTTTTGGATCAAGGATAACTTTCAGTGAGGGGTAAAATTGTTCCTTAGGGTAAGATTGTACCCCACTATCTAGGTCAAAGTCAACCTAACTGAGAAAAGAAAAAGATTTTCAAATTTTGTAGATCTCATAGTGTCATTTCAGAATCACAAAAATCAACAATTTCTGAGACTATTTGATAGGATTTTCAATAGGTTCTTTTTTGGAGGTAAGTACTTTCATTTCAATATTTTAATAATTCCATTTTAATATTTACATTCCATCCTCTTACAATTCATATGTATGTATAAAAATATGGGTTTAGGGTCTCTTTCATTGCATTAGTCTAAACCCTAGTCATCCATATTTTTATATCTTACAGTGATATTACACATTCTACCAATATTCTATGAGTACAAAATTCATGACCATTGTAGGACACTATAAAAATTCATATTTTCTTTTCTAATTTCATTTCAAAATTTTCATCTCCATTTTTCAATTGTATTGAAAAATTATATGTTACTCTCTTTTTGTGTCAAGAACTTAATTATTGAGTAAATGTGCATATAATTGTCAAACCATGCATAATCCATGTTAGCATTAATTCAAGAACCATGTTAGGCTTTACAATTTATTTATATACTTTAATAATCTCACCATAGAATATATATATATATATAATGAGTTAGGTTTATTGGAAAAATATAATAATATAATATAATATTTTTATTGGATAGTATAATTAATATAATTTAAGTTAATGTGTTTTTTTTCTCAAAGCACATTTTGGGTTTGGAAGATTAACAGTTGTAAGATCTAATAAGAACAAATCAAATGTTAGTAATTTTTTACCTTTCTCTCTCCTTATATACAGAAGATTACTAATTTCTAGAAATTTATGGCTAGTAATTTGGTTAATAAGTTAAGATATAATGGAACCTAAATCATCATATTTTTATAAATTAAAGCTCTAAAATATTTAAAATCGATCAATAATTTATTTTATCAAAAAATTTATATTCAAAGATTCGTCATAATATTCTATATATGATTAGATTTGATTCACCTAAGTATTATATATTATTGGACAAATTAAAATTAATTCGCCAATAATTATTATAATTATTAAATACCTTAGGGATCAAAGCTATCAGATTTCCACAATTAATAAATAATGCTCTATATGATTGAGGCATGATTGTGTGAATTTTTTTGTCATCAACGTTTTGGATCATACTACATGATCCATCATCAGAATGCAAGAGAATCCATCATATATTTTTTATTTTCCTTAATTCTCTTGCATCCTGATGATGGATAATGTAGTATGATCTGAAACATTGATGACAAAAAAACTCACACAATCATGCCTAGAAATCAAATATAGCATTACTCTAGGGATATATCGCCAATATTTAGTTTTCACTATTGATTTAAAATATAATATAATGATCCTCATAATATTAAATATTCAATTTTCATTTGTCATATTTTATAGTGATTAATGAAATTTATATCATTATGGTACCTATTATGATACTTTTCCCTTATTGATCTCCCACACTTGTACCTATTGCACACTAAGGTATTGTTGCTAGTATATTATGTTAAAACAATATATCATCAGAACTCAAGACATGGAAAGAAGGATAAGAGTGGATAAGAACAAAAGAAATACCAATACACTAGGATTTATGATCATGATGAGCTGGCCCACATTGCACAAGTTGGTATTGATAGTCTATCTAATGAGACATCGCCACTTCTTCAGAGTCACTATAATGTGCTAAACCATGGTCCCCTGCTTTTATGTTTTTTTAATATACTGCAGTGATTTTAGAATATATAAAATAAATAAAAGAATATTTGCAAAGATGTTTTACACTAAATTTAAACATGAAATATTAGAAGGAAATTGTTCAAGTTTTAGAACTGATAAAACTATTCGTTGATAGCTTTGTTTGAACAAATTCCTTTAGCTAATGCTGTTTCTATGAAGGCGTGGCTTTAAATTCATTTGTATAAATATTAAATTTAACTTTTGACATGTTAATTTTACAAGTTTTTTTTTGTTGGCTTTTCTGTAGTGGATTTTGCATGAGTGGGATGATGAAAAGTGCTTGAAAATATTAAGAAATTATTATAAAGCAATATTAGAGGATGGGAAAGTATTAATTGTGGATGCAATTATTGAAGAAGAAGAATGGACAAAGAGGTAAGCAGGGTTACTATCTGATATGTGTATGATGGCTGCTTCTAGAGGTGGGAAAGGAAGAACATGGAAACAATTTGAGGATCTATTTTACAAAGCAGGGTTCAACAGTTACCATGTGTTTACATTGGTGGAATATTAAATGTAGTTAATGTTTGTTCCTAGAGCCAAATCCCCACCTACGATCCCTGATGACCTACACAATAGTAAAATAGTTATTACAAGTAGGTGAGTTTTCAAATTTGCAAATGAGGGGGAAAACATTTTTTGTAGAAGACAAAAAGGAATGTTCTTTACCTTTTCGACCAGTAGAAAGAGTGAAGGTAAAGAAAAGAAAATCAGAGAGTTGCAAAGCACAAAAAGAGGAAAGGAAGTGATCAACTGATGAATCATTGTAGAGATAGAAGGAATCGTTGTCATGCCTATAGTTGTATGTGTTTCTACCTATCATTCTATAAGTTTATTGTTTTGTTGAGCGCGTCCTATGAAGCAGTCTTTGCTCTAGGCACCATTGTATGCAACCATTAGAGCTGCAAGTTTAAAGTTTATGAAGTTTGAAGTTTGACCAATTTTAGGGTTATTTTAGGATTTTCTAGTAGAAGCAATATGCTCCCTGATTTTGTAATAGTTTCAATCAAAGTTAAATAGCAAGCAAGTAGGTATATGTGAATCCATTGCTTCTTGTTCATTGCATTTGTGAAGTTTATTGTTGAATATTTTAAGCCTTGGGTTCTCTAGTTTTTAATGGTGGTAATACTCACATTGAAAGTCTATCACTCGGTTTGCTCTTTATATTAGTTTTTAACTTTATAATTATTTCCGAGTTGTTCTTCATCTATCGAGCTCACTTGGTACACTCCTACCACTCAGTTTATTAAGGTGCCGAGTAAATTTGGTACTCAACAATAGTTTGTGCCGAGTGAAAATTATTAAAAGGTGTGAATTTATTTTAATATTTCTCAAATGGTATCAAAGCTTTGAGGCCCCACATCCACAGTGAGTTAGGGCATTTGTTTTCTTGGGATATTTGACATGGCAGGAGATGCAGGAAATGTATGGCAGTAACCACCACCTTTCAATGGACAAAATTATGGTACATGGGCAAAAAAAATGAAAGCCATTATGGTTGAAAATGATTTGTGGGAGTTTGTTATAAATGAGTTCAATGATGTGACAAATTCAACTTAGTATGTTGCTCTCACAAATGCACAAAAGACTCATTTGAAAGAGTCAAGGAGGAAAGATGCAAAAGCATTAAGTTTGATTGAAGAAGCAATGATAGAGACAATATTTCCTAAGATTGCAATAAAAAATTATGCAAAAGAAGCATGGGATATCCTTGAGACAAACTTCAAGGGAATTGATAAAGTTCATATTGTAAAGCTACAGAATATAAGGAGGGAGTTTGAGAACCTTCAGATGAAAAAAAATGAATCAGTTGCAGATTTCAATTCAAGGACCTCAAATGTGATTAATCAACTGAAATCAAATGGACAATACTATCAAGAGAAGAGGATAGTGGAAAAGATATTGAGGAGTTTACCTCATAAATATGAAAATTTGGTCATAACCATAGAAGAGGCCAAAGACCTCACTTTTTTGAAAATAGATGAGTTGATGGGTACTCTTCAAATCCATGAGCATAGGATAAATAGATCTACATCTTATTCTTCCCAAGAGAAAGCATTCAAGGCTTAGTCAAATCCAAGAGGAAGGGGGAGAGAAAGAAATGGCTCAGGCAGAAACTCCAACGGTAGAGGCTGAGGAAATGGAGGACAAAGAAATGCTACAGCAAAAAGCTCAGGAAGAGCAAATGGAGCAAGTAGCTCACAAAATACTTTAAGAGGAGGTAAGAAAAAATACAACTCAAATAAGAGTAATGTAGAATGCTACTAATATCATAAATTTGGGCATTATGCAAGTGAATGCTGGAAGAAGCAAAATGACCAATCAGGATAAGAAAATGTGGCTGATGTGAACATGGGAAGTGGAAACAATGCCAGTACCTTCATCATGTGTAATGTTGGTGAAGAAGGAAGCCCTTAGGTTTGGTAACTCGACAGTGGATGTAGCAACCACATGAGTGGTAATGAAACCTTATTTTCATTCATTGACAAAAGTTTAAAATTTGAGATTAAAATGGGTAACAATGGAACCCTACCAGTAGTGGGAAAAGGATCTATTATGGTCTGCACCAAGCAAGGTAAGAAAAAATAAATACAAAATGTGTATTTTTCCTCTGGTATGAAGCACAATCTAATGAGCATTGGTTAGCTCATTCAAAATGGATACAAAGTGCTGATGGAGAATGACACGTGTGTCATTCATGAAAAGGATGGGAGTAAGAACCTACTTGCAGTAGTTCAAATGACAAAGAACAAAATGTTTCCCTTGAAGATAGAGACATGTATCTAATCTCAAGTTGGTGTTGCACCTCCCACACAATCAGCTCTAAGGAGTGTGATTGAAGACCCCTCATGGCTATGGCACCTTAGGTATGGTCATCTAGGCTATGCTAGTTTAAATTTGTTGTCAAATAAAAGAATGGTAGACGGTTTACCACATATAGGAAATTCATGTGACAAGTGTGAGGCTTGTATTTTGGGTAAACAACATAGGCTTCCCTTTAATTCTTGAAATTCTAAGAGGGCTAGATATCCATTAGAATTAGTGCATACTGACCTAGTCTGTCCTATGCAAGTTACTTCCATTAGGGAGAGTACTTATTTCATGAAATTCATTAATGATTTTAGTCATAGGACATGGGTATATTTCTTAAAGAATAAATCTGAAGCATTTGAAAATTTTGTAAAATTTAAATCCTAGGCTGAAAGAGAATGTGGACACTATATCAAAGTCTTAAGATTAGATAGAGGAGGGGAGTATACCTCCAATTCTTTTGTAAATTTTTATAGGAAACATGGTATAAAGAAAGAGCTCATAACGCTATATACCATAGCAGAATGGAATGGCTGAAAGAAAGAATAGGATTGTTGTTGAAATGACAAGGAGCATGATGAAAGAGAAAGGTCTCCCAACTGAATTTTGGAGAGAGGCTATGGCAACAATAGTTTACCTAATTAATATGTGTCCTACAAAGGTAGTTTACCTAATTAATAGGTTTCCTACAAAGGTAGTCTGTGATAGAATTCCAATGGAAGCATGGTAATGAGGAAGATGGACAGTTTAACACCTAAGGGTGTTTGGATGTGTTGCATATGCACATGTGCCTAAAGAGAAAAGGAAAAAATTGGATGAAAAAGGTGTGAAGTGCATCTTCATAGGGTATAGCTTAGAATCAAAGGCATATAGATTGTATGACCCACTGAACAACAAGATGAATCTTTCAAGAGATGTGAAATTTCTTCAAAATCAATCTTGGTATGGTTCAATTGATGAGTCACCGAGCACATCAAGTAAAGTGTCAACTATGAGTGAAGAAGATGCTGATGAACAACAAGAAGGAGCAGATAGAAGAAAAGGCAAGCATCCTCAGTCATTTTTGAGCTCCTCTAGGCATGATTGAGTGTCAGTGCCAAGTACCAGTGAAGATCGAACTAGTCAGCAAAGTAGCAGTAGTGAAGATTTTGATCCCACACTCTCCTCCCTATTACCAAGAAAGACTAAGATTCTTAGGGAGATATACCAAGATGAAAGGTATGAAGATTATAATGAGAGTGTTAATTTTGCATTATTTTCTCATAGTGATTCAATATATTTTGAAGAAGTTGTTAAGGAGAAGAAATGGTGTAAAGCCATGGATGACGAGATAGATATTATAGAAAGGAATGAGACATGGGAGACAATTGATTTGCCTCCCAAGAAACAAGTAATTGGAGTGAAATGGGTCTACAAGACCAAATGTAATGCTGAAGGCAAGATTGATAGACATAAGGCAAGGTTGGTAGTCAAGGGCTACAAATAGCAATATGGTAGAGATTATGATGAGACATATGCCCTGGTTGCAAGAATGAAAACTGTGTGTACTGTCATAGCAATTGCAGCTCAGCACAAATGGAAATTATTTCAAATGGATGTGAAGTCCGCCTTCCTAAATGATGTATTGAAAGAAGAAGTATATGTGGAGTAGCCACCTGGTTATGAAGTAGTAGGTGAAGAGAACAAAGTATATAGATTGAAGAGAGCTCCTTATGAGCTCAAGTAAGCTCCAAGGGCATGGTACAGTAGGATTGACTCATATTTGATGAGCAATGGCTTTAGCAAAAGCAATGGTGAGCCTACTCTCTACATCAAGGCAACAAATGGAAATGTGTTGATTGTTGTCTTGTATGTAGATGATTTTATTTTTACTAGTAATGACAAGGATCTAATTGGTGAGTTCAAAGAGACCATGAAAAATGAGTTTGAAATGACAGACCTAGGTCTCTTGAAATACTTTCTAGGCATAGAAGTAAAAAAAATGCATGATGGTATCTTCATCTCTTAAGAAAAGTATGCGGGGTAGATCTTGGAGAGATTTAAAATGCAGAATAGTAAGCTAGCCCCCACACCAATAGCAATAAGTCTGAAGTTGAGTAAGGAAGACTCTAGCAAGAGAGTGGATCCAACACTATACAAAAGTATGGTTAGAAGTTTAATGTAATTGACTACAACTTGGGTAGACTTGATGCATGCAGTAAGTTTGATTTCCAGATTTATGGAAACACCAAAGGATTCCCATTGGAAAGAAGGAAAGAGGATCCTAAGGTATGTGAATGGTAGCAAGGGATTTGGAATTTCGTATACTACATCAAATGAATTTAAGTTGATAGATTATATTGATAGTGATTGGGCTAGAAGTATAGATGATAGGAAGAGCACTTTCAGATACATTTTTATATGAGATCGAGTGCAATTTTATGGGCATCGGAGAAGCAATCTATTGTTGCTCAATCTACAGTAGAGGCTAAATATATAGCAGCAAATGCAGCAACACGTTAAGCTATTTGGCTAAGGAAGATCTTGATAGAATGATTGAAGGGTAAGAGGATGGAACCACAATTTATTGTGACAATATCTCATCAATTGCATTGTCCAAGAATCTAGTCTTCCATGGGAGAAGGAAACATATAGAGATTAGATATCACTTCATCAGAGAGTTGGTGGAGAATGGAGATATCAAAGTAGAATTTTGTAAGTCTGAGTAGCAGCTAGCAGACATTTTTATCAAGCCATTAGGGATTGGAACTTTTGTACACCTAAGAGAGTGTCTTGGTGTAGTTGATTTGGATCAACAGTGATCCTTGTTTGTTTGGCTCAAGACAAAGGGGGAGTGTTGGAATATTAAATGCAGTTAACATTTGTCCCTTGAGCCAAATGCTCACCTACCATTCCTGATGACCTGCACAACAGTCATAAAAATTTAATACAGGTAGGTGAGTTTTCAAATTTGCAAATGAGGGGGAAAACATTTTTGGCAAAAGATAAAAAGGAATGTTCTTTTCCTTTTCAACCAATAGATAGAGTGAAGGTAAAGAAGAGTAGATCAGAGAGTTGTAAAGCACAAAAAGAGGAAAGGAAGTGATCAACAAATCAGTCATTGCAGAGACAGATGGAATCATTTTCGTGCTTGTAGTTACACATGTTTCTACCTACCATTCTATAAGTTTATTATTTTTTTGAGTGTGTCATGTGAAGCAGTGTTTGCTCCGGGCACCATTGTATGCAGCCATTAGAGCTACAAGTTTAAAGTTTATGAAGTTTGAATTTTTACCAATTTTAGAATTATTTTAGGGTTTTCTGGTAGAATGCATATGCTCCCATATTTTGTAATATTTTCAATCAAAGTTAAATAGCAAGCAAGCAGGCATACGTGACATTGCTTCTTGTTCATTGCATTTGTGAAGTTTATTGTTGAATATTTTAAGCCTTGGCTTCCCTGATTTTTAATGGTGGTAATACTCACATTCAAATTCTGTCACTAACTTTGCTCTTTATTTGAGTTTTTAACTTTATAATTATTGCCAAGTTGTTCTTCATCTACCGAGCTCACTCGGTACACTCCTCCCACTTGATTTATTAAGATGCCAAGTAAATTTGGCACTTGACAATAGTTTGTGCCGAGTGAAAATTATTAAAAGGTGTGAATTTATTTTAATACTTCTCACATAGATTTCCTTTCTTCAATTATTCATAGAAATTTCTAAATATCTAAATAGTATCTGGGAATCAGTAACAAAGAATATGTATTTTCTCTTGGACAAGTTGGATATATGTATTTTTTTATTGGATCATATCCTTCTAATAAAATAATAATCTTGAATGATATGATCCATAGATTATTTTGTAATTTTTTAGCAGAGAATGAGTTTATGTGCACTTTATCATAAATTCAAAATGCTTGGTGAAGCGAGGACTTCTCAATATAAAAAATATAGATCGTGGAGATTCATTTTGCATTTCTTTTAATTGGTTGAAGATATTTGAGAAGCTATTCTCTGTGCAATCGTAAAGTCTACTCTACTATACATCTGCACCACTAGAAAAGGTTTCCACTCAGATGTCTCATTTATCAATTTAGGTTATCCACTATCTTGTGTTTCTAGGTACAAGTCTTTCATATCTGTTTGATCTTGAAGACAATTTTTTTTTTAAATATATTATTATACGATCATAGTGCTCACGTTTGGTTCTCCTATTATATGATCTCTTATCAATCTACACACTTAATATTTACTATTATTTGAGAGAAACTCAATGTCATTGGATCATTCCCTAATTTTATATCATATTCTTCAGTTCACTAGAATTGAACGGTCTCAATGTTTCTTCTAGATATTTATTAGATTTTTTTAATGCATAAAAATGGAGTGGAAAACAAAGTGGAGGAAGAAAACGTACCCAAAAAATAGTTCAAAAAGAAAATGCAAAAGTAAAATATTTACTATATATGATAATGAAGAAATGTGC
Source organism: Cupressus sempervirens (assembly GCA_028749045.1). Classification (NCBI taxonomy): domain Eukaryota; kingdom Viridiplantae; phylum Streptophyta; class Pinopsida; order Cupressales; family Cupressaceae; genus Cupressus; species Cupressus sempervirens. The sequence goes on along the minus strand of CM053787.1, from coordinate 274,942,313 downwards.
TTCTCATGCTAAGGGTTCAATTTATGGTTGTTGAGAGTATATATAGCTTTAAGACATAGAGGGTTTGGGGTTTGGAAATTTTTTGGGATACTTTAAAATTTATTGACATTTTTATATGGATCATTAAATAGGACACAACATAGAAGAGAACAAAGAAAAATGGGGTTGAAAATCCACAACATTATTATATTTGTTCACAACCTTGGTAGTCTTCACATTTCTAAGGATGACATGCTCATTTTTATCCTTCTTACCTTTGGCTTGAGTCAAATCCTTGCAATAGAATTAGGTCTTCACTTTTTCCTTGATTCATTATTACTATCGAAGAGCCCACCAATTTATCCTTTCTCATAGCATTAGCATTGAGATTAGAGATCTCTAATTTAGCTTCTCTAGTCCATTGAAGCTATTTTCATCATTATTCTACTAATAACCACCACAACTCTAATCTTCTCATGAACCTTTCCAATCATTTCTTCTAGGAAATTGATATTTTCTTCATGACCAATTTTCATGGTTTTGCCATTATTAGCCATAGCTTGATTAAGGATAATATTAAAACCCCTACTTAATTTTTTTGGTGTTCATTCATTTTGGAATCAGTGTAATTTATAGAATCTTTAGAAATAATTAATTTGAGAAACTAACTAATGTAAAACTTAAAACTACTTATTAAAAAATAGCTTATGCAATAGATAACACATATGTTAATTTGGTAATAGATGATCCTTTTTGAAGGTCAATAGGTGTCCCTTTCTCCATTTAAACATAGATTTGTATATAAATGTCTCCTTATTGGGCTCATGATCTATTTTAATACCACGTGTTCTTCTTTCCTTGGTCCTTCTCCATATATAGGGTTATCATTAGTCTCCAAAATGTTAGAGTCAATATCCCCACTTCTATTAAGGATCTCATCTTGCAAAATGTCTTATCCTTTTAACCTTTGTTAACCCTTTTTTCTAGTCTTCATCCCAAAAGAACCCAATTTATTAGGCTTCTTGGCCATGATTGGTAGTGTAAGGGAGAAATAAGTTGGGATAGAATCAATAAGAGGGACATATTGAATATTATCCAAATTTTTCTAATACCCTTTAATACCCTTTGTGTCATGATTGATTGGCCATAGGCGATTCCTTTTCTAGTTGTTTCCTATTACCCATATTGATGGATTACCTCAGGGCCTTGTAGACTTGTCCAAGAAATGTAGTAACACATTTTGTTAGAATTCAATCTTACATTGGACTAAGAAGGCTTTGAGGGTATAGATAGAACTTTGACATGTTCCATACTAAGTAAAATTTGTCCTTCATGAAGGATTGGTGATCTATGTTTCTTCCTACATGTTCATTAATACCATCCCAAAGGAAACACATGAAAATATTAGCCCATTGAAACCAGTCTATTATGCCTTGAATGTTTTACAAGATTGAAACAAAAACTAAACAAGATAGTAAGGATATCATTCAAAGTGATATACCACATAACAACCTTAAAAACATCCCCTTGATGGAATGAATGGTTCCTTGATCATAGTTATCATCGATAGTTCTTTTGATCTTCTCACATTCATCATCCTTGAAAAATATGGAGTTAGCTTCAACCAAAACTACAAATTGTTTATAGAACTTAATCTCCCTCTTTTATTTGAACTTATTAATATTAATATTAATTTTCTTCTAGTATTTTACCAATAAAGAAAAGTGATAAGTAGGTGTTATCGAAGGGGGCACAATTTTGTATATAGAGAATGATAGATCACAAAAGGACAACATGACACCAAAGAGAAACCAGATGATAAAAGTTAAACTTCTAATTTAAATAAAGCATTTAAACACCTAGTTATCAATCCAAAATTAGAACAATTTAATGAGCCATTTGAAAGACTTTTTTTTTTATAGAGTTCAAGTACCAACTTCCCTTAAACTCATCTTCTTAAATAAAAAATAAAATTCAAAAGATCTATCATACAATCTCAAAGATTTAGGAGAGGTGATATAGTCCATTCAAAGTTTCCCTCTATTATCCTCTTTTTGTTTTGTTATAAAGACTTCTTAAGTAGGCATTTGTTACACAAAATAAAATTTTATTTATTTAAAGAACTATTAAAAGAAAATTAAAAATAATAAGAGAGCCTTTAAAAAAGTTGCTTGATACACATCCATCACATTAAGAAACTATATTTTAAAACAAAGGGCCATCTTTTCCAAGATACCTAGAGCGAAGTAAAAATTTTCTCAACATGACCTCTCAAAACACTCATTTCTAACATAGATGATAACCATTCAACCAGAAAATATTATTGTGAATTGAATTTTATAAGAAAAATATGATAGTTCAAATATGCATCTTTGTAGGATTTTCATTAGGTAGTTAGCAAGAATCCAACTATATCACCATAGGCCAGCCTTACCTTAGCCATGGCCTACTTCATTTTTAATGCCCTCCTAATTCTGTTACATTAAAATTCAGTGTTTCAAAGATTGGGAAGGATGAGATTTTAGACTACTTCTCCTTTATGCATTGTTGTTCAGTCAATTTGTAAGGTGGGCTATACAAATTTAAATATACTAAGCAACTAGTTTCAAAGACAAAATTTTTTTTTTATAAATCAAATAATTTATAATTGAGAAAGAGTTTGTATTTAAATAGAATAATTTTTTTCTAAATATCATGTTATTAATTTAAAGTATAATAATATTAGTAAATTTAAAGACAACTTAAATATTATATATAAAGGTTTGATTTCTAAATTAAAAGTGTTAAATAATTAAATTAAAATTAAATTTTTACACTTATTTATTTCCATATTATGTAATATTTAATAATAAATATAAATTTATATTAATTTTAACTTTGTAGATCTTTTAGATCCTTTAGATTGCAATTTGAAGAATGAATAAAAAAACATATTTAGCCTTGGTTTTCAAATTGGCACTAGCATTTCAAACCTTTGAAGCACCATTATCTAAGTGCATATGACTCCTATTTGGATTTTTGTATTTCTAATGTGTAATAGAATGAGCAAAAATAATCAATCAAGAAAAAGTAATAATTTTATATAGAGATGTTAGTTGTGCAATGGTAGTTATTATTTTTCAATTACTTAATAAACCATTACTGCATATACATTTATGCTGCAAATAATGAGTCTTTAATTGCCATTAGAAGAACCAAAGCTACAACAAGATTTCCAATTCACAAAAAAAATAGCAAAAATTGTGGAAAGACAATGCCACATCATTGAATGCTGAAATAATAAAAGTCAAGTACATGCATTTAAATGGTAATCAAGGTTAACATGTTGTTAACTCAAAGTACAACTCATCATTTATTGTTGTTCATAAAAAAGAGTATACAATAATCTATGAGAAGTTCAGCACAAAACTAACTTGTTGATCTTGACATCAAAATACATTATAGCATAAAACTATGGTGCTGAAGTACCATGTATATGTACATCATACATTCTTCATAAACTTGTGCAATGATACATTACTAACTTTTAAGTTTACAATATCCAATAACCAAGATTTCATTAAAAGATTAGATCCCCACATGTACATCATACATTCTTCATAAACTTGAGCAATGATACATTACTAACTTTTAAGTTTACAATATCCAATAACCAAGATTTCATTAAAAGATTAGATCCCCACATCATCTAAAGATGAAGATACGCGACCATAAGATATGTTCTAAAAATTGACAAGTGTCCTAAAAGTGTATCCGGTCTCTAAAGCCCTTGGACGTCATCCTTCTACTATCTAAGAATGGGAGTGTGGCCCACACACTTTTACTTTTCCAACCACAGAGTGTTTACTCCTGCAAGATTCTTCTTGACAATGAAGAATACCCTAACCCTAGCATGAGAAGCCTAGCTTCCTAGAACAAGATGGATCAAATGGATTTGGTGCAGCCATGAAATCGAGAACTAACAACCATGTGCCTAGCAGCCTAATCACAAAAAGTGGCAGTGAAAGAAAAACTGCTACATATCTACCCACATGTGCATTTATTTAGTATAAGAATAGTCAAACACCTATACCAATGTTAGAAAATCAACATACTTAAATGTAGTAATAAATGGCTTGGCCAAGCACTAAAATTTGTCTTTAATACTGAAATGAGGGATAGACAATAATGAATCCTACATTCTAGATCGTAATAGGCTAAGAGAAATAAAAACATAATGCATCCATCTCAGTCTCCATTATGCTACATTACACCCTTCCAAGAAGAAACAAACATTGACACTTTGTACATCAACAAGTAAACACTTTCTAACTCTGGTTTGACTTTTTTTCTACCATATAATCAAATTATGAACTATGATTTGACTTAAGAACAATACAACAACATAAAAGAATCTCAACATCTAACAATTGAGAGTGAAACAGGTCCATCTTGTTATGTTTTCCTAAAATGTTGGGCAGCCAATTCAGTTAAAACAAGAGATTGAAGGTTCATAATCATTTCACCAACTACCTAAATGTAATAGCTATCAGGAAAGCTACTAGAAAAAATTCCTTCCAAGTGTCAATTTACTAGGGAAATTATATAAAGATTAGATCTATTGAAATGCATAGGAAAAATAAGAATAGAGAAAATAAAGGCAAACTCAAGATAAAACACATGAGATAGAGATTTACATGAGAAATCCTTTTGGGAAAAGACCCACCAGCCAAGAACCAAAGTGTCACCCTATGTATTACAGTAACCAATACATTACATACAAACAATAGACTCAGTCTCAAATTGCCTTTAAAATCAACCCCACTTTAACCACTATGACACTATTCTTTAGGCTCATAGCCTTAGCCCTCGCAACCACCCACAAAAATACAATCATCATTGTCAATTACAGACTTCGCACACTCTATCAATGAATCTCACATATATTTATACACTATGTAATTTTTTATGGAGTTTGGTATTTCAACCATCACATAGAATAACCAATCAACCAACTCTACTTCACACCATAATTGTCATTGTACTAGAAACATCCATGTACCCATGTCTGTTGTACTTGTGCCTATCATATAGATTTGTGCTCATACTCAACACCCTACAACACAATCCTCACACTCTGCACCCTATGACACCATGCTTGTATTCAACACCATTCTCTAATGCTCTCATACTTAGCATCCTCTCTGTCTATATGAAATTGCTCCACTTACCTCTAGTTTTGGCCATATGCAACATCATCATATTGCACTTGCATCACCATAATCCACTCTGTGTGATACAAGAGAGCTCACTGTATGGGAGAGTTCATTGTATGGAAGAGTTCACCATATGGGAGGCATTGTATAGAGTACTTTTTCAACTCAACAGTCTCCCACTTGATGAAGTACAAAGTTACTCAACATGGCTAACATGAAGCAAAATCCACACCTTTATAGAGGACCCCATTGAGTCCTCAAGATGTCAACATCTTCAGTCACATGAAGATAACATCTCCAAATACTACTTCAAAAAATGTTAAAAGAACCTTCTGCAACATCAAAATCTCACACCTTCAAAATTTTCAATACCAATGAAAACCATTCACTATGCCATTCCCAACAACTCCTACTAAACCATGGTGTCAAGTTACAAATGCCATCATGACAAACATCTTCCACACAAAGATTGAATCACTGTAACCAATCATCATTAGATGAATTATTAGCCAAAGAAACACTACTTGCATCTTCATGATCACTCTAAGAAGACACAAAATTGAAAGAACTCTCCATTTTCTTCTTCTTCTTCTCTTTGCAATCCTTTTGGATATGATTAGTTTTCCCACAATTCAAACACTTCGCTTTGGACTTTATCCCAGAAGATTTAGGCTTCATGTCCTTCTTACTTTTGTACTTCATTTTACCTTGGGGAATGAGAGCCTCCTTAGCCATCTCAAAATATCTCCTCCACCATCTCCTTTGACAAAAGTGCAGAAACCACTTCATCTATTTTTAAATGGTTGGTAGTACTTCTATTGATCGTCACAAGATGATCCCACAAATTAGATAACAAGCACAATAGTAGCATGCAATGCTCTTCTTCACTAATAGACACACCAATAGATTTCATATGTGCAATCACCATATTGAATGCATTTAAATGATTTTTCATAGCCAATGCTTCATCCATCCTCAAGACTACAACTTCTTTCTCAAGAAGAGCTTGTTTACCAAGGATTTTCCCTAATAACTATCTCCCAACTTCTTCCACAAATAATCTACAATTTTTCCCTCATGGACATTGAAGAGAACAAAATTTGCAAGACATAGCCTTATTATTCCTTTGGCCTTTCAATCTGTTAAAACCCAATTTTCTTGCTTCATGCCTGAAGGCTTGTTTCTAGACACAAGAGCCCAAAGATCACAATTAATTGATATATCTTCAACTTTAGGTTTCCACAACTCAAATTTTGTGCCATTGAACTTTTCAATCTCTACTCTCCTTGTACTCACCATCTCAATTACTAGATAAAAATTTTTCAAACTCCCACTGGAAACAAATTGACAAAAAAAATAACCCTACCCAATAAGGATAACCCAGGCTCTGATACCACTTGTTAGGAAAGCTACTAGTAGAAACGCCTTCCAAATGTCAATTTACCAGTAAAATTATATAAAGATAAAATCTATTGAAATGCATAGGAAAAATAAGAACAAAGAAAATAAAGGCAGACACAAGATAAAACACATGAGATGGAGATTTACATGGGAAACCCTTTCGGGGAAAATCCACCAGCCAAGAACTAGAGTGTTGTCCTGTGTATTACAATAACCAATACATTACATACAACTAATAGACGTAAGCTTAGATTTCCTTTACAATCAACCCCACTTCTACCACTATGACACTATTCTTTAGACTCATAGTCTTAGCCCTCACAACTACCTATAACAATACAATCATCATTGTCAATTGTTAACTTTGAACACTCTATTAACGAATCTCACATACATTTATACACTATACAATTTGTTATGGAGTTTGGTATGTCAACCATCACATAACATAACTGGTCAACCAACTCTGCTTCACACTATAACTATCACCATACTTGAAACATCCATGTGCCCATGCCTGCCATACTTCTACCTGTTGCATAGATCCATGCTCATACTCAGCACCCTGCAACACCATCCTCATACTCTATACCCTACCATGCTCATACTCAACACCATTCTCTGGTGCTCTCGTACTTGGTATACACTCCAGCCATATGAAATCACTCCACTTACCTCTAGTCTTTGTCATATGCAACATCACTATACTGCACCTGCATCATCATATTCCACTCTATATAGTATGGGAGAGATCACCATACGGGAGATTTCACCGTATGGGAGGCATCGTATAGAGTACTCCATCAAATCAACAATAGAAATATATAAGTTTGGTTTTCAATTCAACACAAACTATAAGTGTTCAATAAGGAGGTTCCATCCTTAAATCTACACAACAAAATCAAGCTAACACAACTAGTAGACCTCAATAACTCAATGAAAACAATCAAAGAATAATGGATAAAAAGATTTGAAAAACTGTCATCACCACTTGTTATACATAGATAAGAAAATTACCCAACTCTGAATAATGTTCCAATAATGAAAAAAATTCTAAATCTAATTACTCAATTGAGAAGTTCTTTTTCATGATTATGAATATACAGTCCAAATCATACAATGTAGGTAACTAGTTAGCAATATGATTGAGCAAAGTTTAGTTCTAATTTCACACTTTCTTCCTAGTCTTTCCCATTAATAAACCAATCTTGTTACTAACAACAAGTGTGTTGAGATAGTTTTTGATGTTCTTAATAGATTTGCAATTACCTAAGGTTTTTTGCCTAGCTCTTTTCACTCCAAGCTATTTCATTCGGGTGGTTTAATCCTTATAGGCATTCTACACAATTTAAGTTGAATTTAATCCTAAACATCCTTGTTTTCTTAGTGTAAATCCTTTATTGAAGTTGTATTTTCATATCATTAAAAACTATAATATATATACAACTATTCAAAATATAAAAGATATACAACTGTTCTATCTTTTACAAAAATTACCGACAAATATGTCATAGTATAATCTATTTTTTCTTCAGATTGCTCTTTAGATAAAATCATGCATTTTTTGTCTCAGAAACCATTATACATTTTGGAAGAACCCCATGGGTTGGGTTTATGGCATGGGTAGTCAACTCAGAAAGAAGAATATGTTAGGAAAGCAATGGTGTGGAAATGCTTTCTGAATGCCAAATGATAGGAAAATAAGCATAAAAAAATTATAGAGATGTGCAAGTTAATAAATTATCAAAAATCGTATTAGACACAAGATAGAGAAAACATAGATTTAACATGGGAAACCCTTCCACAAAAAACTCACCACCCAAAACCCCAAGCAAGCTTTTTTATTATAGTAAATGAAATTTACATACAACACTCTAGATTTTCACAAGCTTAGACTGCCTTTTCAATCAACCTAATTTCATTAAGATACATTCAAGTGAATTCTTCCAGCAATTAAAACACCCTACAAATTTGTTATAGAATAACACAAATAGATACAAGGAAAATGGTTTACCAACCGTCTGTCACACATGGATGCATTCGATGAACATGGATGCTTCAGTCACTCATTCATTCACTGTACTATTTGACACCATCACCACCACACTATTTGGCACCATGTATTGTCTGTCACCACCATACTGTCAAGCACCATGACACCACCATACTATATGGCACTCATGGCACAAATATTTGTCACTGTACAACTCAACCATAGTATGGCTTATCCACCATATAGCCCAACCAAAGTACAGTTCATCCACCATACAATCCATATGGTGGACTCCTCCAATTATTCAAAAATTAATATTATCACTGTACATTAAAAAAAAAAAAAAACTATCACCATATGGTGACAGACCTCCACTGTACAATGGACTCACCGTATGGTGACGTTGCGCTGTATGGTGCACTTCATCACCATAACAATCTCCCACTTGAAAAAGTGCAAAATCCCTCTCTCAATATAGCTAACAAAAGTCAAGGGTATTAAGCACCATGGATTTTATGCACCATTTGAACTTAGTTGTGTTTATCTTCTTTGTCAATGCATCTGCAAAAAATTTCCAAGTATCAACATTTGCATGATTTACCTTTTCATCTTTGACAATGTTACCTACAAAGATGTATTGTACATCAATATGCTTTGTTTTAGCATGAAAAGAAGGTTTTTTCACCAAACATATTGCACTTTGACTATAATAGAGGATTGTAATTATTCCTACATCATAGCTAATATTTGAACATAAACATTTAAGCCAAACTGCCTCCTATCATGCATGAGTAGATGCCATGTACTCTACCTCTATTGTTGAATGTAGTTACAATTTGCCATTTTCTCATCGAATTGATAGCACCACCATTCACCATGAATACATATCCATTGTTAGATCTTCTCTTGTTAATGTCTCCAGCCCAATCCATGTCAACATAACCTTGAATTCTAACCAAACTATTAGATCCTATTGAATTACCTTGATAACATAACATGTATTGTGACATACCCTTCAAATATTGTAGAACTCTTTTCACAACGTCCCAATGTGACTTGCCAAGATTTGCCATAAACTAACTCAATACTCCCACGGCTTGTGCAATGTCTAGTCTCATACTAGCCATTGCATACATAAGGCTTCCAACAACACTTGCATAAGGTACACACTTCATCTCTTCAATCTCATCAAGGGTTTTTGTACTATCATTTATCGACAACTTTCTTCCATGTAACACTGGAACTACCTATTACTTGTAGTCAGTCATATTAAGTTGTTCCAGGACATTGTTAATATATTTTCTTTGGCTAAGCCAAAGTTTTCTGCCTACCTGGTCCCTAAGATTTCAATCCCCAAAATAATTTTTTTTGACCTTAAATTTTTCATTTCAAACTTTAGGGATAATTGTGATTTTAATTCCAAAATCATTTCCTTATTATTGCCTATAAACAACATATTGTCTACATATAGAGAAATAATAAGTATCTGATCACCTTGAGCTTTATAATATACACAATGATACTATTTAAATCTTGTAAAACCCAAAGACAAAACATGTGTATATCATGTTTTTGGTACCACATTCTGGATGGCTATTTCAAACCATACAAAGATTTGTTTAATTTAAATACCAAATGTTCTTTACCTTTTTCTACAAAGTACTCTGGTTAGGACATGTATTTCTCTTCTTTAAGATCACCATAAAGAAATGCCATTGTCACATCCATTTGCTCAATTTCAAAATCATGTGTCCCTGGAAGTAACAATAGAAATCTAATAGATGTTAGCTTAGCCACAAAAGAAAATATTTCTCCATAATCAATCCCTTCTTTCTGAGAATACCGCTTCATAACCAATCTTGTCTTGTACTTGTCAATCCTTTTTTATGTACCATACTTCTTATTAAATACCCATTTACATCCTATGGGTTTCCTCCCATTAGGCAAAGGTACTAAATCCCATATTTTTTTCTTTTTCAAAGATTTAATTTCATCCTTCGTGGCTAACAACCAAGAATCTAAATATGGCATATTAATTAAGCTCATCAACATTTGTAAGCAAAGCATAGGCAAAATTAACATTCAACATGGAATAATTAAATCTCTCTGGTGAATAACCGTACCTATTAGACTATCATCTCTCTTGAGTAGATCTCCTCACTTCTTATGGTAACACTTCTTGAGGTTCAAGATCATGTTCTTCATCACTTGTATGATTTTTCAAGCTCTCCATGTTTTCATTCTTAGGTATTTTTAGATTCTCATTCTTAGCTTTTTTTGGAGTTTGAAATACCTTCTATTTGGAAGCTAAAGGGATTTGAACTACTTCCTTTCTCTTCCCATTTTTCTCTAGCTACTCAAGTGATTTTGGTTTCATTTCACAAAAGATAACTCTCCTACTATACAAGACCTTTTCAGTGAGAGGGTTCCACAATTTGTATCCCTTCACACCAATACTATACTCAATGAAGATACACTTCACAACTTTGTTATCCAACTTTGACCTACTCAATTTAGGTACATAAGCATATGCCTCATAACAAAAAATATGCAAATGTCTTAATGAGGGCTTCTTACCAGACCATGATTCCATAGGCATCTTGTCAATTAGTGCAGCTATAGGAGAATAGTTCAACAAGTAACACGCTATTGCCACTGCTTTAGCCCAAAATTTCTATTCTAGACAAGCACCTCCCAACATGCTCCTTGCTCTCTTGATCAATGACTGATTCATCCTTTCTGCTACTCCATTTCATTGTGGAGTGTAAGTCATCATCTTATGCCTCCTAATGCCATGATCTACACAAAATTTTTCAAAATATGCATTGCAAAATTCTGCACCATAATCTATCCTTAGGCATGTAATCTTTCTTCCAGTCTAATTTTCAACAAGGCTTTTAAATTCCTTAAACTGACTGAACACTTCTAATTTTTTCTTTAAAAAATAAACAAATGTTCTTCCTGAATAGTCATCAATAAATGATACATAATATCTTGAATTAGATGAAGAAGGAACATACATAGGACCAAACACATCAGAATGAATATAGTCCAAAAAACTAGAAGATTTTTGAGAACTGGAATAAAATTGAACATGGTTTTTTTTTTCATAGATGCAATGTTCATAGAAATCAAATTCAAGGTTATAATCAACCAACCCCTCAACCAAGTTTTTATTCTTCAAGATTTTTAAACCTTTCTCACCAATATGGCAAAGCCTATGATGCCAAAGCATTTTTTTCTCTACAGGAAGTTTAACGTCCATAGCATTTGTACCATGGGTTGTGTCATTACTTCTACCAAACTTTATAGTGATACTATTACATCACATAGGTTTGGCATCTAACTTATACAATGTTTCAATGTATTCACCCTTAGATAAAACAATAGAACCCCTAGTCATCTTGCAGCCACCATGGGCAAACATTACTTGAACTTTGACATCATTCAACTTGCTTTTAGATAGTAAGTTTCAAGCCAGATCGGCTATGTGAAGCACTCCATCAATTCCTTTTATTCTTCCATTAGGAAACTGAATTTTGACTCTTCCTCTACCAACAATTTCTAGTGTGGAATTGCTCACCAAGAATACCTTTCCACCATTGTATGGTTTATATTTTGAGAACCATTCTTTATGAGATGTCATGTGGAATGATGCTCCCAAATCCACCAAACATACAACATTAGATGCAAACACTACCAAGGTTGATACAAAGGCATCAACATCATTTTGAAAAGATTTAGTGTCAGAAGTAAATTTCTTCTTCTTCTTTTTCTCCTCCTTACAATCCTTTCAAATATGACCTTTCTTCCCACAGTTCCAACACTTCACCTTGGACTTCTTTCTAAGAGTGCTAGATCACTCTTGAGACTTCAAAATTGTGTCCTCTTTCTTATTATTTTCCTTACATCTTCCTTTGACACTCAAGGATTCTTTGGCTTCCCTAGAGGACTTCTTTCACATCTCCTCTAATAGAAGTGCAGCAACTACTTCGTCCATTTTCAACTTGGTAGTCGTACTTCTGATGGTCATTACCAAATGATCCTAAGAATTAAGCAATGAGCATAGTAGTAACATGCATTGATCTTCTTCATCAATGGACACACCAATAAATTTTTACTATGCAATCACCATATTAAATGAGTTTAGGTGATTGGCTACAACCATTTCTCCATCCATCTTCAAGGAGTACAATTTCTTTCTCAGGAAATTCTTGTTTACCAAGGATTTTCCTTGATAAATGTCTCCTAATTTTTTCCAAAAGGAATGTATGATTTTATCTTCATTTACATTCAATAAAACTAAGTCTGAAAGACTCAATGTTATCAATCCTCTGGCCTTCCAATCCATTAGTTCACAATCTTCCTATTTCCTAGGTCTCAATCAACTAGCAAATCTTCTACTTTAAGTTTCTACAACTCAAAGTTCACGCAATTGAACTTTTCAATGCCTACTCATCCTGATGAATTTGCAAACTCCCACTAAAACCAAATTGTTACAAAAAACCAAATGCTACTTGACAAGGATAAGACAACTAGCTAGGCTCTAATACCAGTTGTTAGGAAAGAAACAGTGCAGAAAAACTTTTTGAATGCCAAATGACAGGGAAATAAGTATAACCAAAAATTATAGGGTTCTATAGGTTAGTAAATTATCAAAAATCATATCAAACCAAAGACAGAGAAAACACAGATTTAACATGGGAAACCCTTCTAGAAAAAAACCGATCACCTAAAGCCCTGAGCAAGATTTTGTATTACTGTAAATGAAATTTACATATAACACTCCATATTTTCACAAGCTTTGACTACCTCTTCAATCAACCTAATTTCATCAAGATACATTCAAATGAATTCTTGCAACCATTAAAACACCCTACAAATTTGTTATAGAATAACACAAACAATTATAGGCAAAACAGATTGCCAACCATCTATCACATATGCATGCCTTAGGTGAACACGGATGCTTTAGTCACTCCTTCATTCATTATATTTTCTAACACCACCACCATACTGTCTGGCACCACGTACTATCTATCACCACTATACTGGCCGACATCACAACATCATCGTACTGTCACACCACCATACTGTCCAATATCTGTCACTGTACGGCTCAACAATAGTATGACTCATCAATTGTACAATTCGTTCGGTGGACTCCTCCAATTATTAAAAAATTAATTTTATATACATACATACATACATACATACATACATATATACATACACACACACACACACACACACACACACACACACACACACACACACACACATATATATATATATATATATATATATATATATATATATATATATATATATATATATATATATATATATATATATATATATACATATCACCATATGCTGAGGTGGCACTGTACGGTGCACTTCATCAGCATAACAGAAAAATCATCAATAACGTAAGTTAATAATTCGTTTGAAATCATTAGAATGAAGGTTTAAGCAAAGAAAACATGTTAAAGTGTTGGGTTGAAGTTAAGTCTTCCCTTTAACATCATTTCTCTTGTATATTCCAAGTGGTATCTAATCCACTATCATTTTCCAACAACAGCATTGAAGATCTTTCCTATTTAGAGTAACCACATACACATAGGCATGTTCAAGTGTAAAGTCATAGTAACCACAAGGATATCAAAAGATAAATAAAAATAATATAAATATCAATGGCTATCAACATTTACATGAGTGAGGGAAAAACCCCATAAACAAGAAGGAACCTGGTCTTGTTGATGTTGCTACCTATTCCTTCCAGGCATAGTCTCTCACTATTGTTCACCATGTTCTCTCTAACTTTTTCTTTTGATTCCCTTGTCCCCTCTCACAAAAACCCCATTTTTTTCCTTTTCCTTGTTGCCATGTTGTCATATTTTCCTCTAACTCCTACTGCCTTCTTTAATATTCCAATTGTGTTCATTTATTATTTCTCTATCCCACTCTTTCCTGTGTAACTGTGTTTCCCAAAACCACCCTTATTTCCCTCCTTCTACCTTTCCTTCTCTGTTAGTTGTAAATTAATGACATTCCGTAAGTCAAAGTAATGATAAACAAATATAATATATAAATACAATTGTAATATTTATTTCAACATTTAAAAAAAATCATTATATTGTTAGAATCTATGAACAAACCATCATTTAATAAAATACATTGTGAACATTTGCATTCTTATTTAATGAACAATATAGATAAAACAAAGAAAAGAAAAATATTCAACACACTCATATTCTCTTTCACATTTAACATAACATTATTAAATTTAATAAAACAAATTAACATTTCTAAAAAAAGCATTTAAACTTCTACATGGTGTGCTGGCTGCTAAGGTTGATTTGTTCATTTCCTTTCAAGAGGCTAACCCTCTCTAGCTCAACCACACTCTTGTTGTGATGAATCCTGCATTCACTGAAACACTCAAACACTCACAAACAAGATTGAGTCAGTATTCATCCATTAATAAAAAAATTAATAGACATCGAAAACATCATGTAATAACAATATAATATCATATACATCAATATCCACAATGCATCATCATCATGAACATAACTTATAACATCATTTATCTGAAATCCATAACTTCATTAAAAAAAATGTATTAAGCCTAATCATATTTAACATAGAAAGATATAACCAAAACTACCAATGAATTAATCATCCATCTAATCACACTATTAACCTCATCATAAAATAATATTCAACTTAAATCATTTCTTAAATCCAAGTCAAATCGAGGTTCAAGACCAAGTCAGAATCAACAAAGTTGCCACATAATTGCCACGTAGGCAAAGATAGAAAGTTGCAAGACGAGTCATGAAAAGTTGTGATCTCAGTTTCAGATAAGTTGTGATCTCAGTTACAATAGATCTGACCTTTCATGGAGAAAAATGATTATTTGATCCTAAAATCAATTAAAAGATCTTGCATAAACTTATAAAGAAACATTGTCATGGTCCAATTCAAGTGAGCTTTAAAAATGATAAAATTAAGAAAGGGTACCATCACATTATAGGAGACAAGTCCTAAGATTTAATTTTGTCACATGTCTTAAATTGATTATATGTTTGTATAAATGTCATGACCTAATGTGAGTACCCTGATCAATTACTTGAATATACAAATAAGTCTACAAGATAAATAGATATGAAAGAGCATTGCAAATATTTTCAACCAATTAAAAAGAATATACAACACAAATCTACATAATTTTATCATTTTTAAATTAAAATGTCCCAAGAATTTTGAATTTAAATTAAAGTACACATAAATTCATTAGTTGAAGAAAAAATAAAAAATAATTTGTATAACATATCATTCAAAATTACTATTTCCTTCCAAACAAATACAATACTAAGTTAAAGGTAATACCAAACTTATGTAATGAAAAATGCATATATGTATCTTTTATTATTATTATTTGTTCTTGCCATGGTAGGAAACTTATGCATTCATTAAAAGTGAATGATCTTATTAGTTTGTCCAACCAATGGCTTTTATTTTTTTATATCCTTTTTCCACTATAGACATATCTTTTTTTGACATTTTTGGAAATTTAGTGAAACTTATCTTAATGCAATTTGATGGGCCTATGTCTGCTATAGTCATAAGTTTGAAAGTTTTTTTTTTTTTTTCACATAAAATAATTTGTTTTCCTCTTTTTCCAAACTTTAGATATCAATACTGAGAATAATAATAATCATAATAATAATAATAAGAATGAAACATATTGTCAAACATTTATAGATTGTGGTTATAGTTGTATTCCATTTCTAAAAAATTAACACAAACAAACAAAACAAGACAACACGATAAGAAATTAGAGAGATGATATTTCTTGTCATTTATTATTATTTTAGTTACAGTTGTATTCCATTTCTAAAAAATCAACACAAACAAACAAAATAAGACAACATAATAAGCAATTAGAGAAATGACATTTTTTCTCATTTATTATTGTTGTGTTGCATAAGTTTGCTTGGAAAGGATGCTAGGGCATTTTTTTTTTATAGTTGTGTCTTATAAATTATTTTGAGGTCAACATTTGTCCTATATGAGCATTGATTATGGAATCCTCTAAAATTGTTGTTTCCTTATTTATAGCACTAGTTGATTGTTTTTAATTCACATTTCTAAAAGCTTTTGTCTATTCCTACTGGAGTACAAGATATATCTAAGATTTTTCTATTCTTTTTATTTGAGATTATATTGTGTTCTAGTTGTGCACAAGAAATGAATTTTTTGTTTCAAAATTTGAGATCTATGATCTATTGTGCAGAATCAAGTTTTTTGTAAAAGAACAGAGCTTTTTTTTTTTGTGAAGATCTGTGCGTATGTTGGAGATTGCAATAATTTTGTGCATTGATAAAATGTAGAACAATATAATGTGTTTGATATATGGCTTTTGATTATTATGGAAAACTATATTGGAAATTTGAGTTTGGTTTGTGATTAGGGTTTTTGATGTTTAGTGTTGAAGGCCCAAAGCACCTGACAAAGAAAATCTAGTGTCTTGGTGATAAAAATAAAAGAGATATTCCCTTAGTATACAAATTGACCAAGCCTAAATGGAGTAATGAGGTCAGTTTACTAATGTAATCATTCATTACAAATACAAATAAGAGAATGTTTATTACAAGCTTTAATTTCAGATCCTCTAATCCATTTTTACACTTTGACCATATTGACTTCATTTGATGTCAAAGTTTGACTTCTAGATCTTCTTAAGTGATTGTTCGACACTTGTATTGGTTTCAACTCTAAAAAATTTCTTTTATCAAACACATATTACCCCCATAGTAATTCTCATTTATTGATATCAAGTATAATGAGTGGAAAATAGATCACTTTATAGTCATTCACTTAGACACATAATAATACCTCTTTATATATTGACAAATTGTTATTTTTGAATATATATATTTTAATTTTTTTAAATGTATGATTATCTATTATATTTTAATTATAATATTACTAAAATATTTTTATCAAATTTAAATTTATATAGTATGATACTATTATAGACTATTCTATCTTATAATATAATATAATTTTAATGTATACAAGGTGAATATAATGTCAAGTTCATCCAAATTTCTAAATTTGAACTTGAAGTTCAACCTGGTGACTTAGGATTTGGGGATCTAATGGCTATGTGTTGTTTTTACTATTGCATAATTCATCCATCAAGTGACTACTAAAAGCATCAATGGCTTTGAATTCAAATGGTTTCATGAAGCTTGTTTCAAATGTGGCATACTTATACACGTGCAACATACACATATACATTGTTAGACAGGGCATAATGTTTGTTTCATTAAATGATTCATAGGAATAAGGATGAATCATCACAATTAGTATAGTTAAATCAATTGAATATGATTGGTTAGGAACCAAGCTTTGATAATAGGAAATAATAATAATATGTTGACTTACAAATAGTTAGATTCTACATTCCACTACTTACACATACATTGTTGGATAGGGCATACTATTTGTTCCATTAAATGATTCATAGGAATAATGATGACTCATCACAATTAGTGTAGTTAAATCAATTTAATATGACTGGTCAAGAACCAAGCTATGAGAATAGAAATAATAATAATATGTTGACTTGCGAATAGATGGATTCTACATTCCACTACTTATGCATATACATTGTTGGAGAGGGCATAATATTTGCTCCATTAAATGATTTGTAGGAATAAGGATGACCCATCACAATTAGTATAGTTAAATCAATTGAATATGATTGGTCAATAAACAAGCTATGAAAATAGGAAATAATAATAATATGCTAACTTGGAAATAGTTGGATTCTACATTCCACTACCTAGTACAAAAAATAGGATTAGAATCAATGGTAGTTAATACATAATGAATATAAGAGTACTATGCCTTAACGTTGACCCATAATGAGGTTCACTTCTAAAAGAGAGGTTTACACAATTGAAAACTATACAGGTTGTTTATTTACTCCTTCCAAAAAAGTTCCCCTTTCTTCCTTTGCCTCTCCAGCATTATCTTGTAAGTTCATAACTCCTTTTGCTTTTAAAATAAACGTCCTTATTGCTATTGTTTCTAATGATGGACTATGAAAATGTCCCAAATCCTACTCTTATTGTTGCTTGGCTTTTCAAAAATGTGTTGATTGTTTATATCTCCCTTCTTTCTCCTGATGGATTAGTGTTGATTATTTGTTGTTCTCATCTTTTTAACAATAGATTTCTTAGAATGTGTTAGTTGAATAGTTCTTAAGTTTCAATAGGGAGTGGGATTTGAACCTCAGTTTCTCTCTTTCAAAAGCATCTGATTAACATTTGTCCTAGCTCTTGACATCCACCATAAAGTTATCAAGAGTCAAATGGATTCTGAAATGATAGCTGAAGCATTTAAAGGAGGAAAGTCTATGAAGTCCATTCAGATGCTAAAATAAGTTCACAATTCAAATATTTTAAATTTATAGGCCTCTTCTATAATTTATGCAGAAAATCATTTAGTCTTGAATAAACCATTCCAACACTTTCTTAAGGTGTCTTTGTATAACAATAAAAAGATTGGTATATCTTAATTTATTTTTTCACTGAAAAATGTAATATCCTCATTTTTTTTAAATTTCTCATTTCTTCTTATCTAATAGAAATCAGTGTTAGCAACCATTATCATGGAAGTATTTTTCTAAGCTTTACATTGAAGTTTCTCCAATCTGTCAAAGTAGCTGGATAAGAAGAATTCCTTCTATCAAATTCAGTCAATGTGATTATTTCTGTTAAACTCACATTGAGGGATATCTTGTTAGATAACTGTAATTTTATTATGTCAAAAACCATTTGCTAAGTGTTATCCATACCACAAAGTTGCATGATGCTTTTATTTACTATTTTTTTGTATAAACTTGTACATTGAGGTGTATCTTTTTAGTCAAACTCAAATGATACTCTTTGAAATCCACTTACCAAGGGTTATCATTACTATAAGGCCACTTGTTTAGGGTCATACCATCTATGAAATCTATCTAGTGGTATTCAGTGTGAGCAAGTATTCATTCTAGTGATATTCTAAAATTTGAATTTGAATTTAATAATTCATTACTCTGGGGATGCACTTAGACGAGGTCATAAACATTATTTGCAACTTCTACTTTGTAAAGGTTTTTCTTCTTTGATACTAGATGTCTATTAATTGGAAACACTACTCTTTGGAGACTATTTCTTCTTTAGTAATGTTGACAATAAATAGAGAAATGTCAATTCATTTGAACTTGTTGAGGTAATTGGTAATTGGAAGGAAAGGAGATTATGATTTGTTAGGCTTGTAACTTCTAGTTAGATTGATCTATTTTTTCGCCCTTGTTTGTGCAAGAAAAAATTGACTTATAATTTTTTGGTTTTTTAGGAAAGTATAACTATCATGGATATATTTATGAGTAGAATTGTCATGTATCTATCATGCAGTCTATGTTTAAGCATTTTAAAGTTTGAACTGTGGTCTTATCAGAGAAATCTTGATTATGATCAGAATTTGGTATCGTCAATGATATTGACAATGAGAAGAATGATTCATCAATTTCTTGTATAACATTGAATTAGGTTTAACATGAGTGTGGAAAATGCTTGAAGTTTCTTTTCTTATTTCAATTCTCATCAATATTTTAGGTCACATTATATTGAAAGTATATGGTTCCTCAATGTGTTAAATAATGTCGAATTAGGCTTGACATGAATATGGTGAATTGTTGAAATTAGTTTTTATTTTAATGTTCCTATCATATATGGGAGAAATTGCTGATTCAAGTCTTCATTTTTATCATTTTGGGCCATCAATGTTGTAAGTCTTGTTATAATGAGAAACGTGATCAGTCCATATATTAGGTAATTCTATAACCACTAAGAAAATCTCCATTTACAAAAGTAACAAGTTTTATTGGCATTCTTGTGACAAGGTTCAATGCTTCTCCCAGAAAGCCAACATGTCCAAGTAGGTCAACCATGCATGCATAATGTGTAACTCTTGGTAGAATACCATAATTTTGACTCATGTTGAAGAATTATTCATGTCCTTTATCCACCATTCCTACATGATTAAAGGCATATAGCAAAGAAAGCATCCTAATGTGGTTAGGTTTCTTGCCTATTGAGATCATCTCTTTAAATAGTTTGCTTTAGGAGAATTCTCAAACACTTGGTGTGCATTCTATACCCCACCACATTTTGAATACATGTCAACAAGTCCACAGCCCACAAAGACATTGAACACAATTCCACTCCAAAACATATATTGATGGATATGTTTGCCTAGTTTTAGAGCCCCTATATAGGCACAAGCTAGTAGCACACTGGAAAAATAAACACCATCAGGATTCACTCCTTCCAAACTCATTTTGCAAAAAAGCACCAACACTTTGTCATAATGACCATTCTGCCCATAACCTGGAGAATAATATTAGGGAAAATTTTGGAAGGTCTCTATGGTTTGAGAAGTATGAAATGAACTAATTATAGTATGACATTGAGAAGACTATATGATCTATCAAAGTACTATAAACAAAAATAGTTGGTTTGATACCTTGCTTCACCATCTCATAGAACAATAGAAATGCATCATCTAGTTTACCTAACTTGACATATCTAAGTATCATTGTTGAGTAGATGCTGGAATCCAAAAACACGTCTCTTGATTTGTGATTAATTATTTATTTGTATTATTGTTATTAAATGAATTAGTTTATATTAATTAAAACTCATTTTATTTGTTTCTTCTATATAAATATCAAGTTTTTCAAAAACTAGATGACAAGCACATTTCTTTGACTAACATGGCTATATTATAGATATTATGGCCTCTTATCACTCATTTATCTATTCTGGATTTGTTATCATTAAAAGTGATGCATAGTGTAATTTGACAGAAATGTCAATTAATTACCCCTCACAATCAAACATACGAACATCAAATACTTATGAATTCTTTTTTTCGATAACAATAAAAGAAAAAATCGAAATTATTTCCATATGTTGGATGATTCTCTGTCAATTTTGTTTTGGATCCAATGAAAACATCAATCTACAATAAATTAGGAAATTTAATTTTCCATTAAAATTGTTCAGTTTCAATCCATGAGATACTTTTTATATTTTAACCACATAATTGAGATCCACCAACTGAAGACTAAGCATTACATAACATACTTGAGAAAGTAGATTAAAGCATGTGTGAAATTGACATGGATGAACACAAAACTAAAGAAGCATAAAAACCCCATGGAAGAATCCTTCTAGAAGCCATAATTTCATAGGCCCAAATATTCCATCTAGAAGCCTTAATTTAGTAAGTCAAAGGAATTGTAGAAGGCATAATAAATTGAAGAAAAATATTCGATGTGAATTGATGGTCACATTCTTCGCAATATTTATGTGGAGGGGCTTCCATGATTTAGTTACATGTAGGGTCACATTCTATTGGTGTTTGGAGAGGGGACAAAAATAGTGATGTAAAAAGCCCTGCAAGAGACCTTTAAATAGCACTCACACAAGAGTGGCAATTTGAGGTAATGAAATTTATATATTATTATTATTATATATTTGTGTGTTTTTGTATTTTAATTGCACTATGTTAAATATATTAAGGATTTGTCCTACATTTTATATTTATCATTTATTATTATAGATTATATTTGTTTGTTTGGACTTTTTAAGACCTTTCTACTATCTGTTATTATACAACCATGTACATGTTTATATTTATTTGTATCTTATGATGTATCTAATGCCATTTATTTATCTTGAAACCATTGAGGAATACTAGAATGTGAAAAAGAGCATCTAGGAGACAAAGCCTCAATCAGAATATATTGCATTGTCTACATGTGACATCTTATTAGGTATCATTCATGCTTGTTTGTTGTCTTTAATGGTTCACTCAGAATTATAAAGGTGGTTTCCTATGTTTTTAGTTAATCAAAACATGACTTGGAATTCAATAGATTCTAAGGATGTTCAGAAATATGGCCAATTCTTTCTCAAATAAATCTAGAAATAGATTAAATAGATTTGTCTATTAAGATAGACAAATCTATAACATACCCAACGATGCACCATAATGGTACAAAGAAAATCTAGGGTCTTGCTGATAAAAATAAAAGAGATATACCCCTAGTATACAAACTGACCAAGCCCAAATGGTGTAATGAGGTTAGTTTATTGATGTAATCATTCATTACAAATACAAATTAGAGAATGTGTAGTACAAGGTTTACTTTTGAATCTTGTGATCCATTTTTACACTTTGTCCATATCCACTTCATTTGATGTCAAAGTTTGACTTCTAGATCTTCTTAAGTGATTGCTAGACACTTGTATTGGTTTCAACTCTAAAATCCCCATCCCTGTATTTCTAAAAGCATCACAAGATTTCTTAGCAATTGAGAGTGTCCTTCATTTTGATTGTGTGATCTCCTCATTCTAAGGTATCTTATGATTAAAAAGAATTTTTTTTGACTGTAACTAGGTGGTGACCTCAGATTGGATTCTATACTTTCATGATTCTGGGGCTTTTGATCATCCCCTTTTCTTGGTTGAGGTTACATACTGAAATCATGGAGCTCTATTGGCCTTGGGCTCTTCTCAGATTTGCTTATGATCATCCTTGTTTTGGTCATGGTTACCTACATAAATCATGGACTCCTAGTTCCGGCTTGGGGTTATGTGAGAGTTGCCCATAGATTTAAGCATATTATCAGTGGGGAGTCCATTGGGTTGTAGGTTGTCTCATGTTTTAATATGGAGTGGGATTTGAACCTTAGTTTCTCTCTTTCAAAAGCATCCCATTACCATTAAATGCTCAAGTCTGGTATTTTTTGTTATTAATTCCTTCTATACATTGTCTTCTTCTTGTTTTTGTGGTGGTCTTTTTACCTTCCACATACCCATGCCTTCTTCTTTGATGCTAAAACTTCTAAGTCCTGACATTGAGTCCCTTATCTAGAAAAAGTTTTTTCTCCCTATCTATCTCCTGATGCCTCTTCTATACTAGAAAACTATAAATCTTCATGATGTTTTGGCTTTGTGATTGGTGTGGCATTTTTTATAACTATATAGCGTACAAACGCTTTTTTGCTCTTGTTGGAGGACATCATTGGATATGATTATTTTCCTAGATGTGTGAGGTATGTGAAGTTTTCTTTGCATGTGAGATTTTAGTAAGTATGGATTCTATTCAAAATGTCGCACCATGAACACTCTTTAAACTAGAAGTTCAATTTGTGCTCAAGAACAAAGGGTTGTTTTGGGCAATAGTGGGAATGAAGGAATAACACGTCACTGATGAAGGTAAAGAAAAATGGTTTAATATGTGTCATCAAGCCTTTAGATCTTGTGATTACAAGAACAAAAATTTATATTTAATTTCTCAATTTACTATTGACAATGCTAAATTAGACATAGTTCTGCTATTATTTTTTGACCATATTAAATCTTACTTCAAATAACTTAGTATTCCTATAGTTGTTCGATGGAGTCATACTTGGTTGATCCATTACTAACTGCAAATAATATACATATTGTGTTTGAAGATTGACCCCAAACCATAGCAAGAGTTTGTGATATTTTTTGACAACTCATAAAATCAAACCTTCCCTTGGACCTTATAAATAAAACTAGGTTCCTAGCACTGTGTTTGCCATGTAAAACCCTACAGAAGTATATTTGCAAATTGAAATAATAACATCCAAATTAGAGTTCTAACTTCTAAGTTACAAAGATAAAACATCTCTATAAACAAATTCATTGGTTTTATGAAGCAATAGTTTGCTCACATTTTCTATGAAATGCCAAATATGAGCATGTATGCATGTAGAAACTCTCTACAAGTAGATAAATCTATGCTACTTGCAGAACTTCTTCTCGTTTCATCTCAAAGACCATTCTTAGGACATCATTAATAACCTAAGGAAAAAATGTTTTTCATCAAAAAAGACTCTTACAAAATGATTTGGTAATTCAAAAACCTCAATGGATATACATAGACATATACTAAATGCATATAAGGGAGATTAAACTATCAAAAAAAAATCTGTTAGATCGAAGTGAAAATGTACCTTGTATGGGGTTGATGATGAAGATCACATGGACTTGGTGTTGACATGTTATTCCCACTTAAGAACTTTCCTATTATATTCTCCATCATTATAATATCTCATTGGTGAAAGAAAATATTTGATTTATTTATTAAAAGACCAAATTTCTTTAAAAAAATAATAAAGTAAATTTCAATGCTAACTATTGATTTTTTGAAAGTAAACCTACAAGCCATATTTTCATGCTGATGATAATATGTACTACATCTTGAATGCTAATTTATTGCTAGAATAAATAAAACATAGCAAAACAACACAAAACTAAAGTGTATTATTGTGCATCTTCTTGATTTTTCTTTTCAATAAGGAAAACTTGTGCTATAGACAATATTTGTGACATGTTTTTCAAAATCTTGAGCAATTACTTTCTCTACTAGGAGAATTATACTAGTTACTAATATAACTAGCTTGGGAAATTTAAAAGACTGTAGAATCTGATAATTGGAAAGTTGATAACAAACTTTACAACTTGAAAATGGATAAGCAAGTACGTATTCCAAGGCCATAGTGGG
This sequence comes from Cupressus sempervirens, assembly GCA_028749045.1. Classification (NCBI taxonomy): domain Eukaryota; kingdom Viridiplantae; phylum Streptophyta; class Pinopsida; order Cupressales; family Cupressaceae; genus Cupressus; species Cupressus sempervirens. The sequence goes on along the minus strand of CM053787.1, from coordinate 274,917,071 downwards.
ACTATCCCATTATAGGACCAATTGAATCAACAACAATGAGACATGTCTTCATATTTGACTATTCATGTGTTGAGCAATCTCTAAGGACACTGATAGGTGATGAATTTTTGAAAAATGCTTAAGGAAATATTTTCTATGTTGATATTGTTTCACAATTCTTGTCAAATTGTATGGACTTAGTACAAGAATCAACAATCATTGAGAAACTAGCAAATGCTTATGTACGAGAGTACTTTGTGCCACCAACAAGATACCATGAAGCAATTTGTGCCTATCAAGGAACTCAATATGCATCTATTGTTTGTGGTCTCTTTTCCCATAAAGAAGTTGAAGATTGTGAGGTTGCATCATGTGTTTATAGTGCTATGCATCTAGCTATTACTACTGAGTGTGATTTTGTTCTAGTTCATGTGCTAAATTCAAATGCTACTCACTTGGGTGAATGTCTTGTGACAAGAGTGACAAATTTACACAATGCATTCATGTCTTTGTGCACAGATTTACCAAAGGAAACTAGTGTTCCATGTGAACAGAAGCATCCAAATGAGAAATAACTCCCAACTGAAGCAAATAATACTTCTCCAACTACAAATTTGACTACTACAAATCCTCCAATTGCAAGCTTTTCATCAATTGTTTGATGCCCTAGTAGTACTATAAATTGACTTCTCCTCATAAATTGGAATTATCACATCATCCTTTTCCTATTGTTACATGTATCTACAAAGTATGGAGAATACTGCAGAGACTAGGTGCTCTATCTGGGCACTTTATGCTATCAATGAACAAGTATGTACAAGTAATATGAATATTGTATCGATATATTAATAAAAATATTATTAAAGTAATGTCACTTCTAGCTTTGCTATGAGAGAACTTTGGAACTTGAATACTAATTATATTATTAAGATGCAATGAATAGTGGAATGTATTGATGCATAATTAAACATTGTAATTGATAGTCATCCATTGCACATTTATTGAATAGTATACTATTAACATGCAATGAATAGTGGAATGCATTGATACAAAATTAAACATTGTAATTGATAGTCATCCATTGCACATTTATTAAATATTATGTATGGAATCATTTATATTAATGATATTCGTATGATTATTGCCATAAAAGGTATATTGATGAAAGAATGACACTAAGTTGAAGATATATCTTAGAACTATCTAATGTTCAGTAAATTCTAAGAAATGTTTCTTGTTGCAAACAGGTTTTCATCTCCATATTAGACAAGAATGGATTTTCTTGATGCATTTGTTTCATTAGATCGCAATACAAACCACCTCTCTGAGAGTCCAAAATCTAGTATTCTTGAAAAAAATCTAGAACTTCCAGATGAATACCAAAGAAAAATATTGGAAAGATATTTTTATGATAAGCATGTTGTCATATTAAGATATGATGGATGGGTAGACATTCAACCAATACCAAACACTAATCAAATTTGTGTTCTATCCCCATTCATGACTAATGGTGAATTGATTTACTTAAAACATTTGGTGGGAGAATATAGGGGAGCTCATATCATAGTTCATTGTGAAGATATCATAAGACATTCCCCTCCTAGAAATCACACTACAGAAGAATTGATAGCCATTTTAAATCTAGCATGCAACACATTATTCTGTGAACTATCACCATTTAGCATGATTGCTGAAGATGAAACACTTTTATCCATAATAAACCTTGTGGTAACATATCCAATTTTTTCACTTGAATGGCTTATAAGACATGACAACAAAGAGATACTTGGGCAGTGGAATGATAATGATATGGGAGCCTTGGCAGTTAAGACCATAAAGCACCATTACTCATTTCATTTTTGGTTTGTATTTGAAAATAATTTTGATCCACTTGGCATTCATCTTGTAGTAGATATTGGGGGATGGTGCATTATTTATTGATGAACTAATGATTACAAGATGACAATCACCACAAGAATATAGTGATGATGTATAAGCTTATGCTTAGTATGAATGAAAGTTCACAACTTGCATTGAAAAGCTATAATATTTTTCACTATGACAAAGTATAATATTTATCTAGTCATTTCTATGTCATTTTCTTCTTAGTGAAGTATCCCTTTAGTCTTCAACAAATGTACTACAATATGTATCTAGTAATCTCCATCTCACTTTATAATATATTAGAAGTTATTTTGAACTTTTACTTTTACAAACATGTAGATAGCTTTGTTTAGCTAACCAATTTTTGGGAAAGTTGACTAAGAACTAGTAATATTTTGATGTACTATGTTTAATGTGTCCACAATGATTATGCTACACAATAGATTATTTTCCGCATATGTAGAATAAGAACTAGTGACCTAATTAATTACATCTAATATTGTGAAGGTTTGATTATGCTTTTCTTAATATGACACTTTGATTTCAAACCAAGAAAATCAACAAAGATCAAATACACAACCTTGGTAATTGAGTGAAGAAAAAATAGTAAGTAAAGTTATACATTTGATTAGAATCTATAAATTTCAAATTTACAAATTTACAAAATCTACTTGTTTCCTTCTATATTATTTCCTTAAGATCCATGTTAGCATTTCATAAGATCTCTATTGGCATAAGTTTTTGTGTTCAAAGTAATGATTGCTAACAAAAAAAGTCAAAGAAATGGTGTGCTTGAATAGATATCAGAGATGCAAACTTACTAATTTTATTGTCTTCTTGACAAGCTTACAAAATCTACAATTAGAACCTTGTAGAATAGATTAGAACACATATATAAATTTGTAGGTCAAGACCAACCATAATCTAAGAATTTGTTTTCCACTTTTTGAACTGTATCTCTGGATTGGTGACCCCGTTGTAGTGAATGGAGCATTTATTGATAATTTTTGGGGAGGTGGGGATGGGTGGCACTACAACTCTGCTTCTCCTCTTATTAGGCATAGGTCTAGTTGGTCTCATGTCGCTGCTCCCTCTACCTCTTATGCTTATGCTACTAGGTGGCCCATTTTAATCAATAAGAAATTGTTTCCTGGGTGGTTGACACTTGCAAATTCCCCCTATAAGAGGGAGGAAGAAAGAAAAAATAAAAATAAAGATGATGGGTTGTCTCTCTGAAACCCACCTCCAAACTCTACTAATGTATGGGTTTTGATGATCAATATAATCCCTCCCCCTAGGAAGACACAAATCTTGTATCTTGAGAACTTTAAATTTTTTTTTAAAAAAATAATTTAGTTTGATATTTTTAGTTTTCTACATTGACATGTGCAACTCTCATGAAATAGTCCTCTATATCTTTATCCTTTCTTTTTGCAAATATGTAACTTTACATTGATATTTATAAAAAGGCACTTCATCAAAAATATATATAATTGATTAACTTAACAAAGTAAATATAAAATAAAGGAATAACTAAAAACATATTATGTTTGAAAAGATCAAGTAAAATGAAAATATTATTAAAAATATCAAGAAAAAAAGAGGAAGGTCAAAAAATTTAATTATCTTAACTTATTTCTTATTTAGTCTTTGAATTTTAATTTTTAATTTTATTGACAATAAATTATGAGATATCAATTTTGATTCTTCTAATATTTCACTAAATTTTATTATTATGTGTTATAAACTATATTTAAGTATAGAATCCAAGACAAGATGAGAGGCTTACAATTTAACAAGAAGAGTGGGTTTAACCATGTAGGAAACAAGTGCATTCAAGTTGTAGTAATATTGGGATGGATGAACTCTTGGGAACCCCCAAGACTTCACCTTTGTGAGCATCACCTAGATCCAATGAGTGCTAACTGTTCCATTTGTTTTCATGAGAGATGGATTCTTGTGAATCGCTATGTATGAAACATAAGTCAATGAGTTGATTCAAAAACACTACACAATTAAATACCTCCTACTAATTGGATTACACTTTACCATTGTGTAGATTTCTTTGGTTAGAATTTGGTTAGTTGAACTTTAATAATTTTGATTAATTTAAGTCTTTTCTACCCATAAATTGAAATATATATCATGAGAGTGAGGTTTTCATATGGAGTTATAGATATATTTTCCTATTTAAAAGAGGGGTAAAATTTTATTAAGAACAAGGAGCTCTATCCTAATCATTAAGGTCATCAAATTCATGAGATAATTCAAGGAGAAATTTCCCCCTTTTTGCAACATTCCAATCTTGTACATGATCAAAAGCCCATTTAGCCAAGCAATCCACAACTCTATTCCTCTCTTGAGGGATGTTTGTAAAGAAAAAAAACTTCAGATTTCTACAATAGATAAGAGATTGATTAACAACTAAAGCTAGATGCCAACTAGTATCCTCAAGCACTTGCAAAGTAAGAAAGTTCACTACCACTTATGAGTTAGAGTAACACATAATCCTACACCATCCCCTCAAATAACATTGTTCCACAACATGTAAGATGGATAGAACCTTCGTACAATTGTTAGTATGAAAACCCTTTTGCATTGAGAAAATAAATTGGACATCAACAAAACTAGAATGAACCACTCCCCCAATGCTAGCTAGACATGGATTCTCTCAAGAAGAACCATCTGTGTTGACTTTAAGAACTCCAAGTGGATTAGGAGTCCAATGCTTCTTGCGAATCACCTAACTCTTCATCTATCACTTATGTTGTCTAGGAAGACCATCAAACCATTGACCTGCAGCAAGGATAACTTTAGTGGCTAATATTCGCCAATTGGCTATTCTCACTCATAAAGGACCCCAAATTTGGCTAATATTTTTACACTTTTGGGATGTCCATCTTTCCTACACTTTACCAAAATTGGGTCCAATAATTAAGTTAATCACTAATAATATTACATAAGTATTTGTACTTTGTTGATGACTTTGCCACTAGAATCTACTTTTTCTATGCTATAAATTAAGTATTTTCGCCTAAAATTTACAAGGATTGTCTTAATCAATGGTCATATTCACTAGTACTATGTAAAATCTTAAGTTATCTTAAAGATTAAGTCTAAAGGTTTAACATGTATCTCTATTTCATAGAATTCTCATGAAAGTTTTTATCGTTTATCACTTTAGTCCAAGATAAATTTGATTGGGGATACATATCTATACTTTGGTGACTTTCTTTAAAATTCGGTATCCTTTAAAAAATATTCCTTGAAATAGAATATAGGCCATTGATTTAGGATCATCCAATGGTAATAAATAATAAGGGTGTTACCCCCTTAGTGATATCAATAATTTTGAGGGAAATTGTAACAATAAAAGTGAGATAAATTGAACCTTAAAGTTTGATAATTAATTAGGATCCCTATAATAATAATAAAATCATATTTTTTAGGTATGTGCTCTTATATCATTGATTTTTATCAATAGTGAAATATTCATCAGGATTTCATAAAATTTTCATACAATTAAAAGAAATCACCAATCAAATTAATTAGTTTGTTACTTAAAAATAACAATTTTCCAATAAAAATTGATTCCCCCCCACACCCCCCGCCGCCCCCCCCCCCCCAAAAAAAACTAATGTTTGATTCACCAAAAAATTATAATTTTTTTTGGAAAGGGGATTTCTTAAAGTTATCTTTTACTAATAGCCCTCGAGACCCCTCCTTGAAGATGAATATTGAGGTTATTGTAGATGGTAAGGTCACTAGGAGCCATACTCTCGTCTAACGCACACTTATCTAGAATTTTTTCATGTAGAGAGTGGAAAATCTTCCACCAAACTTGTTTAGCATTGGCCTAACCATCTTAAATATTTTTTTATTCCTCTCCAAAGATATATTCCAAAAAAAAAATGAAGGGCCATCAACCCACACAATTTGAAAAGGAAAGGCTTTAGTCAGAGCACTCCCCATGTGGTCCCAGAAAGAAGACAAAGAGGAAACATGCCTATAATGAAAAGCCATTCCATAGAAGGTGCCAAAGATTGTATTATTCTAGGTAAAGAGCCCATTAGCTAGCTTGATATCAAAAGGATTCAATAGATCAATATTTTGACAAAGATCATAAGAAGCTCCCAACCAAGATAAGCTACCCTGAGTTTTTCCTCAAGACTTATAAATGAATTTAAATCTCCTACTTATAGCCAAGGATGGTACTTATGAAAATTTCTCAAATACCAAATGTGCAACCAAAGCCCCACCTTGCTCACATAGTCTGCATGCGCATACACATTAGTAATCATAATCACCTCACCAAAATCCAAAAAAGTGTCCATCATAGACATGGTTAAGTGAGAAGATGTCCAATTAAGAGGAGATATTTTTCATGGATCCCAAAAGAAAACCAAACCACCACCACTCCTCATAGCCCCTACACTCTAGCACTATTAATTAGGTCAAATACGAGGGGTGCACCAAACCAAAGACTCCACTAAATGCTTAGTCCCGTGGACACAAAATATATCTAGAGAATAAGCAATCACCAACTTGTGAATAACATTTTGTCCAAGGATGCTATTAAAACCGTAAGCACTCAATGGGAGAATAATCATCAATGAGTAGAGTGGGGAAAATAAGCATCCAAGCTTTTCATAGTTCCGAACACTACCAACACATGTCCTGTATTTTTTATCTTTTCATGACCCTTTTTTACACTCATTGTTTAAAGGAGTAACAGAAAACCACTTGAAAGGCCTTTGCATTGAACTCAAAGGTAGAGGAAGCCCCTTAAATTTACTATATGCCAACACATCCTTAACCAAGTCTTCCAAAACTGTGTCATTATCTTGAGGTACAACAGAAGTCACCAAAGCTTCAGATTCAGGAGCAGTAGCAACCATACTCTACTAATGAACCACCATCTAGGAAGCTAAACAATATTCATGAGGTGAAACTCTCCCATTTGAGCTAGTTAGATCATAAGAAACATTGGTAGCAATACTCTCCTCTAAGGCCATACTATCAGGCACCAAAAATCAATTAAAACTAACATCAAGCTGCCAATTTTTAAAGGGTCTCTTCTATCCACGCCACTTAGCTCATGGCCAATTAGAAATAAAGCCATCCTTATCAGGACCAACCTCAGTTACTTGGAGTTTTCCTTTTCCTATATTGCCCATTTGAATATTCCCATTCACTATGTTATCCATCAAATCTTTTCCTTTTCCTACACTATTTGTCTAGCCACTAGTATTACCCACATAACCATCAACCCCCTTAGAAGTTGAAGCCTGAGGGCACTAACATTGAAAATGACCATAATCATGACATGTCTAAAACTAGAAGGGGAGGGATTCATAATCCAATTGTTGCACCTAGAAAGAAGACCCAAGAAAAGATTCCAAATAATTTGGTAATGGGTTACTCAAGTGAACAACAAGGATTCATGCCAAATAAATAAAATTTTTATTTAGAGATTGATGTACAATCGCAACTGGCTTTCCAAGAAAAGTAGCAATTTGACAAAGAATGTCTTCTTGCCAAAATTCAAGATGAAAACATGGCAAGGGGAGATCCTATATGCCAAGGTTTAATGAATAACCCCACATGGTTGTAAAAATAAGAGCTCCCTTGAAAAACACAATCCCAATCAAGCATGCAAGAAAACACTACAAAAAAGTAGCTATTACTAGCCATCATGTTCTCCATATCTCTATCCAACTATGTCAAATGCTAAATCCATGGCTCAAGAATCAGTAAGGATATCCAAACTCCAAGAAATTTATATATCAGAGCATGCATAGTCTTATACTTAATGTCTTCCTTCACAATCTTTGGAGGAATAACTAGATCACGTTGATCCTTATTTTGTGGATGGATCCTTAGCCAAACACACATCTCCAAGTTCTCCTCATTGGAACTCTCCAAAAAATGATGCTTATATTGCATATTCTCATTAATATGTCAAGATATATGTTCCTATCATTCTTCTAATAATAAGGTGATTTTATATATATGTACATTTAGTTTCTTAATTTTCTTTTTGAAACAATATATATAATTAAGTACTACTATTGATTATTTAGTGTCATTTTCTCTCTCTTTACCTTTTTCTTTCCTCTTTCCTAGAGTATATAATTATGTACTACATTTGATTATTTAGTCTCATTTCTTCTATCTTTTTCCCTTTCCCTCTCATCTTTCCTAGAGTTTTCTTGTTTCATACTTGGTTTCTTTTTTTTGTTATTTCCACCTTCTTTGAAGTCCTAGAATTTAAATTAGCAACCAACAATCATTGTCAATATCTCTTTTCTAGCCTAAAGCCAAAAAACCCATAATAATGCAATCTTGTAAATCCTTTTGTCATTGATGTTTTATAACATGATCACATACACATATATACATAACGTAAATTCTAATTTAATTTTTTATTTAATCATATAGCTCTTAAATTTTTATATATTAAATTAACTAGTAGTTGCACATCTGTGTATGTGCAACCATGAGCTGATAGGAAATATTTGTTTTGTATAATGAATAAAATTGATCACAAATGTTAATTTAAACAATTATATATGTTGTACACTAAGCTTACAACATACTGATACAAAGATACTAGAGAAATATTTGATATCAGGAAGAAAAGAGGTCATAAACTAACTTAATTAATTATTTTTTTAAAAAAAAATTTCTTTTACCAACATATTCATTTTTTTAAACCTTCGATCATTCTTTATCTATGCTTCACTATATATGACCAAAAGAATTTTAAAAATTCACAATTGTTAAAAAAAAAAGGTATATCAATTTAATCAACAACATGCAAAGTTTGTATAAATTTAATCTTTAAAAAAAATATTTTATTTATTCTATCCATCATAGTGTTATAGACACGTATAAGAGGCAAGTTCAAATCTTGTTAACAAAAAAAAACATAGTCAAATCTAATATTCACTACTATAGAACTAAATCTAATATTCACTCTCTACTATACAACTAAATCGAGAAACAATGTCAAGGTTTAGCCTTTTAAATAATTACAATCTCTTTTTACAATTTGAAAAAAAGCTTTCAAATGTATCTCAAAATTCATTGTATTTGAACCCCATAAGTTCACACAAAGCACACATTATTCTGTGATAGATTGAGAAAATACAGCTACATCCTCAAAGGCAACATAAGAACTGATTTAAAAGAAAATATTAGTGAGTTGGAGGAAATCTATGGAGCAATTTAATGGAGTATGCCAAACATAGCCACTTGACTACTATTCATGAGAATTTTAAATAACTTGACGAGAAATGCAACAAACAAAATCCTTTATAAATTTTTTGAAGCTACAAAATTGGGAAAGTTGTGTAAAATATTTAATATTATAGACATTTTATGTTTGCAACTTTCTAATTTTTTATTGTCTTAAAGTGAACAAATTAAAATTAAGAATATAAAATCATATTAAAAAAGGAGAATAAAACTAAATTTTAGACAAAAATTTTAAGTTCTTAAAGCAAAGCTCCCACAAATAGTGTATGGACTAAAATAACTTTATCTAAAAAATTTATATTAGTTATTTAAAATAATTTAAACACTTAAATGTTTAATTTAATTAATATCAAGCTATTTTTAATCATTTAAATTACCAAAGAAATAGTTTCCTACTTCCCATGAACTAATATTTAATGTCTCACTAGAGTGTGGAATATTGTCGTCAATATTGTAATGTATTGAATTTCATTGTAGGGTCTCATCATGATGATCTGATATACTTAGAAACTTTTATCAACAATGCTAGACTAATAGATCAATAATGAAATGTTGCCAATTATTAAATATCAAATTGCTTCAACTATTTACCACTGTCAAGTTGGTAAGTAGATCATGATTAGACATTATATCCAACTCTTGAGATGGTAATTATTGACCATGAATATCATTAGCACTCTTAATTATATCTCTACTCATTGAAATTAAAATATATATTTTCTTTTCCGATTCAATCCTTATTATGTTGCATGACATGTATCCATAATTTGAATAAAGAGCTATTATTTATTATTATTTTTAAAATAAAATAAATACGATTCTAACTAAAATATAAATAATTAATTCTAAGACTTCATATAAGCATTCATGATTAATAAATCAAATATGCATTTGAAATTAATTAGTTAGAATATTGAAATAGGTTTATTTTTAAAGAAATATATTTATATTAGATTTAATAAATAATTAATCAAATTAAGAATGTTTCAAAATTATGTAGCAAAATGTAATGTTTTGTATTTAATTCCGTGAACAATTTAAATCCCAAAATTATCATTGTAATGGTCTAGATTTAAGCATTATAAACATTTAATGCATTACATAAACAATATAAACTTAATAATAATACAGTATTTTATTCACTTCTATACAAATATAGATAGTGGTTGATTTTTTTAATAATAAAAAATCAAATAAAATACAATTTCCAAGAATAAATTGTTAAAATAGTTTCTAACCCTGCTAGCGTGCAAAATATGGGATACCAGAATCTCGGTGCAACACATATATTTTCTTATTAAGACTTAGAGAAGTATTTATTAAATTTTAATCAAGAAAATGTTAGTTGCTTACATCAGGAGACTAAAGTTCTCAATATCTTGCAATGTATTAATTGGTTGACTGAAAATTGTGCCTTTTGAGATAATACTATCATAGACTATAGTTTGCAAGTTATAATGAAATTTATATGACATCATATATATAAGTTTTATTCTATTGGCTCTTGTAATTTTTCCCAGAAGTCTTTTGTTTTTGTAGCAGAAAAACTACCTCAAATTTTTGAGTAGGGCAATTGTCATTTTTCCAAAAGTGTTGTGTGTCTATTATTGCAATTCTCCAAACATGTAATTTTTATGGAGGAGAAAGAACTTGGAGAACATGTATTCCTTGCATACAATGAGGTGTAGATTTCTTGAATAGTTTGATACATTGATTCCCATGGCAAAAATAATTTACAAGTAAAACACTGTGGGGGGTTTTTACAGATTGAAACATTTCTTTCTATCTTTGAATAATAACATTTACTTTAATTATTATGTGTTTTCCACATGCTAAGATTTAGGATTTGTGTTGTCCACAAGCTAAAATTTAGATTTCAAAGAGAATTTATCAATTCATTAAAACAATTTGATTTCCCTTGCAGGTGAGGACATTATTTTGTTGAGGCTCTTTCTTGGAGAATAGTGGCTTCCTCTTACATGTACCATATTTTAACTATTAAACAATATTCTTCAGAACTATGAAATTATTTCTATTGATGTGTGGTGTCTCTAATCTTTCAATGCCTCTCATCTGTGTTGTTTGGTGTATAATGCCTCTAACTTGGGTTGTAAGATAGAACATGACTTACTCATTATTCATTTTTATTATGGCTATTTTAACCAACAACAATTCTTAAATTTTAATTCAGTTCGCTATTTACTTCAGACTTCAGTTTGGTTCAGCACAGAAGATTGCAAAGTCTTTTCTAGAAAACTCTCTACTACAAGGGCTGGTAGTCTTCATTTTTCTGTATTTTAAGATAACTTGAGCGAAAGCCCAAATATAAACTCAAATTCTCATGGATTTCCTTGTATATAATCTTAGTTTCCTCCATTCCCAATTTCATTCTTCCTATATAGAAGCCAATCACCAAATCATAGCTGCCGGTCATGGCTGTAGGCTAGTTAACACTTCAAATCCCAGTGCATTGTTTGAAAATCATAAAAATGTTTTCTCGTAGCTTTCCAAAGTAATGGGTGCCTAAACTTTGAAGGTTCTTCTTATTTTATGTATATTGTCATCCAATCATTAATGATATTTTCTTATAAGCTACATCTCAATTTTATTTTCAACACAATAAAATAAAATATGAATTCGGGTACAATATGTTGTACAAAGTCCCTTTATTTTGTGGAAATCCACCAATCAAAAAAGTTATCATTCTCAATCAAATGAAAGGGGTGTTTTAGCTATAAAACTAGAAAATATGTTGGGTGAGATGCTTTCTTTCATTTCATTCTTGAAATGCTTCTACCTATTCTGAAAATGTGGCGGAGGACAACTCTAACTTCTACTGATTTAACAGTGTCGATGCCCCTCATAATAGAGAGTTTATAGGTCTCGCATGTAGCATAAATGCTACACAGAATTTCAAGGAAATAACATAGTATTTTAACTGTAGATGTATCTATGCTAAATATACTTGTACACACATAATTTGGAAGCCTCTTTATGTCCTACCTAATAGCACTTGTTCTGATAATTTTACTCAGGCTACCAAATGGGGCTACCAAAAAAATGAATTCCATAGTGCCTTTATGTTGCTCCTTGAGTTTGGTGATTACTGCACATTGCATCCATTGCACTGGATGAGGACTAAAAAACATAGATCTACTTGTCTTTAACTGTACAAAATTTACGCGCAGAAAATAATGTCCCTTCCACCACACTAGCTACGAAAGAAAACATAAATATAGGGAAAACCACTTAATGGATGGCTACAGACAGAAGATAGGTGATGTTAAAAATTATTTTCTTAACTTCTGCGCAAAGCTTTGGATTTGTATGTTGTGGAAGTGAATACATCTATTTTTATACACTTCCTCTGCAACTGGAAAAAAAAAAGGGCCATTTTCCATTCTTGTTTTTTTAATTGATAGTGTGATTGGACCTCTTGCAGTAAATTGTGTTTATTCATCAATGATGATCTCAGGAATCAGAGTACCTTGTTTGAATCAGAGTACTAATGGTATAATAAAATTCAAATTTTTTTTATTGAACCTTGAAATGTACATATATAATGTTATTAAATTATTCTTTTATATATACATAGATATAATTTGTGAATAAATTAGATATAATTTGTGAATAAATTTTCTATTTTTATTTGTGATTGGGTAATTGAAATTTGGTTAAATTGTGTGTATTAAAAAATAGGGCAGATTATTTTTAAATATTTTCTTTTCAATAATTAGATTTTTATTTAAATTATAATTGAACAATATTTAAAATTTAAAACATTTTTTAATAAATTTAATTAAATATGTACAATTGATTTTGAGTATATGTTCTTAAAATTTTCAATATATTTATTTTCTATAAAATTGACATTGTCAATCTTATATAAATATATAATTAAATATAGTAATAATATTATATATTTGATAATTTTAATTTTCTAAAATAAGCTATATTTAAAAAAAAATTATATTAAACTAAGATATATATTTTATTTATTTTTTATATCTAAATATAATGAGTTTTCTTCTAAATGATATTTTAAATTATAACATTCTACAGTGAAACATATAAAGAAATAATAATTTTTTAACTTGTAGCTATTTTTATAATTTATGAAATTATAACATTATTATTGAAAATGTATAATTACTTTATTGGAAACTTCTGATTCCCTTAATTGCAACTAATTTTTAGCCATCTCCATTTAAGTGCACATATTTTTAAATTATTTTCATGATAATTTACTTGATTTATAAAATAAGTGGTAAAATAATATTAAAAGTTAACTATGAAAAGTTCAAAAGATTCTTTATTATAAATGTAAAGATTAAAAATTTATTATTATATAATTATTCTACTTAAATGATCCATAGAAAATCTGTTCACTTTGCAAATCTATTACTAGGAGAGCCCATTCTTAGGAAAAGTGATTATATTTGCTCTCATTATATTTCCTTTATTATTATGAAAATGGATAAGAAGTAATCTTTGAAAAGGAAAAGAAGTTGCCTTATAGGAAAAATAAATATTCTTTGAATCCATATTTTAGGCTTGGTGCTAGTTTGAATGCAAAGTTGTCTCAAAAAGTGAATATGTTCAGAAAAAACCTTAACTCTTTCTAGATGCCTATTGTTTACTTTTGTCGAAGTTCTGAAAAAATTTACTACTTCAAAGTGATTCTGAAACTAGCAAACTTGGATTAGTCATTTATAACTACACTAAAGCTTGATATGTTACACTAGGCAAAGACACTAGTAGTTGATTTTTAGATTCTACAATCTTCTTAAATCAAATGTTACTACATTTCATTTCTTTCCACTCCCCCACCAAGGGAAGGACTTAAACTACTCATGCAACCCTTGTTTGTTTTTGGGGACAAGTAATTTGCTAGTGGACATAACTATTCAACTTGTGAATGTAAAAATTCATTTCCTAGATTCTATGTTGGCATCTACCAAAAAGATAATCATTTATCTATTGTAGACCAAATGTTGTGGGAAACTCTTGGTGCCCCCATATTTGATTATATTATGACTACATCACCTTTAAGTTAATTTAAAACCACTTATGTGAATGGTAGGTATATTTTATTTATTACATGGTATTCTTATAAGGCTTCTTATAATACCTAGATTGAGAAAAGAAATAGCTTCGTAGACTTTGGAAATTATAGACAATGAGAAATTTTTCAAAATGATAATTAAAATATACCATTTAAACCAAACAATTTTCTATTTCAACTACCACTATTAACCCATTTAGAAACCAAACCAACCTAAACTAATAATTTTTATATTATATTAAAGTAATTATCAATTATTTAATATACCATAAAAATATTAAATCTATAATAATTTACTATTATCATTTTAAGTGTTTTAAAATTGATTACTACTATGGACCCACCCTCAATACAATTCTTTGTAAAGTTAAACTTTTAATTATTTTTTAAAAAATTAAAAAAATAACTTTTATTATCATCTCTCACAAATCCACATTTTTTTAAAATAGAAATATTGTAGCTAAACTTTCAATTTTCCTTTAATAGAATAAAACAATAATTATTAATATCCTATTATCTAGCATTAGGTACTTTAATATTTTCTATAATTTAGAATTACTTACTTTAATAAAAAGGTTGTTAAAATTTTGACACGAACTAGATTATACATATCAATGTGGCTTGTTTGGCCCCTCTCTTTTTCCCCACTCTTATTTTCTTTTTCTCCATTCCACAGTTTGATGAGTTTCTTAATTACTTCCCTTTCCATTCTTGATGTCTCTTTTGGACCCTTTCCTACAAGCCACACTTCTGGCTTAGAGTTGCCCTACTAGAACTTTGATGATTTCAAAAATTTTTGATAAATATTCTCACATGTCCCAAATTTTGAAAAAAGATGTTTTGTCTTGAACTAGCATGTCTTTTACTAATACGAAATTTTGTAAATCATATTTTTTCTTTCATATTTAGATTCACTACAATGCTAAATATAACATTTTTAAAAAATAAAAAATAAAAAGAACTAAAAGTTTTGTAGTCCATAAACTATATTCAATTTCCTACAAGTTTTTTTAATACATATTTTGTATCTCATGTTACTAGCCAATTCAAAATAAAAATAAAAATTGATCATTAAGAGGGAAATGCCCATTTTATTTATTTTTTCAAATTATATACAAAACCTCCTTCAAATGCAGACATTGGGGGAAAAAATAAGGTTAAGAAAACCCTTGGTGTAGTTAATGAATGAAGTCATGTATACATATAGATGCCCTAACCTAGGACTTGAAAAGGGCATACCCTTAATTACATAGTTCGACACGAAATTACAATATTTTAAGAATTACATTTAGATAGATTTTTAGCACTTATTCAGATGGCTTGAATTACAATGAAGATGGTGGGAGCTCTAAAAAGAAGAGATTAGAAGGGCTGCCTCCTTTAAGATTGTGTTGAATGAAGATACGAACACTTGCCAAAAAATTGCCACAAAACATTCACAACAAAGAGTTTTCGAAAGGAAGTTAGTTCGAGGACCCAAATTGAGTAATCTATAAACTAAAAATACCCAAGGAAATCAAATCCAAGGTATAAAGCTGTCCATGCCAAGAATAGGGCCCTAAACAGATAGAAAATAGTAGTTGTATAGTTTAGTATAAAATTCTAATATTGGCAAGAAGATATTTAACAAAGCCCATCCATGCTAGCTAGGTTAAAATGTAGTATTTATAGAAATAAAATCCTAGTGTCTTCACCCTAGGGTCTTGAGCCATACTCATTATTCAAGAGGGATAGATAACCATTTAGATTAAACTTAAAAATGAAGATATCTTAACATCCAAGTAGGTTGGGCATATCATTATGAATGTGTCATATTTATTAATCAAAAGAGTTCAAATGATGAGACCATAAATTATAATTTATGTAGAGTATCAAAGGAAAAATTAAAAGGAAGAAGTCAAGCCAATTTAAACTATTTGCTATTAATTTTCAAAAATAGATTGAATTTTAGGTTCTTTCAACTTTCAAGCAATTTTTTAAAGAAAGTGACATACGATTCCATAGCTTCGATGGTGGAGAGAACTTCTAATAGAATAAAAGAGATACAAGCCATAGTCAAAATAGACTTAAAATAGAGCAATCTAAACATCCATTCTTAGTTGAGCATTAAGAGTGCCCTACCTTTTTGTAATTTCTTAGATGAAGTAATAATTAACCAAACCAAATTTAGATAATGATAAAAATAAAGCATACTTTATATATCTAAAATCCATTTACAAAAATAAACTATATTTAAGTTCTTTTGATTTTCAAAAAATATTAAATGATTTTTCAAAGAAAGTTTAAACTATAGGTCCATATCCTAGAGGGATGACAAATTCATTAAAAAGAACCATTCATGGATACTAATTTTCACTGAACGGTTCACAAAGGTTTTCAATGGCCAGCCTTAGGGATCTCTTATTCAATATTCCCTCCTCAAATTAATGCTTGAACTAGTCCAAATGAATGGGGTCGAGAATAGAAAAGAAGAAAAGGAGGAATCCAATTTTTCTTTGGTAGGCTTCCCTTTCCTCCACAGGCCTACTAGATCTTCAATGAAGGTTATTGGGTAGGTAGGAATATGTTACCCTCTAATGTAGAGCATGCTTTACTTAGCCACCAAGGGAATTGTATGGTCCCCTCTAATTATTATGAAAATAGTATCTGAAGGATTTGATCAACACAAATCCACAAAGCCTTCGAATACTTGCATGCAAAAACCTGTCATAGAAGAAAAAGACAAGAGGAGGAAAAGGGTTTTTCTCTGAAAAATATGCTAATGTATTTTTAGAAATGGAAAAGATAACCAAATAAAAAGGAGATCAATCCTTATAAAAGGAGATCAAAACCCGAAAAAGGGTAACTTAAAAAGGAAAAGCTATTTAATAATTACCAATTAATTATTAAATAGAGATGCAAAAGGTGCATGAAGTAAAATCTTAAAAAGGGAGTAAAGAAAATTTAATAAATAAAATTAAATCAACGCTTTACTCTAACACCCCCCCTTAAGATTAGCAACAATGTAGCTATAAACAATGCAAAAAGAGAAAGAAAACTACAATGCAAAGCTTAAAGAAAACTTGGGTCTTGGCAACAAGGCCTGATGAGGTACCCAATAACAACTAAATCTCTATGAAATGCAGAAATAGAGAAAACCCAGTGGGAAAAACTCTATTCCAAAAAGAGATAGCAGTAAAATGAAGGAAGGAAGGACTCATCAACCCCCCAAGGAAAACTTCCTTCACCCCAAGCATAAAATGTAGCTAAAGATACCGCGGCAATGCAAAAGGTTTAGTGAAGATGTCTACAACTTGCTCAGAGCTCAAAGCACCATCCTGAATGAGATGCTTGATGAAGTGCATGTGAAGCTCAATGTGCTTGGTCGACTGACGCTTAACAGGGTTGCGTGAAATGTGTATAGCACTCTAACTATCACAACAGAGAAAGGTGGGACTATCAGGACGAGATCCAAAATCTGTCATCAATTGTCGAAGCCACAAAACCTCCTGACTAGCTAATACAGCTGCCCTGTATTCTGCCTCTATAGATGATAATGCATGAGCATGTTTCTTTTTGCAAGACCTTGTGATAGGACTAGAACCAAGTCAAAATACAAAACCAGAAGTAGACTTGCGATCATCAATGTCACCAGCCTAGTCTGAATCTATGAAGCCAACAATGTGAGGATCCCCTAATGTGTAGTGAATTCCATAACATGTTGTACCTCTAATATACCTTAAGATACATTTGGATGCTTGCCAATGACTCTCATGAGGATCATGGGAGAATTGAGAGACAAGTCCAACTGCAAAGGAAATATTAGGATGTGTGTGTGTGACGTACAACAAACTACCCACAAGCTGTCTGTATAGAGTGGAATCCACTGTAGGAGTAGAGCAAGTGGTAGATAAAACAACACCTAACTGAAAAGGTGTGGGTGCAAGCTTGCAATCAAGAATGCTTAATTTGTGAAGCATATCATGAGCATACTTTAGCTGGAGTATGGCTATCCCATCTAAATACTGAACAACTTGTAGGCCCAAAAAATAGTGCAAAAGGCCAAGATCTGTCATCTCAAACTGTGCTCTCAATGCTTGTTGAACACCCTGTATCATGGAGACTTAGCTTCCTGTGATGATGAGGTCATCAATATAAAAGCACAAGTATCTATAAGTCAGCCCCATGATGTTGAATGTAAACTGTAGGATTAGAATGACACTGTGTGAAGTGGGAAGCAAGCAAGAAGGAATCCATGTTCTCATACCAAGCCCTAGGGGCCTATTTGAGACCATATAAAGACCTTTAAAGCTGGCATACCAATGAAGAGTCCTACACAAAACCATGAGGCTGCTCCATATAGATCTCCTCATGTAGGCCTCCATGTAAAAAGGCACTCCTCACATCCATCTGAAAAACTGTCCATCCCTATGAAGCTACTAGAGAGAGTACAAGGCAAATAGAGTTCATCTTGGCAACAGGAGCAAAGGTTTTAGAGTAATCAATACCCTCAACCTATGTGAAACCCTTTGCAACAAGACATGCCTTGTACCTATCAATAGAACCATCTACAGCATACTTGGTATGGTACACCCAACGACACTAGACCAACTTTCTTCCTTTCAGAATAGGACACAGATCCCATGCATGGTTCTTCATCAAAGAAAAGTACTCCTCATCCATAGCCCTATCCTAGTCTGTGCGTCCTATCACCTGTGAAAATTTTTGACGATCATCAAAAACGGCATGACTCAAAAGGCTACTACCTACAATCTGAGAATGGGTACGATGAACATCTGTAGGATCACCTGCCAGAGGTCCAATTGCATCAATAGTATAACAAGCCCACTTGGGCACTCACAGAACATCTAGTGGAGGAGACAAAGGGGGATCAATCTCAAGATCTTCCTTAGAGGAGGCATAATCTTGTAGATAAGTAGATGAAGAACTGGTTAGTGAAGAAGAAGCTGAAGATGGAGGATCAACCATAGAAGGATAACGCTCATCAAATTGAACATCTCACCGAAATAAGACATCTCTGGAATCAGGATCAAACAACCTATACACTTTTACATCCTCATAGTAGCCAACAAACATGAGTGGTCAACTCTTCTTCCCCATGGCTTTTCACTGAGCATCTGGAATAAATGCCCAAATCTCACTACCAAAAATGCAGAAAGTAGAAACATCAAGCTTGACATGAGTCCAAGCCTCCTCAGTAGTCATGTGTCACAATGCCTTATGAGGCATTCGATTCTGAATATAGTTGGCACAATTGATAGCCTCAGCCCAAAATGGAGAACTCATAGCATGAGACTATATCATACAATTGGCCATCTCCCATAATGTCTTGTTCTTTCTCTTAGCAACGCCATTCTATTGAGGTGTATGGGGAACAAAGAACTGATGCTATAAACCATGCTCAATGCAAAAATCTTTGAAACATTGATTCACATATTCCCGACCATTGTCAGTGCAGATATAGCTAACTGAAATACGAGACTACTTCTCCAAAAATGTCTTCAAGATTCAAAATGAATCAAAGACATCAGACTTGTACTTCAAAAAGTACACCCAAGTGCATCTGGAGAAGTCATCAATTAAGGTGAGCATATATCGAGCACCTAAAAAAGATGGAGTGGGAAATGACATAAGATCACTATGTATCAACTCTAATGGTGCCTTAGCACATGTGGATCGACCTGCTAGAAAAGGATCTTTATGATGTTTTCCAAGTGCACAACCGTGACACACACCATCGGTACAAGAGATCTGAGGTAATCTAATCACTAGCTCCTATGTACTCATTTGTTGTAAGTATCTATAGTTGACATGGCCAAAATGCTCATGCCAAATTTTTCTCAATGTGTCTGCATGAGCAACGAGAGAAACATCTGTAGAATCGAAGCTCTCAAAGCCATCAAACTAATATAAGTGAGACTGAAGATCAACACTCCCTATAGCAGTAACCAAATCAGGATCATGGAGGTCTTGAATAACTACATCATGTGGTGAGAACTCAACTATCTTTCTAGAGTTTGAATGAAAAATCTAAAAGACAAATAGGAGACTCGTAGAAATGGCTAGAACCAAGAGAACATCCTGTAGTGAACCACCCTCTACAGAGATAGTTCATGAACCTATGACTGAAAGATGAGAAGAGTCACCAACTGCAATCTATGTAGTAACACTCTAAGAAACTGAGGTAACCAAATTAGGTGAGTGTATCATATGATGGGAAGCTCTAGAATCAAGAATCCAAGAAGCTAGAGAAGACAATGCGCGTGCAGAAAGAGCATGTCATTTCCTTGTAGGTGGAGGTGGAGGCTTCAGAGAAGCAATATTGGACTGCTACATGGCCTCCTCTAATGCCTTAAGATGTTTCCAACACCTGGAAACTAGATTTCCTTCCTTGCCACAAAGACTTCAAGGTTCACCTATATACTTCTTAGTCTTGGAGGAACACTCACCAGACTTGGAAGTATTACCCTTCTGAGAGGGTTTTCGAGCATCTAATTTGGGAGGAGGCTTGGAGGAACTCTCACTACCTATTGAATCTGTCTTATGCTTCAGTTTCAGCTTTGACTTTCCTGTAGATGTTTGAGCTACCAATGTCTTTGTCCTAGAACCAGTCATAGTATCCAATTGTGTGAGTTTTGACTGCTCTCTAGTCAAGTGATCACAAAAGACCTCAAAAGAAGGCATAACAAATCAATTCCCCAAAGAATCTTTGGTGGAATAGAATGTGGAAGCAAATATCTAAAAATTCCCTCAAAGCTTTAAGAGAATTAAATAGATGCACTCAGTATCAGTCTTCGTCTTTCCACAACTCTACAACAAGAATCTCTATTGAGTAAACTTCATCAAGAAGTCATCAATAGTCAGAAAGGAATTCGATGCAAGTGATGTAAGTTTTGTCTCTGTCTAAAGTGCCCTGAACTCATTTATTGTACCAAACAAGCCCTAAAGCTTGGTCCACATAGCTAGAGGAGTATTACACCCCTCCAGATGAAACTATAAACTATCTGATACCTATAATGCAATTAGTCTGATTGCCTCATCCATTTTGTTTCAATGCTGCATAATCTCAAAAGGCCACCAAAAAATAGGCTGAACTACATCTAAACATGACCACAACCCTTTTGACTAGAGAAGTTGAGTCATTGAGGTCTTCTAGGTGTGATAAATATGAGGAGTTAGAAGTTCTAGAGAAGAAGTGGTCTCGACCATTGTTTTAGAAAGGATTTTTTTTTGTTTTCTGATATATTGATATAATAATATAAAATAATATAAAAATGCCTCCCACAATGGAATAAATCAAACCCCAACTTACAAATAGATTGCGTAAATGAAATAAGAGCAAAAAAGTTTTAGATATAAATTAAAAATACCTAGTACCAAATACTGGTGAAAATACTGAGAATCTAGAAAGTGCTTGAAAAGAGCTTTCTATTGCTTTTTTCAGATCGAAAAATGGAGCTATAACGAAGTGTTATGCCCCTCAAAAGATAGAAGTCATTAACAAACTTCTAAAGCCAAAATAGTTATCAATCTAGAAAAAAAATCCAAAAATTCCTCCTCCATCATCTCCGTCTCGGAATCAACTTTTTGACACTTTTTCCAGATATGAAAAGGACCCACGTATGCGACAGTTATTGCAAGAAAATGACAGGACCGCCCATTGGCAAAAAAAAACATGCCACAATAGGCAATGGTGGAGTAGAGCAGCAGTGGCCCTAAGGCAGAGCGTAGCTGGTGCAACACTTTGACAGAGGAGTGGCAGCCTGGAGCAGAGCGAAGATGGTGATTGATGGAAGTTTTCAGTGCCGTCGCCGAAAATATATAAAAGCACTGCTAAAGCCTGTGTCGCTGATATCTCAGCCGGGAAACTGGTCTGATGCGTCAGAAAAGGGCCTGTGAGCTAGAAAAAAAAAATTGATAAAAAAATTGCCTCGTAATGTGTGCAGAGTCCATACAGCCCTACTGGGAAAAAAAATTTTGTCTCCCAGATCAACTTTGTCCAAATCGGACAAATTTTATATGGAAATAGGGGTTTTGAAACCTTCTGAATCCATCCGTGACATCCGTTTGGCCTCAACATGCTCCAAAAATTAGTGACCCGCCTGTTTTCTCAAAAAATACCCTAAAAATTCTAGATATGTTCTGACAAACCCTTGTTCTCCTTTTTCTCCAAATAAAGAACAAGCTGCAGCAGAGCTGGCTCTGATACCATGAAGGATTTGATCAAGACAAATCCACAAAGACTTCGAATACCTACATGCAAAAACCTATCACAAAAGAAAAAGACAAAAGGAGGCAAAGAGTTTTGCTCTGAAAAATATGCTAATGTATTTTTAGAAATGGAATAGATAACCAAATACAAAGGAGATCAATCCTTATAAAAGGAGATCAAAACCTGGAAAAGGGTAACCTAAAAGGGAATAGCTATTTAATAATTACTAATTAATAATTAAATAGACATGCAAAAGGTGCATAAAGTAAAATCTTAAGAAGGGAGTAAAGAGAATTTAATAAATGAAATTAAATCAATGCTTTACTCTAATAGTATCGAGATCTCCTAATAGATGGTCATCAAATAATTCATGGAAGAGACTAGCTATGAGCTCATTCTCCATGTAAAAATGACTATAAACTACTATACACATAGCCATGATGTTTGCATTAGAATGAAATCCCTTGGGGAAATTGATATATTTTGTCCCCAAGCATTGAAGAATAGCTCTCCATATAACTTTGTTCTTCACAAAGAAAAACTAGATGATTCTTTCTATCTTAATGGGCTTATCAAATGTTATGGGACAAGCAAGAGATGTGAGCTTGATAGGTGTATGTCTCTTATGTGTGAAAAGATGCCAAAATTTCTCAATAAATAGAGGAAATGAATGAAGTTAACACCATTGTTTCTCGAGGGGATAAGTGCATTCAAGGCCCACACATAGGATGGAGTGGAGCATGCACAGAGGGTGCCTACCAACTTATACAAGAAATTAATTGGCATGTTTAAAAGTACATCGAGGATTGAAATTGCATAAAGGAAAATATTGCTTAGGGTTAATGACAAAGGATAGTAAGGATTTATGGGGAGTATCCAAAAGGAAATTAACTACAAACATCTTTAGCTAGTGTTGAGGATCCCAAGACAATCAAAGCTAATAAATGAGAAACTAGACTAAAGATATGAGAACTCAAGGGCCCATTTTAGAAGGTTTATTTTAAGTTACCCACTAATCTTGAAGAAGAAATCTCAAATTTATTTAGTTGTTGTTTTAAATTGTTAACTATATTTTACCTAGAGAACTTGGAATCATGATGGATAAGGATGTGTAAACACAATGGTTTTTCTCTTCTTAGCCAATTTGTCTACTAGGCTCCTTCTCTGTAGATGTGATTGATGGTTAGTTTATTTTATGTTTTTGGCTAATTCTAGGGCCTTAGATAAGAAATATTTTAATCTTTAATTAGGAAGAGTTTTTTTTTTGAAGGAACTAATCACAATAGCATAATCACCTTCTATTTCTACTTGATTCAACTCTAGTTGAACCCAATCAAATTGTAGTTGTTAGTGAGGAATATTTTATAATTAGATTAGGTAAACCTTATTTGGGTACTTGATAGCCATAATACCTTAATGAGGGCTCTAAATTTTGCATCATTATTAGTAAGATTTGTTAGCATGAATATTGATAACATTCCTATGGGGCAGTACCCTAGCATTGCTAAAGCATATGGGAGATTGTTAGTGTGATCATATGTTGCATTCATCGAAACATTTTTCATTGATGTCAACATACTAAAGACTAAAATAATAGTAGAAGGATATTGAGATGCTACAGTTTGAGGAGTGAAAATGAGATCAAGTATAGTTGAGGACATGTTCTATAGAGTGTCCCAATTCTTTAGGTAAGAGCATATGTAGAAAGGAGAAGACTGGTGATAGTCATTTGAGATTTTCATAAGATAGTATAAAGACAAAGTTTCTAAAATTTAGTTTCTAGTAATTGGATTATATATCCTAACATGGACAGAATCTGGTTGAGCCCAACTAGATAGAAGTAAAAGACATCATCATGATGAGATCAGCGAGCTTAGGAAGTCTGAGGTTGCACATGTGAAATATTTGTAATGTATGTGAAATAAAAGTGTTATATAATTATTGAAAGATGTAATCCAATGTGTATTGTTTTATCTTGATGTCGTCCTATCATAATTTTAAATTGGGAAAGCCTCAAGTCTGACACAATAAATTAATTTGACAACTTGGTATAAAGCAAGGTTGTTTTCCTTGTGCTTATGTAATAAAATGAATTGAAGTAAGAAAATTGTAAGTGTGCATTACATGTGACTAAGAGCTCTAAGGAATTTGTGTGATGCAATTTTACAGATCTGGTATTGAGATCAAAAAAGTATTCGATGCAATAGAGGCATAGTGAATGAGCGCAATGGTTATATTTGGAAAAGAGTGCTAATGGACAATTGATCTTTTGGTATTGTTCTGAGGGGAATAATATAGAGACTAGTTGGATAGTGAGTTTAGTGATCTTTCCCTTGAATTTACAACTCCTAATAGGGTTGTAAATTCCTCACAAGGATTCAAAGTCTCCTAATAGGGATTTATATGTATTACATGTATTTCATTAGCTCCTAATAGAGTCATCCTCTTGCAAGAAATTTATATCATAGTACATCATTTTTTGGGTATACTCCCCACCAAGTTTTTACCTCTAATCAAGAGTCTCCTTAGTTAGTGAATCTAGTGTTATTGTGTATGGTTATCTTCTTGTAGTTATTGCACTTGCTGATTACATGTTTTAGATTTAATAAGGATACCAAAAGTTACTTTCAAATTTTTGGATTTGATTGTGTATAATTTTTTTTACATCAACATTTTTTGATTTGATTGTGTATTGAGATCAAAAAAGTATTTGGTGCAATAGAGGCACAGTGAATGAGTGCAGTAGTTATATTTGGCAAAGTGTGCTAATGGACAATTGATCTTTTGGTATTGTTCTGAGGGGAATAATATAGAGACTAGTTGGATAGTGAGTTTCGTGGTCTTTCACTTGAATTTATGACGCCTAACAGGGTTGTAAATTCCTCAAAAGGATTCAAAGTCTCCTAATATAGATTTATATGTATTACATGTATTTCATTGGCTCCTAATAGAGTCATCCTCTTGTAAGGAATTTATATCATAGTACATCATTTTTTGCATATACTCCCCACCAAGGTTTTACCTCTAATCAAGAGTCTCCCTAGTTAGTGAATCTAGTGTTATTGTGTATGGTTATCTTCTTGTAGTTATTGCACTTGCTAATTACATGTTTTAGATTTAATAAGGATACCAAAAGTTGCTTTCAAATTTTTGGATTTGATTGTGTATAATTTTTTTTACAAATATATGATCCATCATTAGGATGCTAGAGAGAAAATAACATGTAGTATGATTTGAAATGTTAACGTTAAAAAACTATACACAATCAAATCCAAAAATCTAAAAGCATTAGCATGGATTTTGGAAATCTAATAGATCTCATATCAAAAGTTGTTTTGATTGCATACGTAATTCATCACCCCACCCCCCCCCCCCCCCCCCCCCCCCTCTTTTAGTTATTATTGTGGATTTTACATTTTAGAAATTGGTATCAAAGAATTAGGTCCTTAAAGAAAAATCTTAATGACTTAAGGAGTTCTATTGCAAGTCATTTTAGAAAGGATAGTCAAAAGTTTGATGGAACCAACAATGATAGTTGGAAAGAGAAGATGAAGAACCTATTTTGGTAGGATAATTTTAATATTTGCATGAATTAAATCATGTGATGGGAAGAAGAATGAAGATGAAATTGTATGAAAGATCTTGAATACTCTAACACCTACATTAAATAGATAGTGTAGATGATTGAATAAGTTATACCCTCCACAAAGAAGTTCACAAGAGAAACTCTTCTTGGAAGATTGGAATTAATAGAGATAAGTCTAATATAGAGTGGAGATTTTTCTTGAATTGAGACAACATTTAGCGCATTGAGTGTTAGACCTAGATTGACAAGGAGTGCAAGAACTGGTGGGCATTGTGCTAGCAATAATAGAGGAAGAACTGAAGAATATAGAAAGATTGAAGAGGTATTCCATTTTGATAAGAGAACCTAAAGGTAAGAAAATATTGAAATGTTGGAATTGTAATTAATTTGGTCATTATTCTTCTAAATGTCTTAAAAGAGTAAAGAGGTATTAGAGGAATTTCAATCCTAGAAGATCTAGAAAATATCTTTATGCCAATGATAAAGATTTGGAAGCTAGTTGGAAAGATTCTTGAGGGAAAGTGATAATGATAGTGATGAACTAGGGTTTGTTGTAATTAAAGAAGAAATTCTTGAAAATTAAGAAGTTAGAGAAGAAATGACATTAGTGTCACAAGTCAACAAGAAGAAATCTAATTAGATCATACATAGTGGTTATTCACATCATCTGAGTGGTGATATGAATAACTTTTTTGAGTTCAACAATTGTTATGGAGGAATTGTTAGAGTTGGAAACAATGCAACTTATCATATAAAGGGAATAGGATCTATTATTCTTGATGGTAAAACTAATACTAATGATATTTATCATGTTGATGGACTAAAACATAATCTTCTAAGTATTGGAAAATTAACTGACAAGAGATGTCAGTTGTAGTTCATGGAAAAAACATGTATAATCAAGGATAAGAATGGTAAAATTATTGGTATTGGCACAAGATCAAGAGGTAATGCTTTTCAGTTGACTCATACAGAGATGACATGCTTCTAGTTGCTAAAGTTGATAATATTTGGTTATTGTACAAAAGGTTTTTTCATATAAATTTTGATAACATTTTGATAGTAAGCAGTACACTTGTTGTTAGAGATCTACCTAAGTAGTGAAGCCTACTAACTTGGTGTGCAAGAAATGTGTTATGAAAAAGAAGAAGAAAAGCTCTTTTTCAGGCAAGAAGTTTACAACATCAACAAAGTTGGAGATAGTGATCAAAGACTTGATTCTTCATAAAAAAAACTAGAGCATTCTATGGGGAAAATTACTTTATGATCCTTGTTGATGATTTTGATGATCTAGGTAGCATTTCTTAGAAAGAAATTTGAAGTATTTTAGAAGTTTAAGGTGTTTAAGAACATAGTTGGAAATGAATCTAGATTAAATATTAATCTAATAGAGGTGGAGAATTTACCTTGAGTGAGTTTAAATATAATTAAAAGGAAGATTTCAGCCCCTAAGATGCTTGAGAAGAATGGTATACTAGAGAGGAGAAACAGATCAGTGACAGAAGCAACAAGAGCTATGATGTTTAAGAATAATGTCTCAAAGAGAATATTGAGAGAAGTTGTTAATATATTTGTTTATTCAATGAAAAAAGTAAACATCTATTAAAGTATTGGTAAGACCCCTTATGATCTTTGGTTTGGACATGCACCATGACATAAATATTTCAAAATTTTTGGGAGTAAGTATTACATTAAAAGAGAAGATGACATTGGTAAGTTTGATGCAAGAAGCAATGAAGGTATATTTCTTGGTTATTCATTGAAAACTAAAGAATACAAATTTTTTAATCAGAGAACTATGACTATTTTTGAGAGTGCAAATGTTAAAGTTGATGAGAACTTTGTAATCCAAGAGAGAATACTTGATTCTAATTGTGATGAAGAATCTAATCCAAAAGAAAACCAGGAGAATGTTGAGTTGTTTTATGAAAGTAACACATATCTATAGAATGATATATATTGTGGAATAAAGAGAAGAACCAAGGAGTGAACCTAGAGTTGAAGTGTTGAGACAATGACACATAACAAGAACCTGAAAAAGAATCATCCCACCAATCAAATTATTGGGAGCAAGGAGAAAGGTGTAATGATAAGAAACAAGGTACAAAGAGAAGAACTATGTTTGATTTCTTAAATAGAGCCAAGAAGTACAAATGAAGCTAGTAAAAATGATTTTTGGATTCATACTACAAGAGAGGAATTAGATCAGAATGAGAAGAATGATACATGGGAATTGGTTCCTAGACCTAAGGATAAGAAAATTATAGGAACTAAATGGGTTTTTAGAAATGAGATGAATGAATAAGGTGAGGTTGTGAGAAACATAGCAAGACTGGTGTGTAAAGGATATTCACAACAAGAAGGTATTGATTATGAGGAAACCTTTGCACCAATTTATAGAATAGAAACACTTAAAATGTTTTTAGCTTATGTGGCTAACGAGAAATTCAAAGTGCACGAGATGGATGTGAAGTCAACATTTCATAATGAAGAACTTGAAGAAGAAGTTTATATTGAGTATACTGGAAGTTTTCCTTTGATAAAAAAAAGAGATATGATCTACAAGTTGAAGAAATCTATGTATAGATTGAAACAAATATCTAGATCTTAGTAAGCAAGGCTAGACAAATATTTCACAAAATTGGGATTTTCTTATGGTATTGTAGATAATAACTAGTATCTAGAAGGAATTGAGAATGGTTTGTTGATTATTGAAGTATTTTTGGATAATATAATCTTCAGAGGAGATGATGAAGATAGTAAAGAATTGAAATGAAGAAAGAATTTGAGATGAGTATGATTGGTGAGATGAAGTATTTTTTGGGTTTGTAGATTCTACAAAACTGTGCAGGTATTTTCATATCACAAACTAAGTACTTGAAAGACATGTTCAAAATATTTGGTTTGGAAAGTTCTAAACCTATTGATACACCTAGGGTAATTGGTCATAAGTTGTTTAGCAAAGATGAGACACGTATTGTTGATTAGAAGAACTGCAAATCCATGATTAGAGTTTTGTAATATTTGACACATACAAGACTATAAATAGCTAATATAGTTGGAATTTTTGTGAAATTTAAAGCTGATCCTAAAGAAGCACATTATGTAGTAGTAAATAGGATTTTCAAATATTTGAAGGGTATACAGGTCTAATTTTGGGTTGTGGTATGAGAGATCAAACAAATTTATCTTATGTGCATATATTGATGTGGATTCAACAAGTAGTATGGATGACATAGAGTGATTTTCCAACACTAGGGAAAATAATTAATAATTTTCTATGAAGTTTGACTAGTCCATACATGTCAATCTGAGAGTCTAAGCTTGCGAAAGGTGTCCGAGCAATATGCTATCAAGGGATGCTAGTTGTGATTTGAGAAATTATGGATGCAACTAAGACACATGAAAATGAAGCTATATAAAATTGAAACAAAAATATGACACCTGAACTGTCACTTCCTATGATAGGAGCTTGATTGAAACCTACTGACATAATTTTGTCAATAAAAACATAAAAAATGAAAACATCTTTCCAGCAGCAATAACAATATAATTATTTCTATTTATTGAATAAAAACTCTGATAAAACACTATTAATTAAAATGATAAGGAAACAATAATAATATTGTATCAATGCAAATCATATTATAAACTAATATAGAAACAACAAGCATAACATATAAATACAAATAGGATTACCAATTGATACAAAAACAACAATTAAATCAATTACTAATTCAAACGTAACTTTATATTAATGAAACATAATCATACTACACTAAAATAAAAATTAGAAAATGCACCAAAAGTCCCAATAAGTGAGCCCCCTCCTCAATCCATCAGGTGGTGAGTTGGAAAATATTGAACATAAGATTGATCAGCACAGCAGATTGTTTTTATTTGTCAAATAAATGGTACAAAATTGTTTTGACATCTCCGTATTACATTTCTTATATTGATTAGACATAACAAGTATGTATAACAATGCATGGTTTTTTTTGGTTGAGGCCAACAAACTAGCAACTTGTACCATTTTAAATCACTAATATAAAACTGAGATATTTAATGGTTTTGGTTGATTATATAAAGGAGCATATTTGGGCATGAAACAATATGCACATTCTTCATCATACAACAAAGTTGAATCTCCTCCTTTATTTATATATAAATGGAGTTATAAAGTTTAAATACCAAAACCTCATTAATACCAAAACCTCATTAAATACTACTTATATAGATTAAACCATATGCAACCTAAAATAGTAAAATGGAACAAAAGGGAATGGAAATGGAATAGGGAAGTAAGTAGGGAAGTGCATAAAATGGATTAAAATATGACATTAAATAGGTTGTAATTGTCTCTCATCAAAGAGTACAGGTGATGGAGCATTTTTCTTAGGGTGAAGATCAGTTTCTTTGCTAAGAAAGAAACAAGATTGTATTTCACAAAGAACAAAAAAAGTAGAGTATGTAGTAGTAGAAAATAATTGTAATAAAATTATGTGGATGAAGTAGATACCAAAGGATATTGAAGTTGAGTTTATGAAGCTTGTTGTCATATATTGTTATAACAAAAGTATAGTGAGTATGTCTATTAATCATGTGTTACATTCTAAGACAAAGAACATATCTATTAAGTATTATGATTTGAGAGAGAAGGTTGCAGAGAAAGAGACTAGACTAGAGTATGTTAGTACAAAGGAGTAGAGAAGATACATTTGCTAATCCTTTACTAGAGGATACATTTGAGTATCTGCAAAGTCTACTTCAAATTAGGTGATACTAAAATTGCATCATTCCAATGCTAAAAAACACTATTATTTATCTAGACTAGATGGTGATGCTTCCTCTATGGGGGAGTATCTTTTTTTGAGATGAGTCATGAAGGACTCTTGGTAGGTGGTATTGAATAGCGTGTTTGGACACTTGAGCTTGATGAAGATTTTTTTGCAACAGATTCACATAATGATGTCTTTCTCATTAATGTCAATGGGGGAGAAGAAGTACATGAAAAACATCTTCTACATATAGGGGAGAATTTGTTTCTATTATTGGAAGAGAATTTTACTTAAATATTGATGAAAGTATATCAATATGGGAGATATGTTTCTATGAAACATTGATTTGATTGATAAAGAGTATTTGGAAAGAAGATGACTACAATAGTGGAGCAGCTGCAATAGAGTGGTATGTTTGGTATTCTTGGAACTTAGATTGTTTTCATCTATGTTTCTATCATTATGTATTCTTGACATTTACAATCTCCCCCAAAATGATATAACACTCCAAATTGTGATCTTCCCTATCTAATTTTTTCTTCAAATTAAGCTTCATGCATTCCTGCAAGGCTATTCTATTATTCTCATTATATGCTCATTTGAATAGATCATTATATAAAATGTAGAAGGATTCTTTATTGTTGGTAGGGTCATTTAATATTTCTCCTTCAATTTGGATCCCATTCATAATTTTATTTTCTTCTTGGCTCTAATAATATTAAAAACATATTTTGAACCTTTGTCTCCCTCCCCCTTCCAATTCATCATGGCCCTAATTCTCTATCCTTTAATCTTATACTGATGAAACCTCCCTAGATTCCCTTTAATACACACTAATCAATTATTCAAATTGGGATCAAATCCTTTTGTTTGCAAATATTTTTCAATATTATTTAATTTATTCTGTCATTCTTGCTCCAATTTAATCCTATCAGTAGCTTTATTCTTTCCAGTGATCTAATAAAATTTTCTCCATCCTCCAACCAAATAGGACCATCTCTCCTTAGATCTCACACCTTCATTATAGAACTTACTCAAACTAGTTACCCTTTTGATAACTTCATCCGCATCTTTATCATTTAATAAGGACACCTTAATTTTGAAAGAACACTTGTTCTTTCTCATACCATTGTCAACACTAGAACCATCTAAATAAACACTAGTAGAGATAGGGTGATGATCTAACATGGTTACAAGGGAAACACTGACTGGGGCATTTCTAGCAGTTGATCCAAATGAGAAGGTAGATCTTTTAGCATAAACCTCTTCCAATTTATAGTACACTTTCTAAATTATGTTTTCTTTGA
Organism: Cupressus sempervirens; assembly: GCA_028749045.1. Lineage (NCBI taxonomy): Eukaryota > Viridiplantae > Streptophyta > Pinopsida > Cupressales > Cupressaceae > Cupressus > Cupressus sempervirens. The sequence goes on along the minus strand of CM053787.1, from coordinate 274,885,000 downwards.
TGCTAAAGGATCAACATCATTGAAGGATGTTTTTATCAATGCTAAAGGATTAAAAATTCTAAAGTTCCTATTAAAATTAGACCAAAAAATATTCCATTCCATTTCCAATTATGTAGGTTACCCCCACTTTTATCTTCTATATTTTCCTCCATATTAAAAACTCCTACAAAAATGGTATGAGCCTTAGGAAGACCAATGATCAACCACTCCCAAAGAAAATCTCTATCCCTATAATCATTCGGGGCATGAATATTGCAAATTCCAATGTTGACATCATTATGTTCAAAAGTAACCACAAAGCTCTTTGACTGGGAGAGACACCATTAGCACTAATTTTATCTACCCATTGAGGTCCAACCATGATGACTGTGGACCCCTTCCCTTTGAAGAAATTAGAATGGAATCTAATCTCTTGAATGGAAATGATATCTTTCAATTTAAGATTATTACACCATTTCCTCTCCAATTAATTCCTATCAGGCATCTCAAGGACTCGCAAATTCTAACTATGTATGTGCATCATTTAGAATTTTGGGATTTGGAGTTGTTATATAGCATGTTGAAATAATTTGGGAGGCCTTTGCTAAATTTCTTACTATCAAGAGATAGTCTCTCGATTATATTCCTCTTTTTCTTGGAGGATTTATTAGTAAATTCCATAAATAGAGGCTCATTTAAGGATTCAACATTATTATCATTCTTCTCACTAAATAATTTAAGGGATCTAGTAAGTGTCTTATCACTACTAAGGTGAACATTAGGGGCCCTTCTAGCATACTTTTCTCTCTCTTTAATTGAGTCTAGAGAAATTTGGTGTACATTTAATCTAAGTGGGTTTGAAGACTTATTAATTCCTCATGTATTACTCAAATCATTATTAGATTCTAATTGAAAATTAGCTAGAGGCTTGGCAATGCCATTTCCCAAGGCATGCACCACTTCAAATTCATACTCAAAGAGAGGATTATTTAGACTAACAAATTTTCCACTATCAGTAGTATCATGGGTAGGTCCATCTTTTCCAACAATGTAAAAATTAATATTATTACAAACATCATTATTAACATTTATAATAATCCAAGCATTACAGTTAGCATCAACTTGAACATTGTCATACTTATGAGTATCTTTCATATTCGAACCAAACTTAGGGTGCTTCAAATTTTAAAGAGCCAAATCATCTTTTTAAGTATGCCCATTTTTTTGGCAATGGAAATAAGAACCTAAATTCCCTAAAAGAGAAATTTTCCATACAAAATTATCTTCTTCTAATTCCATCAAGATAATCTCTAGATATTCAATCTTAGGAGCAAGATAAATCAATATTCTAACATTTAGATGAGGAAGATTGTGTTTTGATTCTTCAATTTATAAAATTAACCTAAGAGAGTGGACAATCTGAGGAATGAAAGGCCAAAATTTAGGCTACAAATTCTTAACTTATAACCAATGACGAGAAGAATGGGATACAACTTTCTCAATGTTCCCTTTCATACACCATTGAAGGGCCCTAAATATATAGAGACCCAAATTCTAGTATTTCTTATTCAAAACCCTGTCTTGCATTCAATGTGACTTAAAAAAACCACAAATGGGCCCTTCTAAATCACCCTACATAAATTGACACCAATCACTATTTCCTTTCCAAAAATTAGCTATCAAATTATCAAAAAATTAAAGAGAAGGAAGAGAATCTTTATCAACACACACAAAAAACATAGCAATGTCTCTTAACCTAGACTTCTCTTTATGAATAGCATTGATCATATTCTCATTAGGAGAAAAGGAGAGATTTATAAGGTCATGGGGAGCAAACTTAGCATTTCCAAATCCTCAATTGATTCCCCCTTCTTATATTTCCCCTCCTCCCAGTCTATGTTGATCAACAAGGGGCCTTCCAAGGTAAAGATTCTACCGATAGATTTCATCAAAACTGGTCAATGGTGAGCACTCGAGTTGTGACTCCTCAATGACCACTACCTTGTATGAGGGTTAGAGTTGTTAACTTCAAAGCCTATAATTTCCTCAGGACCATTTCCCACATTATCACCATTTCTTGTTGCTTTATCAATATCCATCTCCTATCCTTCACAACCATTATTATTCAATGGGGTTTCTTCCTATATGAGTGAACCAAGTTGGGATCCAAGAGATCCCAACTCTAACTACATAAAATCCTTGACTTATTCAACACACACAATCAAACTATGATGACCAAAAATCATATTAAAGAAAATAATAAAATTCAATGAAAATACAAAAATGGCACACAAGAAACACAAAATAAAATAGGGAGAATTAGAGAAAAAATGTAAGTCACAAGAAGCCTCTATAAGTAAGAACACTGAAGGAGGGTAAAAGCACAAACTTGTGTCAATCTTTTACAAAGGAAAAGGCTAACTAAAGTATAATTGTTCACCTTCAATGACATAAAATTGGTATTATTATTTAAAGTTCTAAAATGAAGTAAACTAATGAAATTTGTAAAAATAGATGAAGTTTAGGATTATAATTTTTAATAATTATTTGGAACGAGAAATGATATATTTTCCTTTTTTGAATGATAACTTTTTAGTTGCTGAAAAATGCTAGAAATTAGGGGTCTAGTTCCCACCGCAAAACTATATGGAAATAAACTTATTTCCTTTTGATCTCATATTATGTTATGGATAACATATGTAGCTAGAATGATCAAAAATAAAAATAGGCTTTAGGCCTATATGTTCTCTTTTATAATGATTCAAACTTTAACTTTTTCAAATCGATAGTTTTCATCTCCCACCACATTTTTAAAAAAAAATTCTATTCCAGCCAAAAGAAAACTTATAGATTTTGAAAGAGGACTCTCTCCTCTAGAACACCATATAATTTTTAATTTTTATTGATTTGATTTAATATTTTTCCTTTTTGAAAGTAGACATCTTCTCGAGTGTTAAAATATGTACTTGTAGAATTTTTTAAATAAAAATACTATATCTAATTAAAACACTACAAAATCTATATGTAAATATTCTTGACTTTGAGCTCTATAAAATGGTGTTTACATGTTATTAAAAAAAAGTGTCATAAAAAATAGTAAGAGATAATCGAACATCAGTTTTCTGAAATAATTGTATTTCTTTAGTAATTAGTTACTAACTAGTATAAAACATGCATTTAATAGATGTTTCTAATTGAATCAGTATGAGATCATATATACATTAGCTAGAATGAATTTATCATGATCATATATTTGAATTAAATTGAGTTTTAGATAGAAATACTCAAATTAAGGTGACATAGCTTTGTACTTTTACCTAGGAGTGACCATGCCATCCCTTGTATCGATATGCTCGCAAAGCTCATTTTCCTTGATGTTTGGTTCTAAGTAATAATCCAACATTATTTTACTTTAGAAATCAAACAATATCCAAAATAAGTATTTAGCTTGAAAATATTTCATTTATTTTTTTTAGTACTAGCAATTAATTTAGTAGACCTTCCTAGAATCTTACATTTTCCATTACTAAACTTAGATATAAATATTTTTTTATTTAATTAAGGCACACTCAACATGTTGTAATTTAAATAATGAAACCAATAGACATAATCACAGGTAATGTTATTGGTAAGAGAAATAGAGCCTTTATCCTTCATAGCTTTCCATCATAATGAACTTGTTCTTATCTCTAGTCATATAATGTATGCATCCACTATCAATTATCCAATCATTAGTATTATTCATGCCTAAATTAATTCATTTTCTTCACTATCTTCTTCTTTATCAATAGAGGGATTTTCTTTTACAAAAAAAAAACACTATTTCCTCATCATTATCATTTCCATTGGAATTTTAATAATCTTCATCTATGTAGCATATTTTTTTTCTCTTTACCTTGAATTTCTTGAATTTATCTTTTGTCTCTTCTTCATTATGTTTCTTGGTCTTGTTAGGAAATTTATGTGCAAAGTGACGTATCTGTCTATAGCTCCAAAAGAGTGGAGCTCTTTCATTTGTATCTTCTCTTTCCTCTAGGAAACCTCTTGGATATTAAATCTTTATTTTCTTTTAGCTCTTTCTCCTTAGAAACAAAAAAATCATAGACATTTGAACTATATAAGAACTAAACTTTCCTTTCCCAAATGAATTAGTGTTAAAAGTAGCTTGGAAAAAAAATTTCACAACAAGAGAACTATTTTCAAAATTACTTATTTCAAATATAGATAACTTACCAATTAATGAATCTAATGTGACATTATTCAAACTAAGTGATCTCAACTATTCAATACTAGAAACTCTAATTACATACATATGCGTAAGGGTTTTGACAAATTTACTTATTACTTCATCATCTTAGTATTTTTCTCCAACTCTTGTGATAACAAGAATAATTTCTTTTATTCTCATTCGATATTGAAAAATGTTTTTACCTCCTTAAATCCTCATATCATCATATTTCCCTTTAAGACTATCAACTTTATCTTTCAATACATGTTCATCACCTCTATGTACTTTAACAATTTATCCCACACATCCTTAGAATTTCCAAAACCCTTGATGTCAACATATTCTAAATTGTTCAAAGAACTTGCAATATCTATCATTACCAAGTTATGAACAAATACTTCTCTTCTGTCATTACCTCATTATGAACCAAGACTTTAGAACCAACCTAGCATTAGGCTAGCTCAAGGACCAACTCCTCCATCATTTCCCTAATCTTTTCCGTGGTCACTTTGACATCCTTGTTGATTTTTCTTCTTTCTTGGCATTTATCTTCCATGTTAAGCTCTAATTCTTTTCTTTCCAAAAGACTCTTCTGCACCCTTAACCTCATCTAGGTCCAACACAATAATGTTATCCAAGTGCATATTCACATTAGTTGCAAGTTTATTCATACTCTCCATTGAGGCCTCCAACAATTTCTAGTAATTTTTGATTGTGGTGGATGTATTTCTTTCTAGGTTCTCAATTCTTATAAGTAGACCTTGTAACTTAACCTCCAAATCCTTCCTAGTAGTGCATATCATAGGCCCTTTGTTTAGCTTGTTCTCTCCTTCTTCCATTTTTGAGTTTAGAGCTCTGTAGTTAATTTTGATCTTTTAAATGGAATTAAAGGTCCATTGCTCTATTCTAAACATATACATAGAAATAGCCTTTATTTTTTAAAGACACCCAAAGGAAATTGAATATGAATAACTTTAAGGACATTCTCAATCTTTTTCTTAAATTCTTTAGGATCCTTTTGAGAAGGGAATTCTCTAGTTCTACTATTTATCTCTTACTAAAGAAATGGATGAATTGTACTTGACAACCCCAATTTTGATGCTTTGGGAACATTATTATATAATAAATGTAATAAATATATTATCAAGAATATAAAATAGCTATATTCTATTTTTTTTCATGAAAAAAAGAGTATTTTGCAATATTCATTCTTCATACGATTTATAATAATATAATTAAAAATAGAAATTAAATTAAAATTAAATAACTCAAATGAAATGTATATAACAAATTTTGCACAAAATCATAAAAAATAGAACCTATCCTTTATATATCTTTTAATTGAAAGACACAAAAAAATCAAATGCACACAAAATTATTACTCGTTTTGCATACAATGAATAATTTGTTGTTTTACTTTTATTTAAATTTTATCTCACATATTTTTATCAACACTAAGTACATCATTTATATCATTGATATCCATAATGATAACTTATAAAAATAGAATATTGCTTGATTTTAATTATGAGAGTGGAAGATACCACATACAACACAATACTTTTGTCGCACATGAATCCTAACTTATTATTCTTTAAAAAAATACAAATAAAATTTTGACAGTTTTCAATTATGTGTAGTGGAACAAGCCACATACATCATAATATTTTGTCAAATACAAGTTCTTATTTATTATTATTTTGAACTTGTTTATTTGAAATTTCTATTTATTGCTTAGAAATTTCTATTAGTGTTTGAAAGAAAGGTAATTTGAAGATTTTGTAACTTTTAAATCCTGCTTTGTGAAACAAGTTCTTAAATTCTTCTTCGGTTCTTTCCTTTCCACCTATGTAACCAGCCATCATTAAGATATCAAACAACAATCCAGCTTGTCTTTTGATTCCTTCTCTTTTCTCAATGACTACATCTACAACTAATACCTTCCCATCCTTTGGATTGCCTCATGACAATTCTTTAAGATTTTTATACATTGATCATCATCCCAATCATGTAAAATCCATTGTATACATAACAATGGAACACCTCACTAAACCATCATTTGAAAACCGAATTTTAATTTTAATTTTTAAACTAGTATACCTAAAAATTTAATTCATTTTTTTGGTAAAATAAGCCGAGAGGTATCTAATTTCAAAAAAGAATTAATATAAATTTAGTAAATATTGTATTCAAATGAACACAAAAATTCAAATTTAGACAATGATTTATTTCACCATGTGCAAATTAAAAAAAAATTATATTCCATATAAATCATAATAATAAGAAAATGAATATTTTTATTTTGTTTTTCTGACATGTAAATGAACATCAAATTTTTTTGAAAATAGAAATTGTTTACATTGAAGATTGTTGCCACTATAGAAAGCCTCTCGGCTTAATTAGCTGATTAACTAAACATATTCAATTAATTTTTGGATTATGTATTAAAATGTAAATGTTATTATATATCAAAATATTATTTAAGGTAAAAGGAATGAGAAGATTGACATAATTCATAAGGATAAAAGCATTGTAAAATTTACATCTAAGTTTGACAATTAGAGATCTTAATGAAAGAGAGAAGCACAAATTAAAACATAAAATAAAGTAAAATAGAGAAATTAAAAATGAAGGAATATCACATAAAATAAGAAATCATAATCAAATCTATGGGAACATTTGTAGTTCTCTAGATAGAATTGATTATGTATTCCATGTGAACTAAAACTAAAATGCTTTCATTTGTATAAGGGTTTAGATGAGACAATGAATGAGGTCAAAAGTACATGCTCTTAATCAGATGCAAAATGTGGTCCATGAACTTTGAACTACATTCTTGCCTTTAGGAAGAAATAAAACTAAAGATGTGTGAATGAAGTCTCCCCAATCTTGAAAAGAATATGTAGGAAGAAAACTCCATATGTATGATGTCTATGAAACTTGTTGCATAGTTTATGTCTTATCTACTCAAAATGTTGTGCAAATATATCTAAACTTGTATGGATCTATGAAGAATAGAATCACCTTTTATCAAAAAGGTGTATAAAATCAATACTATCATCTAGATTGTAAGTAAGGGATTCTACAAAAAAAAATGATGTCTGATGGAAATTGAGTGCAATGAATTGAATCCATAGGACACAAATGATCCTTTTGCATCAAATCATTGAAAGCTTTCAATGAAGCAAATCTAATCTCCAAGAAACAACAATACCACAATCATCCAAGAAGGATGTGTGTACACAAATGAGGCAACGTAAATCTTAGCATCAGTCATAAAAGCTTGGTTGTCCAAAGAATCATCACATTAAGATGAAGAATCAACTGTCTTCATACAACTTACAGATGCTATTCCTAGCAATTAAAGGGCACTTTGTATGCTCTATATGGTATAAACTATCCTAAAAAATTGTTAGACATGTATGAGTCCATAGACAATATCATTACCATTGAAACATAAAATTTCCTAACTCATAAAAGCTTGGCTCATAAATGCCTCAACAAGACAAGACTATAGATCGTGCTCAAGGTAGTGATTCTTTATCACATTTTTCCAAGACAAGTAATTTTATGTGGTTAGTTTGACAATAGAAGGATTCAAATTTATTCTAGACATTATTGATATCCCCAAAATGAAACTTTAATTTGGTTCATACAAATAGAAACACATTAACAATTCCAATCAAATAAAACAAATTCAAGCTTTGGTCTACAATAGCTCAATACCATTTATGGTTGATTCCTAATTAACACAATGATGCATGTAGATAGTGATCTAGCTAGGTGTTAATTAATCCTAACACCTCATTGGTTTCTCTAAATCATAACTACAAATGAAGGTTGTTTAGTTTTAGTTTGGATGGTGAAAATGTAGCCATGTCTATGCTTTCATGACGATTTCTTATTTTATGCATGATTTGTTTTGTATAAATACTCTTGGTTTGTAATAACAGAATTAATTGGGATTTGCTGACAATAAATTAGATAATAGATGTAGATAATGATGTCGTAAATGAGTAGATAACTCTTGAATGGTACTGGTTGCTAATTTAAATTATGAAAATTACAATATATATTGATAATCATTATTTATCTAAAAAATAATACTAAAGTAGAAGTAGAATTAGTTAAAGGACTCCAAAAAAGATGGAAAAAAATGTTATAAGAATAACAAAAAAAAGAAGAAACAAAAAATGACACTAAATAATCAATAGTAATACATAATTATATACTTTATACTGATTAAAAAAGAAAAGTAAGAAATAGTATATAACACATCACCCTATTATTACAAGAATAATAGGAAAAATAGGGAAAAGGGTGAATAATAGGAAAATATATGTACAAGAAACCCATACTTTCATGATATCTATTTCAATATTCCTATTCATATAGGAAAAATAGGGAAAAGGGTGATTTTATTTCTACATGTTGTAGAGAAATTAATATAAATATGACAAAATATATGATCCAGTTAAGATCAGTTAAAATTTGCCAGCTTTGCTGGTATAAAGATGCTGAAATTAGCAAAGAAATTGTTAGAGGGAAAATCAGAGTAGTGATTTCACATCATATATATTATATAAAGAAATATATCATGATAACTCGGACCCATGAATAAAAACCTAGAAACATGAATAAGGGGATCAAAAAATAAAAATAAAAAGGCTCAAATTTCTTGAATTGCTTATCAATAGTTAAATTAATGCATTCTAATTGAATGGAGAGAATCCTAGCGATGACACAAGCTATGTAATTGCGAGTCAAATTTAGAGGTTGTAGTTTATTTGAATTTCATCTATAGTTAGATAATTGTTAACTATTTTTTATTTCTAAATTTTATGGAAAAGAACAAATTGTTTAAGCAAATTCTTTTATAAATGCAGGAGTGGAGCATGTCAAGGGCAATATGTTTGAATAAATTCCTTCAAAAAATGCATTTTTTGTGAAGGTTTTGTTTAAAATTCTATTTTCTATTGAAGAAAAATTAATTCTAACATGTTTATTTTACAAGTTACTTTTGTTGGCTTTTTCTGCAGTGGATTTTGCATGACTAAGATGATGAAAAATGTTTCGAAAATCATACAAAAATGTTATGAAGCAATATCAAAGGATGGGAAAGTATTAATTATGGAGAAGAAGGGATGAAGAGACAAGTAGGATTACTATTTGATATGTGTATGATGGCTACTTCTACTAGTGATAAAGAAAGAACATGGAAACAATTTAAGAATCTATTTTACAAAGCAAGGTTCAACAGTTATCGTGTCATTACATTACCTTTCTTTCAATCATTCACAGAAATTTCTAAATAGTCAAGAACAATTAAAAAATTAGATATTTCTATTTTTTACTATACAACTTGGCAATACCTTTAACTCAGTATTGTAATCTTTCTAAGAAAATAGTATTCTTGAATGATATGATATATAAATTATTTTGTAATTTTGTTTCAGCTAATGAATTTATGTGTAATTTATCTTAAATTAAAATTTTTTGGAACTTTTTAATTTAAAATTTATAAAATTATATAGATTTGTGTTGTATATTCTTTTTAATTGGTCGAAGATATTGGCAATGCTCTTTCATATTTGTTTAATCTTGTAGACTTATTTATATATTCAAACAATTGATTAGGGTAATCACATTAGGTCATGCCATTTATACAAACATCTAATCAATTTAAGACATGCCAAAAAATTAAATGTCATATTTATCATTTTTTAAAGCTCCATAATGTTTCTTTATAATTTTTTGTAGGATCATTTAATTGATTTTAGAATCATCTAATCATTTTTCTCCATGTAAGGTTAGATTTATTGAAACTGAGAACACAACCAATAGCAATTGACTAATTATTCACAGCATAAATCTATATCCAATTGATGAATTATTCATCTATATGTGGAACTACTGCCAATATAATTGATATGCATTAATACTTTTTCAAGTAATTGAAAAATGATAATTACCATTGCACAACTAACATTTCTATATAACATTATTTTTCTTTTTAGGAAAAAGTGGGCAAACCATTGAAATATATAGATAAATAAAAATTAGCTTGATTCAAAGGCTCAATTCGAAAGAAACAAGAAGAAAACTCAGTATCCTTGCTAGAATACAACATGATGAGAAAGAGAAGATAGATGAAGAAGTTAAACACCCATCAACGAGTTGGGGAAGAGGAGCTAAAAGAGGAGGTCAACACCAATAGTCTGAATAAACAAGTTCAAAAGATAATAAATTCCCCAATTCAGGAATCAAATTTGAGATCTGGTTTGCTAAAAATGATTCAATAAAGTTGCCATCGAAACCAAAATTTGATAAGTCAGCCACCTTGTTACCTTCTCTGTGTGTGTGTGTGTGTGTGTGTGTGTGTGTGTGTGTGTGTGTGTGTGTGTGTGTGTGTGTGTGTGTGTGTGTGCGTGTGTGCGATGTAAATATACTGAAATGAAGGAATTAATTGCCAAATCTGATTCATAATGTATTGTAGTTACAAGTTGTGAATATTCTTAGTCCTACATGCATTAATTACCACAAGAGAATCCCCTTCGATCTAGACTTAATGAAAGCCAACCTTCTTTTCCAAAACCAAACTGTAAAGAGTGCATGTGCCTCCACCATCTTGTTCATGCCAAGATTGATGGGAGCTACCTTAACTACCAATGGCTTGCCTAACTAGTCTCTAATACAAATTCCAATCACAGAAATGCCAAGATTACCTCTTGAAGCTCTGTCAAAATTGATTTTGACAAAATCTCAAAAAGGGAGGTGTCATTTAATAATGGACTTGCCTTTGGAAAAAATGGATTTCCAATGTGAAACTAATCCAATTGGTAGGTGAATGTATTCCTATTCTTTTAAAGTCATATTGTCCTAGTGAGAAAAATAATGGTTGCATTTGATGTTGGATAAATTAGAGTTAGCTATCTCTAAAATAAAGACTTCTAGCTTATCACAAACCTGATCAATAGAAGAGATATCTTGCCTAAAAATTCTTTTATTTTGTTCCCACCATATAGCCCAAACAACTGAAGAAGGTATACATTTCCAAAGGCAACAGAAAGTGGAAGAGGTGAACAACAACAACTAGGATTCAAACAAATCCAAAATCTTGTTTGGTGGGGGCACGGACACATTATGTTTCTTGAGAATAAATTGCTAGCAAGAGTAAGCAAATCTATAGTTCATAAATAGATGGTTCACTGATTCAAACTCTTCCACACATAAGACACAATAAAAGGTATTTGGAATGCCAAATTTTGAAAGTCTATCACTTGTTAGAATCTTATTCCTAAGTGCTAACTAAGAAAAACATCCCAATTTAGGAAGGATAGTGGGGTTCCAATAGAAAAAATATTCTCCAGCTCTTACTGTTATTGTTTTTAATCTACTAAAGATCCCTATAACCTTCCTTAACTAATTACTTGCCATTCTTAAATGGAACCCAAATTAGATTATCCTCAAGATTCGATAGGAATATAGATGGTTGTTGAAAATATTTATGAGAAAGGAGGACTGAAGATCATTGAGAGGCAGTGTAGATAGGTCCTTCAAAATTACATTTCTAAAAAATATTTCCATAGCCAGTACATAGTCTGGCAAGTTAGAGCCCGAAGAGCTAGTCGTAATGGCAATGACATCTTCATATTGATCCAACTGGGAGAGTAGAGGGAGGCTATTCCATGAGTTTGACAAGAATTTGACACTGCCATCATTCTTAACTTCCCAAGAAATGTACTTGACAACAAGGTCTCTAGAATTAATCATGAAATTCCATATTGTTGATCCCTTAAGAGGGTCAAGAATGGAAAATATTTGTGAAGGACACCTATCATCCAAATATTTTTCCTACAAGATTTGGCACCATGTAGATCCAAGCTTAGTGTACATTTGCTAGAGAAGCTTTCCCCAAAAAGCTTTGTTTCTAGGGGAAAGATTATGCAAACCAATTCGGCCATGCAATTTTTCTTGAGCCATATATGGAGAGGGATGAGACGAATCTTCTTATTTTTAGTCATATTTCTAACCCAAAGGAAATCATGAATAATTTTCTCAATTTAGTGGATGATTGATGCAAGAGCATTGAGGACCGACATATAGTAGTTGGGTATTGTAGATAGAACATATTTTATAACCATAATTTTCCTGGAAAAAGATAGGCACCTAACCTTCCAAGATGAGGTCCTAACTTTAATTCTATCTACCACAGTAGACCAATAAGTACCTTTCTTGCCCCCCACAAAGAAGGGAATCCCTAGGTAAGTAGAGAGGACTTTGTCAATCGAAAAACCCATAATCTTAACAATTTTATTTTATATGAACATTTTGGTGTTGAAGAAAAAGATAGTTGATTTATTTGCATTGATCTTTTGGCCAGAATCTAAAGTATACAACTCCAAGGACATCTTGATTTGCTTAGCTTCTATAATAAGATTTATCAAACAAAAGAGTATCATCTACAAAAAAAGAGTGGATTACTAACAAGGATGTACCTGAGATGTGACCCCCGTGTATGAGACCATTCTCAAGATCTTTGGAAATGGTCCTACTAAATGTATCTACCATAATAATGAAGAGAAAAGGGGGTAATGGGTCACCATGCCTAATCCCTTGAGTAGAAGAGAAGAACCTTATTGGAATATCGTTGATAATTATCGAAAATCAAGCCCTTGAGACACAAGCTTTGACACATTTGCACAATTTTTTCACAAATCCAAAATTGGTGAGAACTTTGAACAAAAGATCCCAACACATCCTATCATATGCCTTCATCATATCTAATTTAATGAAAAGGTTGACTTGTCCCAATTTGACTAAATGGAATGAAGAACCTCATGGATAACTAAGGCTGACACTAATACATTTGGCATCGATTTGTGATGATAATGTGTCAAAATTATGACAAAAATGTGTCACCATTGTGACATTAATAGACGTCACAATTATGACACATATCCATCGATATGCAACCACTTTATTGTGACATCAACACCATCACAATTCTTGTGGCTGACGTCACAATTCTGATGAAAACCTAAGAAATTACGACGGTAGTTGACCACTTTATTGTGACATCAACATTGTCACAATTCTTGTGGCTGACATCACAATTGCGATGAAAACCTCAAAAATTATGATGGTAGTTGTCGTCATAGCTATAGCAACCCCATCACAATTCTTGTGGCAGATGTCGCAATTAGGATGGATAGCCAATAAATTATGACGGCAGATGGCGTCATTGCTACAGCAACCCCATCACAATTCTATTGGGGATGTCACAATTGCAACAGACACAAAGTAAAACAAAAAGAAAAATTTCCTCAATTATATTTAGTTGTCAATACCTGCCCATACTGACCACCCCTGTCAATTAGTTGTCAATATAGTTATTTTTCCATATAGGTAAGGATTGCTAGGCTAGATTGAATTGAGAAAGAAGGCACTAAAAACACATTACAAGAAGAGTTGGAGTGCAAGATTGATAACATAAGACAAAAAGTGGAGTTATTTGTAGTCTTATCCAACTCACAACTTAGAGCTATTACAATTAGATCCTTCTTCTTCCTCACACACTTTTCACTCATCTTATCACAGTTTTATCCCTTGGGATAGAATCCTCCATCATCATCCTTTGTATTACCACATGTTCATTCCTTTGCATTTTTCAGAAGTCTTTAGATCTCAATAAATACTTTGCATCATAGATTATATGTTATCTCATCTTTAAAAGGTCTTAGAACTCATCTTCCACTTTGCAATTCCTATCACATCATCTTGCACACCACTCTTAGGTGCATCATCATTTCATGCCACCCACCACACATTAAAAAAAAATAATAATAAAGAAGAAAGATGTGGATCTAAATCCTAGTATTGATGTGGAAAGCATAAAACTCAGTCCATAGACTGTCCTAGTGATATCTGAGCCACCTCCCTAATAGATGAATGAATTGAGACCTATTGCATCAATCTTAGAGGTTTACATGAACCAACTAAGAAACAAAATCCTTATCAATGTCATTATTTCCACTTGGCCCATGGGGATTACCAAAATAATGTATAAACCCACTTGAGACAATGATAGTAATTCATGATTGAAAGCATTCACATAGTTGATGCCTGAAAAAATATGGTGCCTAGGTGAGCAGTAGTCTTGAGAAGATGTTATGTGGTCTATCATATGGAAGTCTTTGCTTTGGAGAGATCACTACGCATGAATCTACCAAAGTCCAAACAACTCCAAGAGAGCATTGAGCTATTCAAGTTATTGTTGGGCACGAAGTTCATTGAGCTAAAAGAGGAGACATTCCTAACCACTACGACTTGGCATAACCTTGAAATCTAGTTGATGGGGTTTATGGGGTGTGATGCAAGAATTGTGAGACTTGACACTTTATTTTTTCTAGATAGATCATAATAAGCTTGGTTAGGGATATTCCTCTTTGATTGGGAAAAACATGAGGAATACTTATCACACCTCTTGTTATGAAATGATGGTCTCCTATATTGTGAGAAGCTCCTTCGTCAAAATTTTAGAAATATATGAGGAAGAATAGACTTTGTTGAAAGAAATGTTGGAAGATTTGCTTCAAAGACTAGGAACAATCTCTACAAAACATCTGGAAATTTATATGGTCAAAGTATGAGGCAAGTGTGGATGATGTTGAGAGGGATCTGTAGTCTCTGAATAGGAAATGGAACCTGCCTCTGATTTCATAGTAGATGGGGCACCTAAAGATAAAGTTAGTCTCAGTCTCTATCTTGGATATGGTGTAAAGGCAGCACACTCATTCCCCTCTAATTAGATGGTGCACAGTCTAGCAACAAAGTCAAAGTGATCCAACTCTAAAAGACTCCAAAGAAATGCAAAGGGATCATCCAAGTCCTCAAGATGTACTGCCTAGATAAATGTCAAGTTTGACGTGTCCATTCAATTCCTACTGAGAAGGGAGATGGGTGGGAGCATCCAAGGAGAATTGGTATGGCGAAAGATGATTGATATCAATCTTGATCGAACTTAGTAAAATAGTGGCCTAGGTATACTAGGAATAAGCCTTAGTCATCCCCACTGAGCTAGTAATGTCCATAGAGGAACGATAAGCAAGGTATGAGTATTTGAGTCAGCCCTCAACCGAGTTCGTAAAGTCTCTAAGATGGTGAATGAACCAAACCAAGTCAAAAATGGTGCTAAGTTGGAAAGGGTGAGCCCCAAACTCGACCAAAATAATACTATTTGGAGTGTAGCAATGGCAATGGACAATTCGATGGAGGAAAAGGGTCTACACTTGCTTGATCAAGACCCAATCAGAATCAAGAAGAGACAATCCCCAAACCACCACACCAATAAGAACAATGGTTCTAACCAAAGAGTCCAAGAGAGATAACTTGGACTTAGTATCTTGGAAGTGGTGTCAAAAGCACTCTCTCTTTAAAAGGGCAAGGAGTCCATTCCTTTGGCCACTCTAGGAAGGTGGGCTAATCTCATGCTAAAATGGGGTCTAGAGAAATTGACTTGAGATAAGTGTACGAGGAGACAATCTCAATTTGTTGACCCAGGAAGTTGAAGTGAAGATGCAAGGTCTTCAAACAAATGAAGATCATAACTTGAGTCTTGCTCAGGTTCACCACCAACTAGCATTGGTCACAAAATGAGGCTAGTTCATCAATAAGCCTTTGGAGCCCCTCCCGAGAAGAGGCCAGAAGGACCACATTATCTACAAACAGGAGAATGGAGATCAGAACCCAATGCAAGTAGAAGCCATCCTTAGGGAGTGAAGTCCCATGGAGGGAGACCTTGAGCTCATCAATATAGATGCTCAATAATGACTTCAACCTGATGGTGTTGTGAATTGGATCTAAAAATCCCTCTAGAGTCCTAAATATACCAAACATTGTCTCGTAGAGTCTCATAATCACTATCACTAGAATATTTGGAGTATCAATGTCTTTGAGTCTCTGAAAGAGAGCCCCTTGAGGCTTTGAGTCAAAGCCCTTGCAAAATTCCATGAAACAATAGTAGACTTTTGCATTACAGTGTCAAGACTCCTTAATAGCTCGCAAGGTTAAAATGTGATCCATAGTTTAATAATCTGCATGAAATCTTGTATGTACTCTAGCACGACACTATAACTTATCAAGTTGTTGAGTAAGAATAATGTTTAGAATTGTGGCATAAAGCTTGGAAAAGGTATGCTTGATCATGATGGTCCTATAGCTGTCGAGGTCCGATGCCAACCCAGATTTATGAATCGAGTAAATCACATGCCTCAACCAATAAGCATGGAAACCATTACACGCCACCCTATTGAAGAGCACTGGGAGGATGGGGCACAAAATCAGAATACCAATCTTTAAAAACTTTTCCTAAAAATTATCCTTGTCAGCAACTCTGCTACATCTCATATCTCTGACGGCCTCACAAACTATAGATGGAGTGAAAAGATGGCAATGGATGGGGGAGGTAAGATGAGTGGATCATTGACTAGGGATATCATAGAGAGTAGAGGCGTGGGAAACTAGGGAGTTCCAATCAAGGGTGGAAGGTAGGGGAGGATGGCGAAAGAACAAAGTGTGCCAGAAGGATTTTCGGTTGTGGGCAAGCATGTCGTAGATGGATCTACACTATTAAGCCACAAATAATCACTTCCTGTGATGAATAAGGCGATGATATCAAGAGCCCATCTGAGTGCACAAGGGGGATTGGGCAGAAAAAGATGCATGCAAGGAGCGATGGAAAGACTTACACCCAGCATCGAACCAAAGATTAATAGGACATGATTTTTGACTAGCGTAGCCAAGGGGGGAGGAGGTGCAGTGGGGTATGGAGAGGAGGGCAGACTCCTAGATACCATCAGCAACTAGATCAAATAAGAATGAGGCCTTAGAGGGATTAGTAAAGCAATTTGGGGGGATTAGTAGAAATAAAATTATACTAGTTGTAAAGTTTAAACAAACCAACATATTAAGAAAAATAATTCTAAGTAGGACATGCTCTATTAAGATGCATCTAGTTTAGAAGCTTATTGATAGTGTAGGAATATGTACTATGTTTACGTTCTCCCTATAGGTTGTGAACTCCTTATAGAGGTCTAAGTAGTCTTTCTAGTTCTTGGGACATGTTGGATTGTAGCCATGACACTCATATTAACATCCTTAAATAGAGATAATTTTTCCTCAAAACAATCACTTATTCCAAACACATCCGTGCGTGATTCATCTATTGTTCTTGGTAAGGTTCTTCTTACTTGAGTTTCTTGCTTCACTTTCACCTTAGGTTTAATCCTCTTTATTCCTACATGTGCTTCATTTTCTCCATCAACAATTAGATGTAACTAAAGCTTTTGATTTTCTCCATATTACTTGAGTTTCTTGCTTGAGCCTTTGATATCACTAATATATGCCAACTCAATCTCCACAAAGAAAACAATAACTTGCAAAGAAAAATTGAACAAAATATAAATGGGAAAATTGATTCTCTTTTGGAAAAAAGGTATGCTGCTATAATAGGAGTACAAGGAAACAAAGGACATAGAGTATAGTTCATCAAAATAGTGGACTTTGAAACTATAAAAAAATGAAGAATAGCTCATCACTTTTACAAATCTAACACAATGAAGAATATCTAATCATTATGGTAATAAGACATCAACGTTACAACTCATAATAGAGAGAGTACAATTATGACTGTCAGTGATAATATGCAAAAGATGTAGTGACCATGGAACCATCAATAAATAGTGGCATTGAACATCAAACTAAAATACATGTGCAGTCATGTGCTATAGAAAAAATAATCTAACCATCAACACTAATGACACTGCAGAGATAATGTCTGAAAATAATGGTCATGGCAAGCAAGTAGGCATGTTGTTTTACAAAGGCAAAGGGGTATGAGTATGTTGTGATAAACCCAAACCAATGTTACATGAGTCACAGTGATCAATCTAAATATAAGTTTGAGAAATATGTTAAGGAAATACTATAGCAATAAGCTTATGAAATACAATGAAGTCATTGATGCATCGGTGATGATAGCACTAGGGCAGCATGCTATTGTAGTGGTAACATGCAGCTATAGGAGTTAATGCACTCATTGAGCAGTCCCAAATCAAAAGAAGTCATCAGAAATAAAAGAAACATTAATTTAATTAATATTATTGATATCTCATGAAAGGAAACTGTGTTGTATAAAGCGAAATGACAATACAATGGAGGTGTTAGCACTGATTAATAATATCATTGGCAATTGCAAGAGATTATTGTTTGATGAACTATGTAAGTGCACTGCCTTGAATGACAGTCAACCATGTTTATAGTTAATATTGATGGTGATCAACAAAGTCATATATTATGATAATGTCACCAAATATGCCATTAAGATAGAGATGGTATAAAACCCCAGGATTTACTCACTAAAGTGTTGTGCTAAGAACAAATGAGCATTTACAAAAATGACTAACTCATTAACATATCATGCTAAAAAACAATGAGGCTTTACAGTACACAAATAAAAAAATAGAAATCCCAAAGCATTTTTTGTAGATTTCTTCAAAATGGAGATGCATGATGGTTTACTAAGTAATAGCATACAAATCAATTATGTCTTGGGGTAGATAATGTCTTCCAAAAGACAATCAACGATAAGAATCAAGTAAGGTATTGTTATTAAAAAGTGCAAGGATAGAAGGTGTTGATCAAACATTCTAAGATTAAAATGAACCCGCCTCATGTTCATGACTAATGGCTAACATATCCCCTCAATCTAGCTTGTGTTGTCTAAGGCCTTGGGAAACTTGAAACAAAACAATTTTTAGGTCCTTCATTGAAGCTTCATTTTTAAATTGGTGAACCTGCATAGAAAAATATAAAAAACAATTATAAGGTATCATGATGCCATCTCCTTATTACCAATAAGTTGTTTGAGTATGTTTTCCACTTATGAACTACTATTGTATATGAGAATCTTTCCCCATCTTTCATATATTTTTTGATCTTATAATATAAAGGGAGTGATCCCCAAGAATAAGAAATAAGTGATTAAAGAAAACACATAGTTATCAATAATGATAAGAGTCTATAAGTCTCAAATAAGTGATTTTAAATCCAATTCACAATGATAAAAATTTATACTTGACATGAAAGAACATGTCTATAAAACTATTATTTAGTCATAAACTTATTAGAGCTCATAATATAGAATACCCAAAATGGATTCACTCCAGATGCATTCTTCACAAAGTTAATAAGATCAAAGGAGAAATATTATCTCTTAATAATATGATATTTCCACTAACATTTAGTGTCTTCAAATTTCAAACTCAACATTTATCGTTTGTAGTGTCAATTTATTTTCAGCATGAATAAGACATTGAGACTAATATAAATTGAACTCAAGTAAGAATCAAGTCCAAAGGGATTGTGATGACCTAGAAAAAAATACTCTTCACCATATTCTAGAAAATAGTGTTCTAAAACAATTTAGGGTGTACCTCTGAGAGCAGGACCTAGATTCATATCTCTATTACTGAATTCAAGAGACCAATTAACAGTATTTGAAAACTTGATTAGCTATAAAAAGTTTGTGTTTGTTGGAGACACTTGAAAGATTTTCACCATTATCCCCATAACCTCGAATTGCGTAAACAAGACCAGCCAACACTACATAAGAAAATTCATAGTGTGCCACATTCATTTATGTTAGTTTTCTCCATCGCGCACATAGTCTAGTACCAAGGGCTTATCAATCTGGCATTTCCTTATGCCAGAATAGAGTTAAAGCCTAAAGATATCTGAAATCCAGTCATCTCACAACCTTAAAACTATCACATCTAATCAAATTTAATGCCATAAAACATAACTATTTATCTAATTTTAGTTACATTCAATTCACCATAATACCTTGGAATAAAAAAATTCCACACATAGGCTGATATGTAGTGAAAAAAGAGAAGTCGAGGGGGATAGAGAACTCCAACATTCAAGTCATTTACTACCCAAATAATTTGGATTATCTCCTACTTCAGATGATCATCACCTAATTCCTTTGGTCTTGGCCTCTCCTAACAATGCTTTTGTCACCTCATAAAGATAAATTAGATGAAGCCATCAATTCGATTGTTGCTTCTTATATGTGAAACCTAGCTTTTAACTCAATCAGCCTACAAATGAGAAAAAAAGTATGCAACAACACAATTATATTACAAAAATAAGGAGGAAGAAATCTGGCTAGAAGTTATTCTCTCTTTCATGTATGATTTGTTAACTCGGGACATCAATAGACATATCCCAATAACAAAAAGAAAAGGAAAGTAGAAATAGCTTCAATTCCTTGGGTGAGCCACATAGAGAATATAAGCATGTGCACCTATAGAGCACGTGCACCTATAGCGAGCTTTCATTTATCCTCTATTGGGAAATATGCACATATGAGTAAAGAAGGGACTAGAAATCCTTTGTTTACTAATTGACCACGAACATAGTTATAGAGATGGGCTTGTATTGTTCTCAGAGGTAACAGTGATCATGCATTTGATATAATCTCTATGTGAATAAAAACCACAATACTTGCTAGATTCAACATCCTACCTTATTTTTTTCTGTTGCACCATGTTGGGAGCTTAGGAATAGAGCGCAATATTGCTGAATAAAATGCCTCATGCATTTCTAGCCAAGCCAAACTAGAGCAAGTAGCCATAGAAGCTATTGGTGCCCACATTTACACTTTCCCCACTAACTCTATATCGCACATTTTTTCACATCAGAAATTATATTTTGTTCATTGCAAAAATTGGATTTTGACTTGGATGAGACAATTGAACTACTGCTTTATTTTTTCGATCTAAACAACAATTTTTTATGGAGGATCCCCTAGATCGCCTATCAGCTAATAATTTTTGGAGTGGCAATCTTTAAATCAAGTATCCTTTCATGTACTTGCCAACTGAAGAATAAAAATAGCTTAAGTTCAGCTTGTGGAAAATGAAATTTTTATTTAGTGGATATGGGCCTAAAAGAATTGCATTGGAGTTTGAAGAGCTTGGGATTAAAAAATTAGTACAACTGAAGAATAAAAATAGCTAAGTTGGGCTTGTGGAAAATGAAATTTTTATTTAGTGACTATGCTTGAAGAAATTAGAATGTCTTAAGCTTTGGTGGAAATAATTTCAGTGTGTTGTGTTTCGTCATTGACAAAAATAATCTAAGCTTGTTAAATTTCTTCAAATATCATAATAAAATATTTTGAAGTAGGAACAGTCAGTATACTATGTAGTGTAGGTAACATTGATGTTCCTAGAAGCCTTTTGTTTTTAGCATAAATAGATTTAACATAAACTATTAGTCTATTAATGAGGAATGTAGATCTGCTTGGACTTGTTACAATCCTAAAAACTAGAACCAATTATTTTTTCCTTTACTCACAAGGTTATAAAAAATACCATAACAAAAGTCTGTTGGGCAACATATATTGAAATTAATGAATTTTGGACATTGCTAATGCTACTTTAAAAAATATCATCAAAAACAAAAATTTCATAATTAATCAAAGATGTTGATGAGTGACAGTTGCCTTTGACTATTCGACAATGCTTTGTAGAAAAAAATCATTTTAATCCTTCTTTTACGAATTGAAATTCCATAGAAAATCACATCTAGATATCTATCTCTTCTATAAATAGGTTTTTAAAATATATTAAAATTTATTTCAAATATGCTAAGGAGTAGTTTTTATGCCACTGTTGTTTTCAAATTCCTGCCTAGACTAATAATCATAACATTAAGTACCCATTTCTCATTTAATCATGGATTGGGGTAATTCAAATTGGGGATAGTAGATCCAATGTTTAATTTCCAATACAACTAGGTTTTGAAGAAAATAATAAGTAGTTGAAAAAATGTGCCAATGAACTATTAGGAAATGTGAATTTTACTAGTGCAGATTTAGGATAGATAGTCAGTATTGTTGGCACAACTTTGTCATATGATATAAAAATTGAGTGATTCAAATTTTTTTATAAACTAGATTCATGGGAGAATATGCCTTGGAACCAGATTTTAAAGATTCAATAATTTGATCATCCAAAAATTGATTGTCCTAGCTCTGTGATCACTCTCACCCTAGTTTCCTGTATGACATCTACTCACTATTTTGACCATATCTTTAAAATTAATTTATCTTTCAATACGGCCTTCCAATTCAATTGTGTGCACCATCCCTAATTCTTGAGTGGAAACAACCTTGTCCATATTAGAGACATCTTATAGAAAAGTCATTGAAACTAAAACCCAGACATTCCTCTAGCCCCCTAAACATCTCTAAGGAATTTAACATCATTTAAAAATATTTATTCTCTCCAGAAAAAGGAGAGAAAGGGACTACCCTGACAGATGAGAACAAGGACCTCTAGGCACTTGACCTGTAGGAAAAAAAGCCATAACCAAGATGAGGGTACTCCATCAAGGCCTTTCAGCAGAGGTGTTTAACACCACTAGTTAAAGCAAAGATGAATTATGTTGGGGGAGGGCATATATTGTTGTAGTAATGTGAGGGGTGACTCAAACTAATTTGACCCTCATTATTCCTAAGAGGAAATGGTGCACAAACCTCCCAAGAGCATGGGATCATCTTAAGAAACAACTCTATACATAAATCCAGGTCAAGAGATATGCTCTCTAAGGAAATAACTTCCCAAGCTAAAAGTTTCATGTCTACCTCCAGGTGCATCACATTGGTTATACTCCTTTTCCTTAGACATGTAGCTTTTCTTACTATAAATCATACAAAATGGGATTCCCATCATTGCCTTCTTTTTTGAAAGCTTTGGACATTGATTGACACATCTTCCCTTCATTCATGACATTTCTTTTTCAGCTTTTCATGGATGAATTTTATTCTAGCATCTGTAGAAAATTAGTACTTGCCTTTTCTCTTGACTTCTTGGATCAACCAGTCATCAGCAAATAATCTGGGCAAGTGTGTTATCAGTTGGTCTGGTGTTTGGTTGAAGTCAACTATCAAACTATTTTCAGCTTGATATGGTGTTATTTTAAGAAATTATCCGTTTCTTTCTTAATGAACCCTTGCATGATAGTGGCACACAAGAAGGATAAGTACTACAACAACTATTTTCTCATTCATGTTTGGAGTCTATCAGGTCAAATTCTCTGCACATAAAATTGCTTGGTAGATGCTTGTGTTAGGAATAAGGTGTCTCAAACTTGGATAATTCCTATTCTTATTATTTATTTTGTAAAATGTATTTCTTGCAAATAATGTTGATGTGTCAGCATCTTGAATTGTGTATAAGGAGATCATCACTAAAATGGTTATGATGGATTCCTATGACACGTAAGAGCTATGTTAGGAAGATTCAATGACAGGTGAAGACATGTGGCAATTGATAAATTTGAGTACTGTACACTCTACTAAAAAAAATTTTGGGGTTCCCATTTTCTTGGAGAATGGTAAAACCTTAAAACGATTACCTTTGGGAGTAACCCTAAAAGTAAAGCGCATGTTATAAGAATTTTTAGGGTTATGAAGAGGTTGTATGCGAAAAAGTGTATTGTTGGTAATGCGAGTTGCTACTGGTGTCTTCTATTGTCACTGTTGAACTTGCATTACAAGTGTATTGTAACCTTGTGTTGAAGATAATACATTGTGTAGGTCCTAGAGAGGTGGGGTAGTTTTACCGAAAGGTTTTTCCCCACCGGAAAATCTTTGTGTCATGTGTTTCTTTCTCTTTCTATTTTCTTTATGCTTGCTTGGCTGAAATATTGTTGTTTACATGATATTGAATCTGTAAGTGTAAAATATTTTAATAGGATTTGCACCATACTTCTCTTAAGAGATTAGTGTAGGAATTTGTTTTCACAGCTGAGTTTCCTTATAGCTTGTCTCAAATTGGCTCTTTAGAGCATATTCATTAAAAACCAAAGCCAAGGAAGCGATTGTTACCTACAATGTTTCCAAATAGATAAGGATGGTAGTGTAAGCAATTAGAGTTATGATAAAATAATAATCTTGCAGTTGTTTATGCAACCTAAAAGGCAATTAGATAAAATAATTAGTTGTCTTAGAAAATCCTGGAGTGAAAAGAAATAACTATATTATTTTGGATTTTTTAAATTAGAATACTAACGATATTTTTATCGTACTTAGAAAGGGAAATTAAACTATAAAAATTGTAAAATTCTATAGCTTCTATATACAATTCGTATGAAAATCTTACTCTATGGCTATGTTGTATTCATTTAGTGAAGAAATTGTACTATAAATTTTAAGAACTTGTACACATGCATCAATCATAAGTTTATTGTATGATAATGCAAGGTAGACATGCAAAGGTTTTCTCAAGTGTCATCACAAGTATTTGTACTCTCATTGCCTTTCTATCATTGCATGAGATCCAATGAAACATAGGGACTCATGGTTTCCCTAGTTAATTATGATAATTGTATCATTGGTGATAACACAGTCCCAAGATAGTGCTAAGATCCAAGGATGATATAAAACAGCTACAAGTTTAGAACTTCATGACAGTTCAAAGCATGAAGCCTTAGATGCATAGGACAATAGTCTAAACATAGGACAATAGAGAAATATTTAGTATCTTATTGAGCTTCACTTTGTTTCGAGAATAGTTTAATATTCTCTACTAAACAGGGCCAACCACATGAAGATGGAAGCTCATTTGGCCCCACCACCCCTCCTCCTAACATCACTCTACATTCCTTGTTAACATCTAACATTCATTCATTCTTTCAACCATTAATAAATTGTAACATTCAATCAATATCACACGATAACATTCATTAACACATTAGATATGTTAACATGCAACATTCATCAATATTCTGCATTAACACATAATTCATGAACATTCGTTAGCACATAATTAAATTTATTGAGACATAAAATTCAGTCATTATCAATTAAGGTGTGTAGATGACAATCATTTCTTTTTTTTTTCTTTCTATTTCTTTTTTCTATGTAAGCTCTAAGAGGAGCATCAGTGTCATTATCAATTTCCCCCTCATCAGTTGTTCTATTCTCTTTTCTTGATGATCTCAAATTCCTATGCTATTGCAAAGGGGGGTCCTCTACAATAAAAAATAAAAGAGTTAAATTAAAAATAATTTATTATAATTTTTACAAGTATTTAATTATTTTAAATAACATAACTATGGTGCTCTTTATCTAATATGACCACATCATTTTGTTTGGACTCAACATCAACATGCTCATGAACATCGACCCCTCGATCCTCTATAGCTGCTATACAAAATGTTACGTTAATCCAAAAACCAATTGCAATTACATATAAAAAATTTAATAGAAAATGTATATCTCCACCATTGGGATGCACATCATGTGAACCTTCAACATCCACAGATTGTGTAGAAGGATTGTCAGGCTGCATTCCAACATCCTACGCATTGTTATCATTGCTTGCTTAAAACAGATATACTCACTTTATATTGGAACTTAACATCAAATAGACTAATTGGTAAAGTATTCAATTTGAAATAAATTTCACTTAGCTTATTTACCTATGGCTCAAATGCATCATTATTAGAACCTTTCACACTAATTTTAGCTTGTAGCCATTTAGCCATGGTTCTATAGCCTTGTTGGAAGCCAATTCTCTTATCCTCTTCTGTGAGGCATCTCTTGAACTCTGAGGCCTACATTTTTGCATGGTATGGTGAATTTTACTTGCATTGTTTCATCAACCAATGGAGGGTAGTTAAAATATCAAAAGGAAATGGTAAATAATTAGTAGGGTTCCCAGCCCTTGTTACACCTTATTTTGGTCATGTTGGAGTTGTTCTAAACTATATTTGGTGTTTGGGAGTCCTACAGGATCCAATTGCACTCTTGGTTGAGTGTGTAGAATAAAAGTCAAGTGCTGCAATCTGCCTTATGACTGGTAACAAAAAGTTTTCCTTAGACTTGATTTGTTTTGGGTTGTGTTGATGTTTGTTTTGGTTTTCATTTATGTTAGAGGGTTGGAGCTGTCCAAAACACTTGTTGTCAAGGTTGGGTGTATGAGGCCTTGAATGGTACAAGTGAGAAGTGACTACTATGCAGCCTTATGTGATGAGTTGGGTCCATGAATTAAAGGAGTAGTTGTAACAGAAGATTAGTTCCTTGTTTGAAGGTGAATCAAGCCTTGAATGTTCTTGTGGAGAACAAAGGATTGGGGTGATAACTTGAATTTCTTAGTTGTTCCAAGGTGCTAGGAGTTTGTTGGTGCTTCTATAGCATGTTACTCTACATCATATATTGGTGTGGAGGAACATTGAGATCCAAGTTGAGGATCAGGAGCATAGACAAGATAGTCTATCCTAGCATTTCCCATCACATTATATAAAAAAATTGATACAATTTTTCATTTACTAATTCTTAAAACTCTTGCTTGAAGTTTGGAAAAACCACCAGAGCCGAGCTTGTGTGTCCCGTGCTTTTCTAATCTTCCATTTGTTGCCTTTGATGTGTCAGGCAATCTATGAAAAGTTTGAAATATGTTAGATAGTATAAATATAGAGGTTAATTAGTACATAATTAGATTCTCAATAGTATCACATACCTTGTTGTACTCTCCACTGGTGTAATATTTTTTTTCTTGTTAGCTTTATAATTTCCATCCAAAATCAGAGCCTACCACTCAGCCTCAAGAACATAAGGCAGATGCTCATACCTGGGGTTATCTCATAAATTTTTTCTATACTGGTCCCTAATATACTTCAAACATAAACCAACTTTTTCAAGGAGCTTGTTTCTCTTGAATGAATGAGGTCCAAAGAGTTGGTTCATGCTCTCTATAAGATCATCCTTCAATGGTTTGTCTTAGTTATTCCACATTTTAAGTTTAAAAAATCATGTAAGACTCATAAATGAAGTGAAGCTACCTTTAATATAGTTCAAGAAATGGATGAAAAGGAAAACTATTCTAGCAATGATATAAAATAAAAATAGTGGTTTGGGGTTTTAGTTAGGATATGATGTTCCTCCAGGTACGCAGGGTGGGCCCAAATATTTGCAAACACTCATCACCAAGTTTTCTCCAAAAAACATCATTCCCTACAAAACAATCATGGGATCATTAGTCGATGAAGAGTGATCAAAAACTAAATTACTATTATGTCACTATAGAATAATAATAACTTTAAAGTACCTAGAACTTTGGCTACTTTTAATGGAATGCCTTCATCGTCACTGATGATCAATATGGCATCCTTCACTGCTCCCATACTAGGAACATAGGAACATCCAGGAAATGATGCTGCAGCTCCTATTGCAAAAATTTTCATAAGTTTCATAAGTCTTTATCACAAAGTATAAAAGAATAAATGATAATTGATGTTAAAAATTTGTTAAAACAAAACTATTTGTTTCTGTCATAAGAGAGAAAAAGAGGGATTTGTACACCAGTAGATGGTTCAACAGTCGATGACTGTAAGCTATGTTTTGTCGACTCAATAGTCAAAAAGAGATTTATGGTTGTCTTCGATGGAGGCGGAATCGTCATATGATTCAATTGATTTGAAGCTGAAGAATAAAATTTTTAGAGCATGTATAGATATAGAACACATGGACTAGCATGGACAAAATTTTTAGAGCATTAAAAAAAGGATTGTTCAAGCATGTATTGTCAATGATTATGATCATTCCTATATATATTCAGTGGAAAATACTAGTGGGGAATGGAACATGTGATCTACCTAAACCACCTGCAACACCCTCATCATGGGAAGGGGGCTCGAAATCATGCAAAAAACTCTTTAAAGACAACACATCCATATTTTAATTAATGCCATAAAAGAGCATAACATAAAAACCATTATTGAACTCTTGTTATAATTAAAAATTTCATTAATACTTACTTTTAAGGTTTCAGAGGTGTGCAACAATTCAAATCCCCTATCTTTTATTTCCTGAGTAGTAGGCTTTATGGTTTCCAAATGTATAATTTCTCTGCCAATTTTCTTTAGCAACTTTTTAATCGAACCGATCGGGTCATCGATCTCTGCTAAATCAATATAGTAAGGGTCCTCCTCAGGGGGGGCTACTGATCAGGGACTGTAGGTTCCTTTCCCTCCCTCTGACCATTGGCCCTTTGTGACAACAATAGTATTAGTATTATCAAAATTACTCCAAAACAATGAAGAAAACAACATTAAAAAAATAACATTTTGCTTCTATCTAATTTGCACAATTACAACGAGTTTTACATGCTCATGTGTAGATGAGTCAAGAACATCGCCAACATCCCCTCTGGGTGGTTGCTCCATATTGTGCCCCTGTGTCAAAGATCAAGTATAAAAATGTTAGCCAAAAATTTATTGACTAAATGGTATGTTGGAGTCATTGATTAGAAGTTGGTTTAATAGTATGTACCACCCCCATGATAGTAGCCTCATTTTTATCTATTGGGTTCAAATTGTAATCAATAAGAAGCTCTTCCCCTAAACATATTGCTTTTATCACACAAATGAATACACGATTTCCCTCGCGCACCTCAAATATGCAATTGGGTTGCTTTATAGTTGACCCAGTTCATGTACTATTTATAAAACTCGCAATATTCCCTATTGCTTTTGGCCTTCCATCAATGTATATAGCCACACTTTTACTTTGATTATTGTGTTGCTGTTGTATATAATTTGTCGAGAGGGCATACCTATGCATACTTTTTTTTTATTGAACAATATGCATCCAACTTTTGTATTCGTAACATGGTCCAACATACTCCATCAATTCAAAAACTTTTTTGTAAGACACCTTTATGTCGTCCATAAAAAATAGGCCCAAACAATGTAATGATGATGGTGGTATACAATATATCCTCTCATTAACACAAAAATTAGTGTTTATTGGAGGAAGTTCCTTGGGTACCCAATGTTTCTATAGATGTTGATACCTCAAGGGCACCTTGATGTTGCCTTCTGTCTCATCATCATAAGAAGATGATGCCCCTTGAGCAAGGAAAAATTTCATGCATTTATTGAATTTTCTTCTATTCCTTTGAACTCTAGTTAATCTCCCTTATTCTAGATAAACTGCATGTCTCGGTTTCCTCTTCTATTCCTATATTTCCCTCACTCGAGGAAGAAACTTCTGAAAAATACCTATTCACTGGTACCTAAAAATGGGAGAGATATTAGAAGACATCAATCTTACTATTGACAAGTATATTAAATCGACTATCTATAAGGAGTATTGACTTATACCTGTTGATCCATGAGACTATGCAGGATGCTCTTGAAACGGGTTCAATTTCCTGCAAATGTAATTCAATTATCATGAGCATAATCACATCAAAATCATAATCAAATCCATCATAAGCATCACATAAAAATTAAAAACATTAAAAGGTACACAATATAACACTTAAATTAGGCTCACATTATAAGCCTACTAGGGAAGTAGGCCTAATGAAGGGCTAAAAATGGGTTTTTGTATTAGCTGATGAGTTGAGAGCTTAGTCACCTTGGGGACATGCTATTTGAAGTTGTTTGATGTGTGTGGAGGTTGAGGAAACACCTAGTTAAGGTGAAGTCAAGTTTTGCACCTATTGAGGCATTGTGAGCATTTGATATTTTGTTGATTAGGTTGCTTGGATGAATCCATTGGATGGATTGAGGGACATTCATGGGATTATTCCAAAGATGTAGAACCTAAGGTGGCGTAAGGATTTGGTGTGCACTCTGATAGGTTATGGAGTTGGCTTTGATCAAGGAGAGGGATCTTATGAAGATGCTTCGTTGGAATTATGAGAACACTATGGAAGTCCCTCTTGTTATGAATGATTGTAAATCCACCTAGGGTCTCTGCATCACCTACAGAGGCAGAATTATTAACCAAAAAATTGGGTAAGCACTTATATTATGTTTTCTCTATGACTTTTATTCTAGGTACAACTCCTTTTTATAGATATTTAATGAATTTCATTTTCTAAACTAAACACTTACAAATGCTTTTGACCTGAAAGAAAATAAGGCCCAATACATTCACACATCAATATGTGTTTTAAATAGTTTTACTTAATTAATTTAGATTAATAGTTAATTTAGATTAGCAGTATTCTATTTGGAGTTGAAACTTGTAGCTTTTAAATTGATAAATTGATAATGAATAAACTATGTAACTGTATATATAAGAAAAATATATTTCTAACAAGAAATGAATATTAAATAGATTAAGTATTGATGGCATACTAAATTCCATCATCATCTTCCTCCTCGTCATCATCACCATCATAATTATCCTCCTCCTCCTCCTCCTCCTCCTCATCATCATCATCCTCGCCATCATCGTCGTTGTCGTCGTCATTGTTGTCACTATTGTCCTCATCATCAACATCATCATTATCAACATTAACATCATCTTCATCATCATCATTAGTAGCAGCATCGTCATCATCGTCATCTTCTTCTTCTTCATGAAAATTTGTGTCAGGAACATCATCCAATAACTATCGATCGTGATCACCATCTACATCATCTTCTTCTTCTTCGGTATCTTCTTCTTCCATCGCATTATACTTTATTGGCCTTCCTCTCAGTTCATGTCTAACAAAAAATGACCAACCCAGTTTATGTCGAATCTTTGAGTAAAATACCTGCTCACATTGGCTTGGAAGAACATAAGGCTCATCCCTAACTGGCTCAAACAACCTTGTATTAACAATTGTAAATCCATTATCATGTTCAATAATAGTTCTATCAAGATCATTTGGATTAAGTCGTAGCCTGTACTATTTGACAAAAAGGAGTACTAATTTGAAGGAACTAAAGTCACACTCAAGTATATCATCCAAAATGCCATAGTATCAATTTTCAGACTCTTGAGGATGTAAGTTGTTTCTAGATGAAATATTAGTCACTTGAAAGACTGCAATTATTCTTGAATCACAAGTTTTCTTCGTGTCATCCAACACTTTGACGTGAAATTTTTGACCATTACAGAACATAGCTTTGTGGTGTTTAACCTACAATAATATGTGAAACATGTCAAAATTATTGTATTGTGAGTTGATAAACATACGGGTGATTAATAAATTTGTACGTACCAGGAAATCTCTTGAACCATGTGCTAAATCTATTTTCGTTTGCATAATATTGGAATCTCCATTACGATGAGCTTCTTTAACCAATGAAGATACACCTTCCCATGTTAATGTGCAACTAGAATGTTGACATCATTCAATCCATACCATCATCCAATCAAGATTGTTTGCAATGTACAAATGTAGTGCATCCCACTCTCAAGCACCTGTACAAAAAAAAAAATAGACAACTTACAACCGATTTATTTTGAAGATTATGAAATAATTTATTACAATAACATCTTATAATTTATTACCTCTCACTTTCCTCAATATACCTTTCCCCATCAAGTACTCCCCTTCTAATTTTTAAAAAGGTTCGAGATCCCAAATACGATCTACATGGACATTTGATGCAAACTTAGAAAGATATTCAGTAATGTACACCATAGTCTGGTATACCATATATCCCTCTACCATAGAAGCCTTAGGATGTGCTCTTTGTTGAACCAAAGCCTTCAAAGATTTCAAATTCCTCTCAACCATCCACATTGACCTAGTGTGTATAGGTCTACAAAATTCAATCTCCTCAACTAGGTGTATGAGGTAGTGTTGATGTGCATTGAAAAAAGTTGGAGGTAGACACTTTTGCATTTCACACAGTATATGAGGAATTCTTCTCTTCCAATAGTTTATATCTTCTTTATGGATTTCTTTAGATGACAACCACCTACATTAAGAGATTCAAGTAACAAAAAATATATAGATACGAGACTTTAAAAAATAATAAACAATAGATTACATAGAAAGAAAAATGAATATAATAAATATATACAGCAAATTGAATAGATATTACTGCTTAGCTCATGTATTTTCCAAGATCGTATATCACTTGTTTTATGTTATTGTTGAAGTGCTCTAGGAGAGATAGAGGAAGCACATACTACAGTAATTATAAACCAATCATTTCATTATTTTCTAACATAACATAA
Source organism: Cupressus sempervirens (assembly GCA_028749045.1). NCBI lineage: Eukaryota > Viridiplantae > Streptophyta > Pinopsida > Cupressales > Cupressaceae > Cupressus > Cupressus sempervirens. Next base: position 274,852,745 of record CM053787.1, on the reverse strand, counting down.
TGAAGAGTACACATAGTTTATGAATATATTGTAAATACAGAAGAACATAACTTACCTTGACGATAGTATGCCAATCATGCATTTTGAGCCCTGGCCCAAATTCACTTTTTTTTATATGAGATTGTTTATGTTCGCAAAAAATCCTATGGGAAATAAAAAATTTCGTATGACTTCTTTTATGGCATCACTTTGCTGCTCTATTAATAACCAAGGAAGGGCACTTATATTAATTTGATCTCTGTTGCTATTTGAGTGAATGAAATTCTTCAATGCATGATTGGATTCATGAATGTCATTACAAATTTTGACAATTTTTTCTTTGTCATGCCTTCCATCCAATATTTTCCACAATGTCTCTATTATATTATTTCCAATATGCATAGTATCAAACAAATGCACAATTTGTAAGTGCTCGTAGTAGGGAAACCTACTAAATTGTTTGGGATAGCTTTTTAGTCACTTTGGAAGGTTGTCAGTACTGCCTTGATGACCTTCACGATCATCAATTACACAATTAGTAAACAAAAATCACAATAGAAATATATAAATTACAAACATAAACCATTAGGTGGAACAACATTACCTCAATGATTAATTCTATTATATTCCAACTTCCATAGGTGAGGTGTTGTTCTTTGTGGCTTTGATGTAGTCTCTTCTTTCCCATTGAAAAGATGTTTTTCTGTACTTTGATACTTATGATTCCTATGGAGGAAGTGTCTACACTCATCAAACACCTAGTTTCCTAAACTTTTTGAATGACGAGATTTCATCTTTGGACCACAAACTAGACATGCAAATTTTCCCTTTGTTTGAAGACCTACAAGATAATGATATAATTGGATTATTAAATATGCTGATTTTTATAATTAGAATTATCGTGCGCAACTTGAATTCACTATAACATGCCACAAAAATGTGTTAGCCCTTGGGCATCATGTATTGTCCATGCAAGTATTGCATGGAATTGAAATTGTCTTTGTCCTATTGGTCTAGACATGTCATACATAGTGACACTGTTCCATAATTCCACCAACTTGTTGATAAGAGGCTCAATATATACATTCAAATCTTTTACTTGATATTTACCTACTTGAATGAACAATAAAATTACATAATTATTGTGACCATTTTACTGCAAGATTTGTAAGTACATGTAAATTAATAACTATCAAATGATAAGATACCTGGAACAATCATTGCCAACATAATTTGCTCCTCTTTATTGACATCCACAGAGGAATGTTATTGTTGATAACAAAAATAGGCCACACCGAGTAAATATATCTCATCTCTCCAAATGGATTGACACCATTCGCTACCAATTAAAGCCTAAGATTACGAGGTTCTTCTTTGAAGTGATGCCACTTTTCCTCTATGTGCATAAATGTTGAACCATCTGCAAGGATTCAAATAATTTCACCTTGACTTCTATTGCATGCATGATAATCCATAAATTGAGCCAAGCTACTACAACTAAATAGTTGTTGCATCCCTAGAATAATGGGGATGTAACGAAGAACCTTTTGAGGCACCTTTTTTGTTAGTTGATCTATTCAATATCTACTCGTATAACATATAGGGCATTGTGTTGCAAATTCATGTTCTTTCTAATATATAATATGATCATTGGGACAAGCATGTATTGCTTCATACTCCATTCTAATATATTTCATAATAGTAGATAATTCTTGATATGAGTGATGTAGAATATTTGATGGTGGTAACAGAAAATCGCCTATCAATCTACATCAAAAAATATAAGTTGTTAATATAAACAATATTAGTGGTACATTATTCACCCTTTGTTAACTATAAATACATATATGACATACCTTAACATACGTGACATTGTTATGTTAGATAAACCATTCATAACCTTCAAGTTCAATAACAATAATACAATAAAGAGAAGAGTTGTTTGGGAGCTTTTGTATAAGGGCTCGTATACCTTCTCAAGTAGAGGTACATCAAGGCTATCATCATCATCGTGATCAAATACGCTTGGACTAAATGTGTCATGGATCAATGTATTTATACCATCATCTTCAATTGTGTTTTATGGTGCATGATTTTCATCTTCCATGGGATCATTATCTTCACCTTTGATATTCGTACCTCCATGTTCCTCCACTTTGAAAACCATATTCTTCGAATTGTTGTGGTTCATATCATGTACTTCCCTGGGGAGATCAACCTATATAAAATTGGTTAACATAAATAAACCATGATAATCAACTCATCATCAGGTGATTTCATATGTATATAAATTTTTAAAATGATATAATGAACAACTTACCAGTGGATGATAGTCATGCCCCCCTTCAATGTGACAATTCTCCCTACAATGTCCCTTAACTATTTTGATTAGCAATCTTCTATGGTTAAATCCCTTACAAATTTTGCAAGGACAATAACATTTTCCATCACCTTTTCTTTTCAAGTTAGACCACAATATAGTGATTGTCTCCCTATTTTTTTCTTCACTTATATTATCTGACATGATCGTTCTTCACAAGAAGCAAAATTTGGGCTATAAAAACTTCGGTCTACAACTTTCACAAACTAAGAAAAACTTTCAAAAGTACACAAATCTTCTTAGACCTAGCTAAATACTTTCTTTGACTTTATTCCTAAGACATTTAACCCAATCACCTTTTATAACATTCAGTCAATTGCTCTAGGAAAATTTGTGGATAAGATTATTTCTAAAACTTTGACCAACTGCCTGAAGGTCTTATTTCAAGAGACCTTACAATATTAAGCCACTAAAAGAAATTTCAAAACATATAAGCTGAAATTATAGTTAAAATATACATTAGATTAAAAAATATACAATTTTCATACCTAAGCGCGTGACTATAACTCGTGCAACGACCTTCTTGCTTAGCTGTAGAAGCTCTCTAGCAATCAAATTATACAAGCTATAAGGCCTAACAACAATTTCAAAACATATAAGTGACAAGGCAAGACATATTACATGACATGGCAAAAGGAACAAAATTTACAAGCTTTAGTAAGACATATTAAACGACATCATAGTGCTAGAGAGATCACAATTATATGAGTCAAACATAGTCATAAAAAAGCACATAAATTAGTTATTATATGCAATTAAAAGATATATAGTTAGATAGGGACATCCATAGGGCATATTGAAAATGGAGCAATGAGATCTGGTGGGAGTGAAATAGGTGGCCAAACACAAAGGAATAGCACAACAGTGACAGATGCAGATGGAGATGCAAACGAGATGGATCGATGGTGGGCAATGTCAGTGGGGTTGTATTTTGGAGTTTGATTTTCCAATGTGATTGCAATGTTGTGCTTTCACCTAAAATCAAGGTACAAGTGTTTTACTTTGATGGATAGTTTTATCCAATATCTTTTTGAATGCTGAATTCATGAAGGTTTTATGTTGGTCCTGATGTATTTGAATTTTTATATTTAACTTCTTACATACAGTTAGAAGTCCCACTAAGTAGTTATATGGGTTGCACTGATTCTTCCTCTCCTTTATTTTATTGACCAAATTTCTCAAAATTAACTGTTCACATATTGCATTTGATTCCAATTTTCCCTAAATGCTTGCAATTGAATATTAAAGATATAACATTTTGTTAACAATCAAGATAATTCTGCACAGTCAAATTTTATTCAAGAAGCGACTTCTTATCACTTTGAAAGGTGACCAATATTTGGTGGATCTACACAATAAAATATATAATTCTTGCATAATTCTGATAATGAGTAGAATGTATGTGAGAATTTCAAAATACATTTCAATTGCCCCAAATACATATTCTTGATAGAATCTTCTTAACAGTTTGCATTTCAAGAGTGCAAACATAAGAGCTTATTGTACTGAATTAAATATGATTAATTTTGTTTGTTGATATTATTTTTGCTGAATTTTCTTTTGGAGCTTTGGTTAGCAATCTGTAGCAATATATTACAAAGATTACAACAAGTAAAACATAGAGCCTCTTCAATATACTTCCAGTGATGCAAAATTTGCAACTATCTTGTTAATTGGCTCTATTCTACTATCTATATGTCTTGCCAATAATATTTTAGTATTTGTGGACTTTTCAAAGAATGCACTAAGTGATGTCACTCCTACAAATCTGGTCAGATGTTCTCAATTGAGAATTTTGAATTTGACTCAAAATTATTTCAAAGGTGGGGTACTGGAAGAGTTAGGGAATCTTCCTCTACTTGAGACACTAAATCTGAGTAAAGAAAAAATTGCAAGCTATTATTCCTCCTCCTATTGTAAATTACACAAAACTTTGAGTATTTGACTTGCAAAACAAAATTTAGGGGTTTATCTCAATTTGGATTGGAGAACTAGAGAAGTTACAATTTCTCAGCTTGTCTTTTAATGAGTTGTAAAAAATTCTCTCACCAAAGTTGTTTACGTTCAAGAATCTTCAAATTATAGATTAATCTCATAATAATTTATGAGGACTGATTCTTGAGATTTCAAGGATGTTGAATGATACAAAAAATGTGACACAAAGTGAAAAACAAAGCTCTCTTTGTCTTCATCCAAGAACTTGATCATTACTACCATTTTCATTGTAAACTATCCCTTTCTGGCCTCTATAAACCTCTTATTTATGAATCTTTCATCAAACCACCCAAAATGGCATGTACTTGGTGCCTTAATCCTCGACAGTCCACTCTTCTTTTCACCTAAATTTACCCCAATTCTTGGAATGGACTTTTCAAAAAGCTCCTCCATTCCACCCAATGCCCAAATGTAGAGCCCATACCATGATCATCCAACTGCAGAGCCCATACCCTGATCTTGGAATGGATGTCAGTGTTTATTTTGTGACGTTTCTCAACTTGGTGGAACAGCTCCCTCAGCAAAAGAAAAACACTCTCCATTAATTTATTGTCTATACAATTGAACATTTTATCAAGCCTAGTCTTCTTGCTCTTCCCATGATAAGAATTTTGTTTCTTGGTGCAATGAGAGTGAAAGCGATTTCCATCACTCCAATTGAAAAAAGCCTCTCAAACAACAATGTGGTTACCAAATCTAGCTTGTATCGAGGATTCAATTCTTGGGACACAAAAGACAAAAATTCTCAATCATTATCAACCTAATTGATGGTACTTACATGGCACTTCTAGCAAGGATTGCCAAGAACTCCCATCACATCACTATTGTTGCCTGCATACCTTATTAAATGGATGAAGTTGGTGGTGGCCAATAAAAGTAAGGAAAGAAATAATCACAATGGATGAAGTTGATAGTGCCCAATCGGACATGGTGTTGACCTCTTTATTGCCTTGTCTTCTCAAATGTTATAATTTGGAGTCATCCAAAGAAGATAATTTTGCATTAATTTGATCTATGTAGTTCTACACGTGCTAAGCTTTCGTGTCCCTTTTATTATTGCATTTACAATGATTTTTGAATCACCCTCAACATGAAGTTTTCTAGCTCCTAGTTGCTTTGCTACTCATATTGTTGAGATAGCAGCCTCTAGCTCTAAAACATGCTTTCTACCATTTGAATCATACTCCAAGATCCATCATCAAGATGAAAGAGTTCAATGAACCAAAAATTAGATCATGGTGTATGATTTGAAATTTTAATTATAAAAATAATGTTACACAATCAAATTCTAGAAACATACTACAGAATTCAATGTGGATTGTGGAAGCTTGCTATCTTTAATTAGAAATATACAAATGTCACTTCATATAATATTATCTCAAATATCCAACTATAAACAGAATCTGTAGGTATTATCTCAATTTCAATACATAGAGAAAAATTAGAGATAAAGATTTCTATCACAGCTAAAATCTTTAACATTGATGATGCCAGAGTTCATTGCAAGAAAAAAATAGGTGTGTGATATAGTGTTTTTAAGGTCAAGTGCATTAATAAGTACAAACAAATTACATAAATAATGCCAAGAGATTACAATAAATTGGGAGGAAGAAGAAACCAATGAATGTGTACAACTTTATTTGTGAGCATTTACAATAGGTTGCTAGGAGTAACTTAAACCTCACCATTCATCTCTATTGGTATTATTAAAATGCCTATTAATTTCAACAATACCTCTTAATTTCCACTTGCAATAATATTCTTCCTTATAGAGAAACTTGGTTTAGATTCTAAATCAATGTGGTATTTTGTATTGAAACAATGCTTAAGAGTGCATAGTAGTTTATGTATTCATATGTAATGTTAGCATTATGTTCTTTATTCAATGGAGAATAGTAAGTGTACTGTAGCTCTTGTTCCACTGGTAAATATGGGGAAGAACGTGAGGGACTATATCATGTGAGAGTGCAGGCATGGTTTTTTCTCTCTGCTCATCGATGAGCCTAGATATATCTATGGTATTCCCATGAAATAGTTTTTATGGAGGACCTTTAATTCCTTGGGCTTCAAAGTGCTTTTTCAATTGCAGAGGCTTCCACCATATTGTTATTCAAAATCTTGAGTAGGAATAAAACTAAACCAAAAGAAACAATTGTCAAACCCCAAAATACCCACTCCATGTTCCACTCCTTGTTTAACACTACAATTCTTCGCTTGAGATCTGCTACAACTTTTTCTATGCTACTCAAGCGTAGAATCCCTTCATATTTTCATATAGAAAAAATCACCTGGTTGTTTTCATGTGAGAAAAGATAACTCCAACCACTCTTGTAGTTTAGAAATGGTGTAGCTTTTATTTAAGACAAGAAACTACAGTAACTAGTCGGACCATACGATGCAATAAAGTGGATAGTTTCTCCAATATTAACGGAACCATATGAACAATCAATTCTATAGACAACTAAATTGAAAATTCACAAGTGGTTCTCTCTAGACCCTAATCCTAAATAGCAAAGATCACATTCCTAATCATCTAGTGAATTAGGCATTATATTGATGCTTTTTCTTAGTCGAATTCTCTAAACCCTACATTATGGTCCTATTAGGGATAAGTTATTGTTATTATATAATCTTGTGATGGTGTATATTAAATCATAGAAAAAATTCAAAGACTTATACTACATTGACTACTGCTATTGTATTTGCAGGAATCTAATTCTCCTTTACAATCAGAGATTACCTCTAATGGGGTAGACCATAAAGGTTTTAAAATGATGGCTAACCTTCTCGATCAAACACAACCTGCTATTGCACCTCCATTTTTTATTCCCATGCAACCATCTTGTACAGATTTGCCCTCAAACTTGCCCTTGCCTCCATCTGGTAGCAGAATAGGTTCATGTTGTATAACAAATGAGCAATTTTTTCCTTTTTTTGCCCTCTTATATCCCGTTAGGATCACAATTGCGACATCGTCGAGCTATAATTGAAAAAAAAAAAAGCCAAAAACACATTACATTTGCCTTTTGTCGCAAATTGACCACTAATGTATTAGTGGCACCCCTTCCACTGTATCTTTTTCCAAAATGAAACCTCCTTGTTCATAAGAAATAATTAAGGGGATAAGATGTTGAAGCCTTGAGTAAATAGCTTTGGAAATAATCTTGTATACCATGTTGTATAGGGAAATTGGCCTAAAGTCTACAAATGTAATTGGAGTTGCGAATTTTGGGATGAGAGAAATGTTTGTAGTATTAAACATTTTAACATAGAATCATTTCTTCTAGATTCTTGCATGGAAGCTAAGAGGCCAACACACATGACATCACAACATCTTTGAAAAAATAAGGCTATAAAATCATCAGGCCCCAGAGCTTTGTCTGGAGGAAAAGAGAAAACCACTTTACAAATTTTCTCAAGAGTAAATGGGCCTCATAATAGTTAGCTATGACCATCTGAAACTAATCTTGGAATATAGGCAAGGAGATGATCAACTAAAGCATCCAAGTTAGAGACTAAATTTGGGAAACCAAGCAAATTTTTGAAGAATTTAACCCCTTTCTTTTGTATGCCATTTGCATCTTCAATAAGGCAACCAAAATTAGAACATCTCATTGAAGAAATAATAGAAGCATCCTTCTTATGGTTTATTGAAGTATGAAAGAATTTAGTGTTTTTATCACCTTCCTCAAGCCACAACTCTCTTTATTTTTATCACCTTCTATATAACATTATTACTTTTGCATGATTGATTATTTCAGCTAATTTTATTACACATTAAAAATACAAAAAATCGAATAGGAGTCATATGCACTCAGATAATGTTGCATCAATGTTTGGAACTATTAGTGTCAATTTGAAAAGAAAGGCTAAATATGTATTTTATTCATCCTTGACAAAATATCTAAGGCCCCATTTGGTTAGGGAAGATGAATTTGGCTGAAAACCATATTATCTCATAACCAGGTTTTTGAGAACCTAGTTTTGCATTTTGGGAAGATAGTTGGACCATTTGGTTGACACAGAAGATGAATATACATATTCATAATCTACATTTAGTTGCCAACATAGAAATTGGAATTGGAACTAAATATGACTGGGAATATCCTTTTCCTGCATTTGGTTGTTCATTTTCAAAATTGAATTGGAACTTGTTGTAGATTTTTTTAATCTTATTTTATTATGAAACACAAGTATTATAAACAGATACCAGCCTCATCCTACATGATTTGATTGATGGAAATTCATCAGACATGAATTGCATTATTTTTTTAAAATTACAATCCTTCCTTTATAATTATATTACTATTAGAAAAATTTGATTACTATTATTTTATCTTAGTATTATTTTCTCATTTTAAATTTATTTTATATTTAAAATGCACTGTAGTTTTTGACCTATGAATGTCAAATGAGTAGAAATATATTCACTCAATATTTGACTCATTTGATGTATCTCCTTCAATGCATGAAACTGTAGAACATTGCTAGATCGCAACAATGAGTCCCTTCACTTCAAACAGTCCTACAATCCTATGTAGACATGACAATGCACCATAGCTTTTGACCTATGAATGTCGTATGAGCATATAAAAATTCATTCACTATTTGATTCATTCAATGTATCTCCTTCAACATTCAAAACTACACAACATTGTGACATCATTTCCATCAATCATTTCTAGTCATTACCCACCCACTCCATGAAAAATTTATTCAAATAAATTATTACTATAACTCTACACACCATTGATCACTTTATCTCCTTATTTGTAATAGTGTTCTATTACATTTTTCACTTTTATCACTATACAAGCAAAGATAACCCTAATGCTCATTTCCATATCCATTTTTTTGTAAAAGAGATCCACAATCAAAATAGCCTTATTGCTATAATCTATAGTGATCCTTCTTATATCCATACTACTTTGTCATCATAATGCATAGCGATATACTTATCTTCATCTCTTTTCGCTATGTCATCTTTACACCAAACATGATATGTGATCCTTTCGACCTATTGCTATAATATATAGCAACCTATACTGTATAATCGTCATAACACATAGCGATATATGTGTCTTCATCATTTATTGCCATGTCATGTTTACTCCAAATGTGACATGTGATTCTTTTAACCCATCAATATAATATATAGTGACCTATGCTACTTTTTCATCATAACACATAGTGATACATGTGTCTTCATCACTTATCACTATGTCATGTTTGCTCCAAATGTGACACACGATCCTTTTGACCCATCACTATATTATATAGCAACCTTTTGAGAGATCATACTACCGGCACCATAAGTTAAGATGATCATGTATTTTCTACCATTGATCACCACAACACAATCCTCCCTTTTTCATAACTAAAAACACTTATCACTAAGACATATAGTGATATAATATCTTTATCGCTCATTGCCAAGATGAGATATATTTCATTTCCACTCTCTAAAAATCATTAGGTGTTATAGTGAATGTTGAATGAGAAGATAGATATTCATTCAATATTTGAGTCATTCGATGCATCTCCTTCAATGCAAGAAATTGCACAACATCATGAGATTACAACAAGGAGTCCTTTCGCTTCAAACAGTCCTATAATCCTACATAGGCATGAAAATACACCACAATTTTTGACCTATGAATGTTGAACGAGCTGAAAGATAGTCACTCGATAGACTCATTTGATGTATCTCCTTCGACACATGGAAATACACAACATTGCGAGATCACAAGGAGTCCTTTCACTTCAAACAGTCCTACGATCCTGTGCAAGCATGAAAATGCACCACAGTTTTTGACCTATGAATGTCGAATGAGCAGAAAGACATTCATTCCATATTTGACTCATTTGGTGCAACTCATTCGACACATGAAATTGCACAATATTTTTATTCAACCAAGAATTCTTGAAATTGCACAATTGTATATGGTAGAAAATATGTCAGATTTTCTTCAGATAAGTATTTTGATTTGAATTATTTGTTCCACTAATATGTTTTCACATGTTGTATATAAAGAAAACCTTGATATATATTTATTTAAATAATTTTCCTTGTAGTATTATTATTATTTTAAATAAATAAACATTTATCATGTTCAATCATACACAAATTTGAAAGAATCTTATTTATTTTTTAAAATATAAAATAAAAAAATTTAAATTTTTTTTGTAAAGAATAAGAGATAGACAAGTTCATAGTATCCATAAAAGAAGAATATTGATTTGACATTATATTGAATTTTTTATTGACATCACATAACTTCTCACAAATATTTTAAAGAATGCAAAGAATCTTGTAAAACATAGTTCGAATTTGTTAATAAAATAACATAGATAAAAATCATGTAAAAAAATCTACAGTAGAAACATAATTTCCCTCCAACCAAAAGAGTCACTTTAATTTTTTAAACATCCCTTTTAATTTAGAACTGTTATCATAAAAAACATCAAATGACTATATTAATTAAAGTTGAACCTTAATCATTTTGAACTTGATTAAAATGACATAAATTGGTTGAATCCTTAACAAACTATAACAGATTCATTTTATAAGAAAATTGTTACTGAAGAGATTTTTGATACAAGTTAATTTTGTTATCCTTTGCATAAGTTGATTTAAATCCACACTCAGTAATTTTGTTACAAGATCTTATGCTTTTGTTTTTGGATTTCCTAGAATTTTGTTCATTCCTTATAAGCTAAAGAGAAAAACTATATATATATATATATATATATATATATATATATATATATATATATTGCTTTTACTTCTTTGTAACATACAACAAAATAAAATAAAAAATTATAAATTCAATGAAAGATAAGATAGGTGAGATTTATTTATTTATAAAAATTTATCATAATATTATGTTAATAAAGCATAGATGAGAAAAAGAGACAAACGCTCTCTATTTTTAAATCATTAATAACCATTTTTCCTATAAGCTCTCTAGTTTATGACCTTGTAAACTATTCATTGATCTAACATAATTGATATAGTTGTACATTTCATTGCTATTGTTACAAATAATTCAAATTAACATATGTCAAATGAGATAGAAGACGGAAAAACAATATCCATGATCTTAATGGTGGTGTAAAAACACACTGATAAATATGAAACCATGGGAAAATCCACACTTTGCACAAATAATATCCATGAGCTAATGGGGAAAACCAATATTTGTTATCTAAATGGTGGTGTGAAAACACACCGTTTAAACTAAACATGCATGAAAAAGTAAAACCTAATTATTTTTTAAGGGAATACACCAAGGAGTAGCATCAAAAATATTAACCATTTACAAACATGAATATTAAACAGTCATTAGATAGCTCTTTTTTTATCAACATTTGTAGTCTCACAAATCAACAAATCAAGATCAATCAGAAAGAGACAATAGAAAGACACTTTGTCAATACCATTGACAATCTTGTCAGGAAACATATACATAGGAAACCAAATAGGGAAAATAATCCAAGAAAATTAGGAATATACATATAACATGGGATAGAGTGATGAACTATACAATCATCTACCAAAACACATTTCTATCAACATATGCTCTGAAGCTCTACAACTGAGCATTCATCATTTGCTACTCCTTGGTGTATTCCACATAAGTATAGTTTAACAATAGCTCTAAACAACAATGAAATGAGCAACTATACTAAACATTTATGAGCCCATAAACTATGTATAGATACATGCCAACCTTGGCTCTAATCTATACATAGTTCATCTAGACATAATAGTTTATGATGTCATAAACTATGCTTAGATCAATTCTTTCATGTCATTACCTTTGATTACCTATGTATATCATGGTTAAAGTTCTGATTATCTATAGCAATAGCAATGAAATGTACAACTATATGAATAGTTTACAAGGTCATAAACTATGTATAGATCAAGGATGTATGGATCTATGCAATACCATTAAATATAGGAAGCTCATAAACTAGAATTACCTCAGATGCCAATCATGTCAATTCCAATGAAATGAAAAACTAAAATATGTAGCAATTTGTTGCTAGTATTCTTAGAAAAATAGTCAATATGTTCTTAGTAATGAGTTCTAGTTTAGTGTTGTGACAGATCAATGCAATACAATTAAACAAAGCCAACTCATAAATTGGAATTACTACAGATGTCAATCGTGCTCATGTCAATGAAATGAAAAACTAAACTATGTATTGATCAATGCCAATAATGCCAATGAAATGAACAACTAAAATATGGGTAGATCAAGTACATATAGATCCATGCGATACCATTAAATAGAACTAACTCATAAACTAGAATTCATTCAAATACCAATCATGTCAATGCCGATGAAATAAACAACTAAACTATGAAACAATATATTTGTAGCCTTCTTAGCAAAAAATTCAATATGTGCTTAGTAGTGAGTTCCAATTTAGTGTTTTGAGAGATCAATCCAATACCATTATACATAGACAACTCATAAACTGAAATTAATTCATATGCCAATCATGCCAATGTTGATGAAATGAATAGCTAAACTATGTAGAGAACAATGTCAATCATGTCAATGAAATGAACAACTAAACTATGTAATAATCAATGTGTCAGATGAACTATGTATAGAAACAAAAAGTAAATGAAGTAACACTCAAAGTAATAGTCAATGGATAAGATCAAAGAAATAGTCAAAGTAAATCAAGAAACTCTGAAAGTAGCTATCACTAGCTACAATAACTAAATTACACCAAATGTCATTGCAATCTAGTGCACTCTCTCTACCTCATTCATCATCAAGAACTATTTGGCACTTTTAGGTTGAAGCATGAAAGTGTTGTGTGCTTTTAGGAAAATACCTCAAATTAGTTCAGGGATGGCTTTGAGAGCAGCATATGTGGCACTCAAAAAATTATCCTCTTTAGATTTATCCATTTTTACAATCTGAGGCTTACCGAGGCCATCTTTGAGTTCCTTCATAGTTACGCATATCACATCTAATGATCTAGCTAGAGTTTTCTTCTTCCTCTTTCCCCTCCTTGATGATGATTGCGAAGGAGTCCCTTTACCACTTCTACTTAACTGATTGGAATGATATAACTCTTCATCCAAATATAGTTTTTTGTCAAGATGTGTACCACAATTGGTATCATCTTCATTAGGTGGGTGGAATGCATTTTTCACAGTGTGCCCTTCTATAGCATCAAGAGGTATTGTAGCTATGTATGCTTGAGCAATTTCATTGCCAACAATTATAGCCAACTCATTGAAATATTAGAAGGGTGACCTCTTATACATTTTTGCATTTTGAATTCTCTCCTCTACATGCAAGCTTAGATAAATGGATTAGGTTGTTAGTCTTTCATTATTAAAACAAGAAGGCAATATTTCTTCAATCAAAAGTGTATAAAGATCATCCTACCTTTAAAGGGTCATCCCACATAGAATCATCAACATGCACAGTTTGAGTTGCTTCATTCCAAGGAAACCCACTTGTATTTCTCAAGTCCTTCATTACTCTATATGCTAATTTCCATGTTTTCAAATTATTCTTAAAATTATCTCATGATAGATTCAATTTCACCACTACATTGACTGTCCTCTCTAAGTTGGTCCATGCTTCTTTTCTAAAACCACCTTCACCTTTTCATCCAAGATGAACTTGTTCGAGGAGAAAGTCTATAAACTTGCATTCCATATGTTTTGTCCACATTATCTTCTTTGAAAAAGAAGAAGATATGTGGCTAGTATTGACAGGTCCATCCATCTGGCTCACACTAACAAGTTTGTTCATGCTCATCATGAGCTCAGTATATGCCATACTATAAAATTTCTATTCACAAAGTATATATTATTATCAATGATTTAAACATATTACAATTTAAACTAATCATATGATTAAAATTGAAAGTTAATGCTCTTTAAATTTAAATGGAATGCAACAAGGACTAACATCACAAAATAGGATTTTCAGAAAATTCATTTTTGATAAGAAAAAAAGGTTTTATAGGGATCTTGAAATGTAAAAGTTGTTACATATCAAAGGGTTGTGAATAGAACAAAAAAAGCCTAGAAATAGAACTACGACCAACAAAAAGGCCAAATCGAAAGGTAGGCAAAAAACCAAACAAAAACCTACAAAAAGAAAAAAGCAAAAAGAGAAATTGATAATCCTTTACTTACTCCTCCACCTTGCTTTCAAGGTGATGAATAGTTTCCACCTCTTCATAGGCTTTCTTTTAGTCCTCAGCCATTTGTTCCTGATTCTTCAAGAAAGTCTGATATAGCTAGCTATGGGTTATGTCTGTAGTGTTTTCTTCATCCATCCTATATTCAAATTTTTCCTTTCCCTTATTATCCTCTAGAAGACCCCTAGCTTTCAGCTTTCTAGCAAGAGTAACAATTTTTTCATTGAGAGAGTTTGGAACAGAGATCATCTAGTTAGCCATCTTATGGTTGTTATTCTCCAAATTTTTCATCCTTTTTGGAACAACGTGATAGCATCCCCCTGATCTGTTAAATTCCCTTTCTCAAATTTCTCTCTCTAGCTTTCTAACTATCCCATTCTTTCTTTAACCTCCTCCAACTCATGAAATAATTATTTAATTAAACTAAAAGTGTCAGTCATGTTATTTCTTACATTATTAAGTAGGTTTAATCCCACTTCCCTCATATTTTCAGTGATGGCCACTAGCACTGAATCAATAAGTTCCTCCATCTAGATCTTTCCCTCTTTTTCTTCAAGGATTTGGGGATTCATGACTTCTCTCACAATCTCCATCTTTGAAATTCTAACATTGAATATTTTCCAAGCCATACACCTATCTCTTATGACCACCCCACTACTTCCTTCCTCTATTTTATCCTTTTCATGCTTCTGCGGGGGACTTGGAGAGGGAGGAAGCACTGAAATCTCTGGGCCAAAAACAATTTTTCTCTCTAAGGGTATTTCCTCCTCTTTCATCCTCCTCTACTTCTTTTTGGGGTTATTAACTGGCTCCTCTCTATCTTCATCTTCCTCACCCTTAATGTCCTCATTTGAATCCATGTCTTCACCTTTTTCATTATATTCTTCTTCCCCATGACCACTAGTTTTGGGCCCAAGGCCCCTAGGGATTTTACTACATGGAAACTTAGTTGAAGTAAGTGTTTCCTTATATTTTCCCCTTACATTCTTTCCATACGAGAGATAATCTTCCTCCTCCTCTAAGCTTATACTCTAAACCTCTTTTGTATCTAAGGAGAAGTTAGAACTCCCTATCTCCTCGAAAGCAACCCCTGTATGAGCCAAGGTTTTACTACTAGATTGATCCTTAAAATGCTCATATATAAAGAGAAGTAAACCCTCATGTAAGACTGGGCTAGAAGTAGGCTATTTCTTGTGCCCAAAAATGCTCTTGTGCATGGAAGAATACAAATAAAATGGAAAGGAAACCTTAACCCCATAACAAAAATGATTAAGAAAAAAAAAATTATGGGTTCTAACCCTATCAAATATTGTATCCAAAGATATATACTCAATAATGGACCTTAGTACATACCTCCAGAGCTTCTTAATCGAGTCCATCTCATAGTAGTTCTTGCATTTCACCAGTTCCTTTTTATCTTCTGTATTCTTCACAAAATTCTTAACCACATTTATAAACACCTTTTTATCTCTATAGAAATTTAACACCTCATCTAGAACTTTAGTAACATGGGTGATGACCTCCATAGTAATTTGATTCAGCACACCATCCACTTTGACCCTACCATCCTTCCACAAATTTACCATAAAATTGCTTATTGTTGGGTCATATCCATGAAGCTTAGTGATATAATTTACAATTCCACCCCTTTCAAGGTTCTCGCAAACTTTGGTTCTTCGCTTCTATTTGTCCACCTCACCTACTACCTCTTTCTTGCTCATTTCACCCACCATCTCTATAGCTTCAACATTTACAATTCTCATAAATGTTGTCCTAAATTTCCCTTTCTCAATTCACTATATACTCTATTCTAAAGTACTTTTTCTTTCACTAATTTGTCTTTTGATTTTATAAAAATGGTAAGGGAAATAGATGACCCATAAAGTATGTCAATTTGACATGGTAAATGTCACCCTCTTGTTCCTTCCATATTTACCATAATTGTATTGGCTTTCACCCATACTTGCATTAATTTCCATGATTAACTTAGGATTTCACCCATATCTCCCTGGATTCTCTCTTGATCGATTAGGATTTTTGCATCTACCAAAATATTCTCATAAGTATTCCATTTCATCACTATTTCTTTCTTTACTGCTTTGTTGGCAAACCAATCAGCCACCAAATTAGCCTCCCTATACTCATGGTTTACAATAATGCATTCAAATTTGCCAAGTGTTTTATGAATTTCTTCAATTATATTTGCAATTGTCTAGGTGTGATGAATAACCCCTTTAATACATCTAATAATATTATTTGAGACCCCCTCCAGTCATTTTTTTTGGTACCCACATCTAGTGCTAATTTAACAGTGTGGAGAGTAGGACTAGCTTCAGCATAATGATTTTTCTAGATTCCCAAGGGGTAGGAAAGAGCAGAAAATCCTCCACCATGATAGTTTCTATTTATTCCTCTGCATCTCAAAAGACTAGGATTCTCTTTAGCCACTCCATTGAAGTTGGCTTTATGCAAACCCTCAGATGGGAGCTTCCATTTCACCTCCTATCTTTTAGTTCTCATGTCCTTTTCCTTTTCCTTATTGTTACCTCCATCTTCAATATCTCCCCCCTTTCTTATCTAGAATTTTTCCTTCATATTACTATTGATTTTTTCCAAAAGTACATAAGTAGGTTCCTCCTTGTCTCTAAAATTTTGATTGTTTCTCTCCTTCCAAATTCCCCAAAAAAAGTGAGGAAAAATCCAAGAGTTTATAGCATGCATATTTGTTCCTTTATACATACTATCCCATTGACAAAATAAATCCAAAACATTACCTGGATTGCACCAACTAACCCCATATTTCTTTGTGAGAAAATCCCAAACCTCCATGGAGTATGGACAATGGATAAAAATATGATTAGCTGACCATAATTAATGCTTGCAAAGAATACATCTATTTGGGATATACTGATCTTTCTTTTCCAAATTATCAAAAGTGAGAATTTTATCTTGTAACATTAGCCAGAAGAACATATTAATCTTAGGGGTAAGGCAAGACAACTAGGCCTTAGCCCATGGAGATTTTCCTTTTAGGCTCTAAAGGGAATTATACCCTGATGCCACTAAGTAGCAACCATTAGTATTATCCTCCCATATTAATTCATCCCTCTCATTGTTCAATATCATTGAATTTAGCATCACCATTATTGACTTGAGATCATTCGAGATGAGAGAACCCTGAAACAACCAATTGTCATGCTAGAAGAGGATATCTTCACCATTTCCCACTTTCCACTTGGTCTTAGAATTAGCCAGGTCACTTCCCTTAAGAATACCGTTCGAAATGATCAAACCATTCATGATGTTAGGATCATTGAGAAGAAACCTTAGAGAAGGCCTTCTAATATACTTATCCACTAAAATATCTCTCCATTCCCCCAAACTATTGAAAATGCACAAGATCTACCTAGCTAGAAGAGCCTTATTAAGATGTCTTACTTTCCTAATTCGAAGAACTCCATAACTCTTGGGGAGGAAAACATTATCCCAAGCTACAAGAGGATATCTTTTGTGTTCCTCAAGACCAAACCAAATAAAATCACTTTTGATCTTTTCCATTTTATCAGCGTACTTGGCTAGCATCCCAAAGAGACTTAGGGCATACATTGGAAGATTCTAAAGTGAGGATTTCACCAAAAGACATTTTCTAGCTTGGCTTAAAGTGGTACCTTTCCATTCTGCTAACTTCTTACCGAACCTATCAAGAATCTCATTACAAAAATGATGTTTCTAATGGGAGACCAAGATAGCTAGTTGGAAGGTTGCCAACCTTACACCCATGAATCGTAACAATCTTCCTTTTTCTTTCAATAGGGTTATTAATAAAGAAAACTGAGATTTTTGCCCAATTAATGAGCTGGCCTGATCCCTTGACATACAAATCCATTAATTTCTTCATCTCTTTAGCCTCCTAAATCGAAGCTTCCCCTCCCATGATAGTGTCATCCACAAACTATTGATGGGTAAAAGAAACATGTCCTAAAGAAGGCTTGATACCTCTTAATATCCCATCCTGTCACTTTCTCTGAATCAACTTACCAATACACTCAACCATTATAATGAATAGGATAGGAGATAGGGGCTCCCCCTTCTATAAGCTTCTTGAAGGTTTGAAGTAATCAAAAGGAGCTCCATTGATCAGTATGGCAAGAAAAGAAGTAGAAATAAGTTGAGAAATGAGTTTACGCACCTCATGATCAAAGCTAAAAGCTTGAAGAACATAATGAAGGAAAGTCCAGTCCACCCGGTCATAGGCTTTGGAGACATCCAAATTGATTAGAAGTCCTTCTCTTTTACCCACTTCTAGTGAATGAATGACTTCATGAACCATCATGATAGAATCCAAGATCTGTCTTCCAAGGACAAAACCTGTTTGTTGCTGAGATATGATCAAAGGAATAACATTAAGGATTCTGGATGTCAACATGTTTGAAATGATCTTGCAGAATGAACTAGAAAGACTAGTGGGCCTAAATTGATCCATTGAATTTTCCTCTAGAACTTTAGAAATGAGAACCAAAAAAGTAGAGTTGAGTTCTTTAAGAATATTCCTAGCCCCAAAACATTCCTACACTGGCTTGACAACATCCTCCATAACCACCTTCCAATATACCTGAAAGAAGAACATAGGAAAACCATCTGGCCCTGGGGCTTTATCTGTTGGAAGAGAGAACAAAGCTTGTTTAACTTCCTAAGCCTTAGGAATTGACCACAACATTTTAGTATGGTGTGGTTGAATTAACTGGGGAACAAATGAAAGAATTTCATTCTGATCCACCATAGATAACACGGAATCCCAAGAAATAAGAGAAGAGAAAAAAGAAACAACTTTAGAAGCAATATCATTATCTCATGTTAAAAGAGCCTAGCCCTTCTTAATCCCTATGATCCTATTATTAGCTCTATGCCTAAGGGTGGAAAGGTGGAAAAATCTGGTGTTTTCATTGCCCTCTTTAAGCCAATTAATATGAAATCTTTGTTTCCAAAAGTTGTCTTCTCTACTTATAATGTTATGAAAATCAATGAGAATTGACATCTCTATATTCCTATTCTGATCATTCTATCCTTCCTTTTGGATAATATCCTGAATACTACTAAGCTTATCTAACATCTCATCTTTTTCTTGAAAAATATGACCAAAATCCATCTTGTCCCATACTTTAATTACTCAATCTCTTGGCAACCCTAAACATAGCAATCCCTTCCACGTCAATATTTCATTAAGAGGAGATCCTATCCATAAGGTTTGGATGAGATATCCACATCTTTTCAAACCAGAAAGGATAATTCCTCCTTGTCTTAAGAGATGCAATCGAGAGGGAAATGGGGGAATGGTCAGACCCAACTCTAGGGAGAAGGGATAGCTTACAAGAAAATGAGTTCAACCAATCTAGAGAGATGAGAAATCAATCCAAACAAACTTGGATGTACTCCCTCCCTATTAACCTATTGGACCATGTGTTAACCCCACCCCAAAGATCAACATCCAGAAGAGTCAAACTATTAATGAAATTTGAAAGATCCAACTTGCTATCCAAATCCAAGGCCAAACCCTCTAATTTTACCTCATCATTAAGGGGAGTATTGAAATCTCCCATTATAATACCTTTTTTAAGCTTACTATTCTAAATAATAGAGCAAAGATTAGTCCAATAATCCTTCCTCTCCCTCTAAGAATTAGGGGCATAAACATTCAGAAGAAACCAAGAATCATTGCTATTCATATGGAACATTTTACATAAAAGAGTATTACCTTCATTATACATAGACGTGACTTTAAAATTTTTATTATTAAAGAGAGTAAGCAGGCCTCTTGACACACCCTCAGAATTAGTGGCCTCACCAACCATGGTGTTGCTAATGAAAATTTTACCCAAAAGTTACTTCATTTTTATTTCTTGGATCAATATAAAATTAGGTCTTTGATCTCTAATCATATTCCTAACTACCTCTTGTTTATGGGCCCCATTTATCCCCCTTATATTCCATGATATTATCTTCATTTCTTTCTAATAGAGCATTCCAATATGGTTCTTTGGCTCCCATCTGCTAAATTCCTTCTAGTCTCCTCTTGCATGACTTGGCTTCAACTCTTTCTACCTGTTGACTTCGGTTTAACTCCCACATCCACTTTTACATGGCTTCTACTTGTTTTTGGTGATATCGAGGAAGGATCCCCACTATTCTTCACTTTTTCCTTTATCTCACTTCCCTTGTTTTCATCATGCCATTCCACTATTCTTGAAATCTTTCTAGGGGAAGAAATTCCGACCATGTCTAGAATCCTCCCTTCCAAATTACAAGAAGTAGAATGACCCTTCATAGGAGAGGAGGCAACCACCATGGTTCCTTGATGTCCTTGTGTTTTCCTCACAACCTCCACTTCATTATTCAATCTTTGCTCCTACCCCCTTTCCACTAGAGAGGAAATCATATTGATTTCCTGAAGGGGTATCATACACTAAACCCTTTTCTCTTGAGATGATAATTTTTTTATATCCTTATTTATCCCTTTATCTACCCTTGTTGACTCACTTACCACCTCATTAATCTAGGGAATAGCTAGCTTTGAGACCATCAACTCCTTTGTTGGGATAGCCACCTCTATGGTCTAAGAATCAGGCATTACAGAAACCATTGCTTCATCCTCCTTACCCAACTTGGATCCATTTTTGTCTAGTTCATTCACTTCTTTAATAGGGATTTCCACAATCACCTCTTGATTCGAAGGACAATCCTTGATTTCCTTCTTTTTCCAAATCTTTTTCTCCTTTCAAGATTTAGAAGTTTCTTTTTTCCTGCTCTTTTCTGCTTTAGCCTTAGGGCATTGATTAGCCTTATGACTTGATTTCAAACAATGAAAGCATGCAAAAGGTACACATTCATAATCTATCTTCTAGACATGGATTCTAAGTTTAGAATGAAAGCACACAACCTCTAGCATATCATCCCCCTCTTGAACTCCAATATAGATATGAGCATACACAAGGCTTCTTCTAGAAGCAGTCATTAGATTTATGGAAAGAAGCTCACCAAAGGAGTTTTCCCCTCCCCAAAATACATCCTCATTTTGAAACTCCAAAGGTAGATCTAGAAGTCTAACCCATACTAGAGCTTGTACAAAAAAAGAATCATTCAAATCTAGCTTCAAAGACTAGAGTTGATCAACCTATAACCCATGGTTCTTCACACAATTTTTTTTTACAAATCCTCACTACAAGAAAATTCAAAAGACAAGAAGCCTTTGGCCATCATAGTTATAGTGACTTGTCCCTTAAGGTTCCACTCATTCTACATGAAAGATCTAACAATATCTATATTCGGCCTTTTCGTAATAAACATACCCACCAAGGTAGAGGCCATAGAAGCAATATTGTGATCTATAAGCTCATCTAAAATTGCAATCACACATGAACTCATTTTTGACCTAGTGAGTATTTTAACTAGTGGAAAAGAAGACTTCGTTGGAAATATAGATGAATTAAATTAGAGTGGGGGGTGAATCAGTTACTACTAAAACAAATCCACAGATCCCTTAAATGCTTGATAAAACTATTTACTACTGTCACTCAGTAAACATATAGAATTTTTTGTAACTCGGTAAACGTAGTGTATGTTAACTTTAACAGATCTTAAACATTCATAATGATGAACATGCAAGCATAAAAGAAATAAAATGAACAAATGGGACACCAGATTTAACGTGGAAACCCAATATGTGAAAAACCACCAAGTATCTAGCTATTGATTTTCACTCTTCTGAAGTGAACCCTGTTAGCAACCAACTTGGTTAAAGGTTACAAAACACACTATTAGGTGTGACCTTTTTAGGGGATTTAATCACCCTATTAGGAGTGGCCTTACAAGAGGTATTTAAAGAAATTCAATAAAGCTATCACCTTTTTAAAAGATTTACAAATGGCTATTATACCAACTCTATTAAGAGATTTTAGAATCAATACTACAATGGTAAGAATGTAAAAATGAAATGACCTGAATGAGATGCAACTGAATTGCTGATTACAAATCTTTGTTTTGCTTTACACTAGATCCTTCCTGATCAAATATAACTTTGCTTCTCCTCAAGGATATCTGACCATCCTTCAAATTCGCTCAAACTTTCCTTCTCAAAAAATCAACACTTACATACTTGCTCATACTTTATAATTTCAACTTGACCTTTCATTTATATGATTCAAATTATCAAGTCAGCTCATTTACAAGTTACAATTACCAATAATCATTACCTCAGTCATCCGGAATCAATACTTGAATTAATTAAACTTTAATTCTCAAATTAACAAAATCCTTCATTAGCCAACCCTGCTTGGTAAACACTGATCCTGAAATGATTTCTAGTATTAACCAATAGAAGCTTGGTTAACACTAGGAACCTACAAAACTCCTTTGGAAACTAAGTGAACTTGGTAGACACTAACTTTGACCAACTTTCCTTTGTTAACCATGAGAGATCAGTTAAGACTACTTTCTGTCACAATTTCCTTTGACTCCAAAGTGAGCTCAGTAGACACTATCCTCATAGAATAATTTTTAGGAATTCTTGGTAGACACATAAAATTGCTTTGCTAACCAACTGAGCTTGGTAGACACTGACAAATAACTAATATGTCATATGTGTAACATCAAAGACAACACACAATTAGGCAGTTGTACCCAACAATCTCCCTCTTTGACATTAATGGAAACACAACATGTCATAGCACAATGAAATTTGGAAAAAAGTCTTTCTCTGAGAATTTTTTTTCTCCCTCTTAAATTTTATGCCATAAAATTCTCCAATATAGTAATCTCCCTCTATGAAGGAATTACATAGCTTCATTTTCAAACAACAAGCTTTCCCTCAAACAAATTTTAGAAAGATATGATAGTAAACTCTCCCTCTTTGACAACACATGCCAAAGACAACACATACCAAATGAGTATCAATGTACCTTGAGTACTAATTCATATGCAATGTTCCCTTGACTATGCTACATCAACTGATAGATCTTCAACTTGGTTCCTATTGATGCATCACTAAAATTTTATTTTAGTGAGCTTTAGATACTAATTGTTAGAAATATAGATGAAGTAACTAAGAGGGGGGGTGAATCAGTTACCACAAAAACAAATCCGTAGATCCCTTAGATGTCTAATAAAACTATTTACTGCTATCACTTGATAAACATACAAAATTTTTTGTAACTCGATAAATGCAGTGTATGTTAACTTTAATAGATCTTAAACATTCATAGTGATTAACATGAAAGAATAAAAGAAATAGTGTGAACACATGAGATACCAAATTTAACATGGAAACCCAATATGGGAAAAACCACCAAGTAACTAGCTACTAATTTTCACTCTTCTGAAGTGAACCATGTTAGGAGCCAACCTGGTTAAAAGTTACAAAACACACTATTAGGTGTGACCTTGTTAGATGATTTAATCACCTTGTTAGGAATGGCCTTGCAAGAGGTCTTTACAAAAATTCAATAGAATTGTCATCTTGTTAGAGGATTTATAAATGGTTGTTAAACCAACTCTATTAAGAGATTTTGGAATCACTGCTACAATGGTAAGAAAGTAACAATGAAATAACTTGAATAAGATGCAATTGAATTGCTGATTATAGATCTTTGTTATGCTTCACACTAAATCCTTTCTGATCAAATATAACTTTTCTACTCCTCAAGGATATCTGACCATCCTTCAAATTTTCTCAAACATTCCTTCGTAGACAATCAATATACTTGCATACTCACACATACTTTAGAATCTCAACTTGACCTTTCATTTATACCATTCAGATTATCAAGTCAGCTCATTTACAAATTATAATTACCAATAATCATTACCTCAATTGGCTGGAATATATACTTGAAACAATTAAACTTTATTTCTCAAATTAATGAAATCCTTCATTAGCCAACCCTACTTGGTAAATATTAATCCTAGAATGATTTCTAGTGTTAACCAATAGTAGCTTGGTTAACACTGTTAACCTATAAAAATCCTTTGGAAACCAAGTGAACTCAGTAGACACTAACTCTAACCAACTTTCCTTTATTAGCCATGATAACTCGGTTAACACTACGTTCTATCACAATTTCCTTTGACACTCGAGTGAGATCGGTAGACACTATCTTCATAGAGTAATTTTTAGGAATGCTCAGTAGACATAGAAAATTTCTTTGCTGACCAACTGAGCTTAAAAGGCACTAACTGATAACTGATATGACATTTGTGTAACATCAATGACAACACAGAATTAGAAAATTGTATCCAACAGACTTACTAGTTGGTTTAACACCAAATACAGAAGACCATTTTGTAGAATGTGTCCTAGGAAGACCCATTTGGAGGATGGCAAAGACTTGCCCAAATCCTTACCATGGTCACATGGGTTCCCATCTCCATTCTCTATCACATCTCTAATCTCTGACTTCCCCTAAAAATCTCCATCCCCTTCCTCTGATTCATGCCCCAAGCCATGTTTCCAATCCCACCCAACCAGAGGAATTTCACCTAGGATAGGTTTTGAAATTTGAAATGCTACACTTCCCTATCCGCTACCCCTACTGCTCTCGCTCCCACTCACCATTTTACACCACATTTTTAAATTCATTGTTGTCTTGTAAATACTAGTATTATAATCTTCATCATTTGGTACTCCTTGTTGTATTTCATTTCAAACTAAAGATGGTAAATGCTAAATTTCAATTTTTAATATATCTTAAAGCAACGAGGCTAACATATTCAATAGGTATAAACATATTACAATGTAAACTAATAATATTATTGAAATTGAAAGTTAATGCTCTTTAAATTTAATTGCACTACAGAAATGACTAACATTAGAAAAAGGAAATCATCCACCACTATATATGCATACATCACTTTAATCAAATAAAACACATTGTCCCATAACAGTTCAATTATTCTCAGGATCTATAATCTTCCCACATCCTACTTGCTATATCTTCTGAAAATTGTTCCCACTCATATATATCCTCCTAAGACAACCCATATGTCTCAAGCAATGGTACCTCTATCCCATCATGATCATATTCCTCTTTAATAGCTACTTCTAATGGAAGGTCATCCTCTATTGTAGTGAAATTGTGAAGTATACATCATGCTAAAATAATATAGGATTGTGTCATGATACCATAAGATGTTACATGTCTCAAGATTGGAAAGTGCTACTCTAGAATACCAAAGGTATATTCTATTATATTTCTAAGAGAGGAGTGTTGGTGGTTAAACAACTCATGTGAAAAGTTTATTGGATTTTCTCTTGACACTTCTTTCAAGTGGTAGTGTGTACACCAATAAGGAGTGAGAAATTTAGGTGCTTTTGGATATCAAACATCCACTAGAAAATATTTTCCTTCTTAAAGAAAGTATATTGTCAATACTTGAAATATTTAGCATACCCTTGAGTATATTAAAATGTGATTTGGCTTACCGAGGAGAACTACAAGTGGATCTACTCTAGACATAGCTGAAGCTAGAACATGACCATCCATATTAGATTCTTCCCAACTAGCATGGTAGTACTGAAACTTACAATAATAGGAGTAGACACCTATAACATTTTGTCATAGGTTTCATTTTCTATCATGATATTTACCCTTTATGTTGACATCGATAGTGGTTGGAATATGGGTTCCATCGATAGGTCTAGTTCAATCCTATGGGATATGATACACTGATCAAATGTATGCTAACACAATAATAAGATAAGGATAATAATTGAGACAATGAACTTGTAACAATGCACTATTTACCTTGAAGAATAGGTCAAAATGGTCCTTCCCAATAATTTTGGGAGGAGTTCCTAGACCAAGTGGTATGAAGTAATCCTTTTGAAGGGATGACAACCATCAACACATTGATGTATTTGTATCAATAGGTACCTAGACTTCAGGTGTTGATCTCAGATGACATTCAAATAGTTAATTACTTATAGATGACTATTTTAAGATGTAAAATAGATATTAGTTTTAAAGAAATTTTTTGAATATGATTTATGGGGATCCATTAACTTCAAGATTTTTATTTTATAGTAGGCCTATTCTTTGTGGTTATATTTTCTAAAGATTTAGTTGTGCTAGTTTCCATTTTTCATAAACTATACACTATTTGGCCACCAAGTTTCCATTACTAGGTGAGCATATTTTTAAATTGACATACACACACACACACACACAAATATATATATATATATATATACATATATATGTATATATATATATACATATATATGTATATATGTATATACATATATACATATATATATGTATATATGTATATACATATACATGTATATATGTATATACATATATATATGTATATACATATATATGTATATACATATCTATATAGATATGTATATACATACATATATATATATATATATATATATATATATATATATATATATATATATATATATGTATGTATATACATATAGATAGATAGATAGATAGATAGATAGATAGATAGATAGATAGACTTACACACACACACACACACGGATATATATGTGTGTGTGTGTGTGTGTGTGTGTGTGTGTGTGTGTGTGTGTGGCATACTAGTATAGGGTCTATATTTGATATCAGGATCAAGTTTGAAGCCCTACATGAAATATCATTTTGAACTAATTTATATCTTCAATGTCAAGGAAATTTAAGTTGAGTCTATGTTTCTATGGAATTAGATGTATTGTTAGCCTTACAAAATAAAAGAGGCTTTGGGATTATATGAGGTAAAATAGGGAACTTAAGGTACAAGTAGTTAATTAATAATACCCAAGTAGGTATGTGAAATCTGCCAACTCACTATATTTTTTTAAAACTCCAAACTCTCCCCTTTATAACACTTGTCTACTAATTGATGACCATTATAAAGCATGTGAAGATATATAAAAGTTCCAAAATGATATCTTTATTCAAAATTTTAGACAATAAAGAGAAGTGGAAAGAGAAAATTTTCTCCAAGAATAGCAAAACATCATCATATTTTGTACAAACAAACAACAAAAAACCCAAAATGCAATGGGAGAAGAGAACCATCCACACAAAGATGAGTCCAAAGTCATCATTCAAAGCCATCATCATCATCCAAAATAGAGAGAAATAAAGATGCAAAAGAACCCTATTACCAAATGCACATCTGTCATTGATGCAATGAAACCCTATTCCAAATGTATAGTCATGATTGATGCAAAGAAACCCTATTCCAAATTCCTACTATTATTAATGAGCATTTAACATCCTTACTAAACCAGAAAGCAAAAGGAAGATAATAGAGGGAAAATTCAAATAGACTATAACACCTTTCCTGAAAATTTGAGATTGCATAATAGATCTTTTGAACTTCCCTTTTTTATAAGAAACTGATTTTAAGGGAAATGGATAGTTCAATTCTACTTTAACAAAAGTATTTCAAATGGTTAATTAATGAGCATTTAACATCCTTACTAAACCAGAAAGCAAAAGGAAGATAATAGAGGGAAAATTCAAATAGACTATAACACGTTTCTTGAAAATTTGAGATTTCATAATAGATCTTTTGAACTTTCCTTTTTTATAAGAAACTGAGTTTAAGGGAAATGGATAGTTCAATTCTACTTTAACAAAAGTCTTTCAAATGGTAAATTAAATTGTTCTAATTTTAGATTGATAACTAGATATTTTAAAGCTTTATTTAAATGGGAAGTTTAATTTTTATCCTTGTCATTCTTCTTTTGTGTCATGTTATTCTTTTGTCACCTATCATTCTCTATGTACAAAATTGTGTGCCCTTCAATAACCCTTTTTTATCTCTTTTCTTGGATGGTGAGAAGCTAGAACCAAATTAATATTAATATCAATAAGTTCAAAAAAAAGAGGGAGATTAAATTCCATACATACATGGTTATTATAATCTTTGTCCACTTCCTATGTTTCCTTCAGATTGGAGCCACATTAGTTTGTTCACCGACATAGGAGCTTTGCCATTCCAGGGCGACTATGGAGTCACAAGCTTCTATCATGGAGGCTTTCATTTTAATTATGTTCTTCAGATGTTTCATTTGTGAATTATTTTTCTATCTCTTTTTTGAGTAGATTTTTTCCCAGTGGGTTTTCTTTATTTCTTTGTTTCATAGATATTTTATTGTGATTGGGTACCTCATCAAGCTTTGTTGTTGGGACCTAAGATTGCTTTCTACATTTTGGTTTTTTTTCATTGTTTGTAGCTTCATTGATGTTCATCTTAAGGGGGGTGTAAGAGAAAAAGGTCAATTTAATTTATGGAGATCTATCTTTTTTTTCCTAGCCTCTTTGGTTAAGAAACAAGGACTAAAGGGTATTCATTCTGCCAAATTTTCCTAGGGAACAATCCTGGCCTGGTCTCTTTAAGATGTCAAGGGCCTTGTACTAAATAAGACTTGCTTGGTGGGATCTTTGTGAGCCTTTCAACTTCACTAGTAGACCAAGGGCCCATTAACATCTAAAAGCGATGAGTTCAAGATCAAGCCCTGGGTGAATTTAGCAAAATGGATACCCTTTAGTCCTTAGTTCTTAACCAAAGAAGCTAGGAAAAAATTCTTAATCTCCATAAATTATATTAACCTTTTTCTCTAACAACCCCCCTTAAGATGAGCAACAATGCAACTACAAACAATTTGGAAAGAAAACTTGAGTCTAGGCTACAAAGCTTGATAAGGTACCCAATCACAATCAAATCTCTATGAAATGGAGAAATAGAGAAAACCCAATAGGAAAAACTCTACTCCAAAAAGAGATTGAAAAAGGATGCATAAATGAAACATCTCAAGAGAATTTTTCAAGACCATAATTAAAATGAAAGCCTCTATGATAGAAGCTTGAGACTCCATAGCCCCCCTAGAATGACACAAATCCTATGTCGATGAACATACCAATGTGGCTCCAATATAAAGGAAACAAAGGTAGTGGACAACAATAGTAAAACCCATGTATGTAAGGTGCAACTAGAAGTCCTAGAGAATGCTCAAAGGAAAAAGCATGAGAATCATGAGATAGAATCACCAATGAAGGTGGAATAATAGGTATGTTGAAACTATCATCTGGGAGGATATGTGTGTCCTCTGATATATCTCAAACAACTCTAGTAGGTGGATCGATGACTAGAGTCACAATATTTGGCAATGATCTCAAGAGATTCTCTTGAGATATTTCATTTGTGCATCATTTTTCTATTTCTTTTTAGACTAGATTTTTTCTCATAGGGTTTTCTCTATTTCTCAATTTCATAGAGATTTGATTGTGATTGGGTACCTCACCAAGCTTTGTTGTGGGGAGCCAATTTTTCTTTCCACATTGTAGTTTTCTTTCTGCATTGTTTGTAGCTATATTATTGCTCATCTTAAGGTGGGTGTTATAGAAAAAAGTTAATTTAATTTCATTAATTAAATTACCTATTTCCCCCTTCTTAAGATTTCACTTTATGCACCTTTTGCATTCTTATTTAATCACTAATTAGTAATTAATTAAATAACATTTACCTTTTAGATTACCCTTTTCTGGTTTCAATCTCGGTCCATAACAATAGATCATTCATAATTATCTTCTATCTTTTTCATTTATGAGAATACAATTAGCATATTTTTAGAGGAAGCCCTTGCCTCTTCTTGTCTTTTTCTTCTTTGTGATAGGTTTTTACATGTAGGTATTCTTTGGGCTCTATGGATTTGTATTGTGTATTACTCAAATCCTTTATTGACTTAGGTTAGCACAAAAATGTGCATATGCACACCTTGTCGGGGTGCACATGTATGCACCTCTATAATGCCTTAAGAGTTCTTGCATTATGTTTTGAAGGTGCACAAATGTGCACCTCATGCAGGTGCATATGTGAGCACCTTCATGGTGTTTAGGTTTAATTTTTAGGTTCTTTCTTTTTTAGTTACCTTTAGGTTTTGCATAGATGTGCACACATGCACACTTTTATTGAGTTCTAACCTTAGGTTGTGTGACTGTAGGATGTGGAGAAGCTAAGAGCATATGTTTAAGGGTGCGAAGGTATGGTCAAGATTGAGAGTGAAGAGAAAGTAAGAGAAGATAGGGGGTGTGGGGTCTTATATAGACCCTGGGACCTAGTGCACATCTTTGCAGGTATACACCTTCACAAGAGTGCACCCTCTGGAGGTGCGCACATGTGCATGTGTAGATCTCTAGAAGGAGATGTTGTGAAAACTTGCACACTATGAAAATGTGTACATGTGCATTAGTGCACACTTAAGTGTTTGAAAGTTGAACATCCTTTTCTTTTCTCTAGTCTCTGATCTTCCCTACTTCCTAGTCAGATACTGGGCAAAACCTAGATTCCTGGGGAAATTCAAAAAATGACCTAGACTCCACACTAGGAGTATGGTAGGCAAAGAAATACTAGGGGGTCCCAATTTCTAACAGAAATGAGGTGTGCATTGTTAGACTACAACAATAGTCTTAATGGGAATGAGGGTCTACCTTGAAGTATTGGAAGCTTAAAGGCCAAATTCAATGGAGTAGCTGATATCAAAGGGTGCATAGGTGTGATTCTAGAGGGCACCGAAATTAAAAGGTGTGAAAAAGGAAAGGGTCACCTTGAATATATAGCCATGGGGGTTCTCAAGGTATTCTTGTACATGGAAATGTGCATACATTTCCATCTTCAAGACTTGATGCTTTCGAGTGCATAATGGGCACCTTCTAGTGGTGTGCATGTGCACTATATGCACATATGCTTACTTGTTTATTTGACTTGCAAAATTTTGACTTTTTTGCTTGCTCATTTTTTTATGGATTGACCAAATGGGGAACTTAGACTGACCTATACCTAGAGGGAGACCCAATTCACTAAGAAACTTGACTAGGTGCCCTATTCTAGAGAATGGGATCCCTCAGCCTAAAAGAAAAATAGGATTTCCCATTTTGAATTCCAAAAGGGGACATGTGTTTTGAAGCCACAACATGACCCAAGTGGGACTAAGAAAAACCCATGCATTTGACCTAGTATAATAATAAGGTCCTTGACAAAGGCATAAGCCTTGGGGGACATACCACTTGACTACACTTAGTGAGAGTAATTGTAGGATTGTAACCATGAGGAAATATTCAAGTGGGTATTCCTACGGTACTCTTGTGGCTGTGAGGCCTCTATCTTATATCAATTATAAAGGGGTGTTATGAACAAAATCCTTATGAATAATCATAGGTTATAATCTAGCCTATTTTTTCCACTCAATATCTAGGTAAAACAATTGATCCTAGTTGACTACCTAGATTATCCCAAGATTTACACTAACCATATGTGTTCCTTTAAATGTGGGTAACCCATCTATGATAGAGCCAATATCTATTGTAGGAAACCACTTTGTGTGAGGAAAGGGAGCATCATGTTGTGGGCCAAGTTATTGAGTATTGATTCATGACCTTAGGTAGATCTTTCTTCATGTGTTTTTCAATATGTGAGGCTGATAGAAATATATTAAAGATACACAGTCACTACTCTCAAAGGGATTTAGTTTTCAAGACTTTACCAGTGATTATACAAGAAATGTTTCTTTTTCTCTTGACTGATTTTTTGAGGATTCATGTTTCTATCACAATTGCTTTTCAAACTTGTTATTTTACTATAATAGAACTAGAACTAAACACATCTATTATAGCCACTTGAAATAATTTGGTCAAAAAACTTAGTTAACTTAGGTCTTTAGAGCATAAAAAAGTCATAAACTATCTTTTATTGAAAAATTATTGTATTGTTGTAGTGGAACATTCCTTATCATAATCGTGGTGTTAGAAAATTATTATACTACCTAATATAGTTTGTCATACTTATTTATTGTTGTTTATCATACTATCACTTCTAAAATTTTGTACTATTTGGAACCATTGTATTGTCTTGTACAAAAATATTGTATAAGCCTTTATCTTTTCCTAATATCATCTAGTTTGCTATATTATATTATCCAATCTTTTCACTTAGTTAGCTTGGATTTAAGCCCATTCTTGTCTAATTTAAGGTGTCTACACTGTCTCATATTGGTTCTTTGGTATGAAATCTACATATTTGGGACTATTTAGACTAAAAAAGATCAACTTGGCTCCTTGGTTATGTACTTGATTTGGGGATCTTTTCACTTTCCATCTCACTCATAAACCTACTTAGCTATCTAGCTACTCACTTGTCTCTTCAATTGAGTCATTGTTGTTGTAAATTACTTGGAAACTTTGCTTGACAAGTCACTTTGGTAACTCCATCACTATCTCTCTTGACAAGTAGTACTTTGCTGCTCTAAGTTTAGACTTCAAGTTGTCTTTCATTATCCTATTAAGATGAATATTATCTCTTACATTTTGATTACAATTAGGTTTCTAATTGAATAAGGAAGTTTTCCTTTCTTTAGCTTTGAAGAAATACCCCATCCAAATAGGTGTCTACATAATCAATAGTTTGAGATTGAAAGTATCTTTGACGAGGTAGTATAGGATAAATCTTCCACTTGGTGTGATCCACTTACCCACTTTGGTATTACCTTGGACACTCCACTTGAAACCCCTAGGTTCGAACATGATTTTTCTTTTGTCATGTCTATGGATGAAAGAAATAGTCATTTGGACAATTTCTTTTTAAAAAAATAGGAACACGTAGAATTAGGAAAGAAGCCTTACATAGATGAACGAAAAGGACTTGTGGAGGTTAGGATCAATGCTAATATCTTTGGGGAAAATAAAATAAATAATTTTAGGAGCAATGATAATGCTAATGCCTTTGGAGACCATAACTCTAATGCTAATTTCTTTAGAGATAGTGATGTCAACCCCTTTGCAAACAATGGAAACAATGGGAACAATAATCCTCCTAGGACTCAAAGTTCTCATCTTGATGGTTTCATGTCTCCACCTATATCTTGTCATCATGGAATTCCTTCGCATAGGTCTCGACATGGAGTGAGGTAGACAATGATGTTATCGATGAATATCTTTTGAAATCTTAACAAGATGACTATTTTCAAAAGCTCATGCTCAAAATTTTGGAACAAAATGAAGATCAACACTTTATACACTTGGCTTTTAGGGTATTAAAGCTACCACACAACTTTGATTTTGAAAGGAAAATTCAAAAGAAATAACCTTCTCTTGATATTTCTATGAAGTAGATAAAATATTTAGAAACTAAAATTCCCAACTTGAAGAAAGAAAAGGAGAAACCTAATTCCTCCTAGTCTTTAGAATCTATATGTGCACTCCTTTTGACAAGATTCTTTACATGATGCCTTTTCCACTAGAGTTTGAGATCCCTAACTATGAAAAATATGATGGTAATAGGGATCCACATGATCCAATAATCCAATTCTATGCTCTTAGTATGGACTTCATGTGTGATGACGCTTATCTCATCAAAATCTTCCCAAGGAGCTTAAATGGAAAAGCAATGGAATGGTTTACAAAGATCAAACCCCCAGTCAAATATTTTCACAAAGTTGTCTAAAGGTTTATACAACATCACTCTTTATAATATTCAACATCCTATTACTATGCTTTACTTGTGCAACATCAAACAAAAACCTTTAGAGTCTTTTGTTACCTACTTGCAAATATGGAAGAAGTTATATTCTAGGTACCCTCAACAACTTCCTAAAAATAAAAATATTGATGTCTTTTTTAGTAATCTTATACCCAAATTTTACTTTTATTTTAGGAATAAAATATTTTTCATATTCAATGGCATCATTGAGAGTTCTTTCATTATAGAGTATTTTGTTGTCAAGAAGGGAGAGATAAATTTGAATAATGACAAATCTAGTAAGAATAGAAATGAAAAAGACAAAATCAAACCTTGGAACAAGACCAAATACATTATCAATGGTGGGGTAGTTGATGTTACCAAAACTAAAGAACCTATATTCAACTTGGCTAATATTGTGATCGCAACTAAACAACAAGATGATGCCAAGGAAAATGACTCAAACAAGTCAAAGTTCACACAAATTTCAAATCCTAATTGTAATTTGACTCCTTTGGCTAATTCTTATGATGTGATCCGCAAAAATTTTCTTGCTAATAAGATCATCACACTACCAAGAAACTCAATATCCTATGAGCCTAATTTTCAGCCTCTATGGTGGAAAGATGGTCATTACTACAATTGTCATAGGAATAAGGTTCATAATAATGAAAATTCTATCAAAATCAAAGATATTATCCAACCCCTTATTAGGAAAGAGAATGTTGGTGTAGATGGACTTGTGAAGATCTATGATCACAAGGATTTCAAGGAGCCTCTTCCTAAACGAAAAAAAATGGTGATGCTAAGATCAACTGCACTTAAACAAACACTAACAATGTCATACATATGCATGGACCTATCAATGAAAGCATTTACATAGTGAAACCTAAGTATGAATAGCTTAACTATGACATTTATGATGAGAGACCTAAGGTGATTTTGATAGGTATAGGTTCCTCACAAAGAAAAACTTATGCCGAAAACAGACACATAGTTATGCTTAGAGGTGTAAACTCTTTTTCATATTGTGAAAGAATTAATGCTATCACTAGGAGTCAACCTAAGGTTTTCCTAAGAGGTGTGAATACTTCCAAAAATTCTAATCCTAAACAAGGGGGAATTATCCCCTTCTCATAAAACATGTAATACTATAAATTCTACTTATGACTATGTAGATCAATTACAATTTACTTCTACACAGATATCTATTTTTGAGTTGCTAGAGTTATCACCTTTTCATAAGGAAATCCTAAAAAATGAACTATATACAGCTATTGTCCCCACTGACATTAACACTAATAAGCTCCAATATAAGTTAATCTATATTTATAATCTATACTACCTATCATATTCTTACAAATATGACAAAGAACTTAGCTATCAGACCTGAACTAGATATGTGTTGATCAAAAATGGTGTTGGGTTGAGTGTGTGTTCTTTCCATGTCATTTAAAAAATGAGTCTATCTTAATTTTTTATTCAACCTAGGAGAAAAATTACTATAAATGCTTATGATGAGGTTGAGAGATCTTCAAAAGGTCTACCTACCCACATTGGTCCAATTGAAAAAGCTATTATCTTCTAGGTCCTTGATATACCTTTTGAATACAAGATATTGCTAGGAAGACATTAGATGCATGATATATGGCTGGTCATGTCTACATCCCATTAATGCCTTAATTTCCCTTTCAACAGTATAGAAATTTCTATCCCTAGAGATAACTCTGTCTATTATCATACTCACTACTATTGATTCTTTGGTACCAAACAATATAGTTATTTATGAGGCCAAAAATACACTTACTAAGTGTGAGAGAATACTCAAAATGGTGAGCATTAGAATAGGAGAATACACTCTTGACGCTTTTTGCAACACTTTAGTTTTTTTTGTTCCTATGGGAAACCACTTGAAAATATGATACCTTCATCTCCTATCATGACAGTCTTCAAAAAATTTGTCTATTCCACAATCCTACTAGAGGATGCAAAAGAGGAACAAGTTATTAGGGAGTGGATCTATAAAGAATAGTGTGTTCTATATGAGGTCATTCTTGTAACTCGTATCTCTCCTAAATGCTATGGAAAAGGATATGGGTTTCTTGAAATGATGGAAAATCATGGACATGGTCCCTTGACTAATAATAAATAT
The DNA here is from genome assembly GCA_028749045.1 of Cupressus sempervirens. Classification (NCBI taxonomy): domain Eukaryota; kingdom Viridiplantae; phylum Streptophyta; class Pinopsida; order Cupressales; family Cupressaceae; genus Cupressus; species Cupressus sempervirens. Next base: position 274,816,530 of record CM053787.1, on the reverse strand, counting down.
GCTATTGTTGAACCTATGAGTCACACTACTAGACACAAAAGAAGAGACTATACTGGTTTAGGTTATATTTTTTACTATGATGTACCTATCTATAATAAATAAATAAATCTCTACTACAAGTGATTTTGAAGATGAAATTCAACCTATTACCACTATTTTTCTAGAAGATGAAGACATTTCCCCCTCTACTTCCCTCCTTTGGGAAGATACTGAACAATCTAATGATCATAATTTTGAATCTTCTCCCACTATACAATTTGACGAGTTCTATGTGGAAGACCCTAATAGAGATCATGGCGAGAAAGTGACCCAAAATATTTCATCAAATAGTTTACCTATATAAGGCAGTAAATATCTACATGATAACTGGCATTTTTTTTGTTAAATCTCTCTTTAAACATTCTCTGAGATTTGATTAAAAAAATCAAGTTCTTCTCAAGCTATCAATAATGTACGAAATTTATAGAGCTCCACTTACTACCACATAATGTATCCAAAATTTGGCTACAATATACATCTTGTACTTCCTTTAAGCATAAATTCTTTGTAAAGAAAATTGCATAGTTAGTCCTTAAACTAAAGAAAGTATATTTTTATGTAAAATAGTAGCATCGTGGAGAAATAATCTATAGTTTGAGGCCTTCGAAGAAGGCTATGTATATTTTTCTTACCTCTAACATACCACATTATTTAATTCAAAGCATGACTCTATCTGGGCTAATTTAGGCCTATATATGTAAATTAACCCTCTAACTTTTATATTGAGAATTTTTCAGTTGTCCAGGACTTGATTTAACAATCCATACCAAATATAGTTATGCATATTAGATAAATGTTAAAGATAAACACTAAGAATTTAATATGCAATTGAAAAAATAAAATCACCAATCATACAATAGATTTTAATTTTTACAATAAAATATAACACATTCAAAATATAATTAGAACTTTATAGTAGATAAAATTCCTTGTTCACCTAACCTAACTTAAAGGAATTATTCCTTCAAGATTTATAAGGAAAATGCCTCTACCTTGATGTTGATGCCATGGTTGCATGAGAGAGAACTACAATAGAGAAAAGACACCACTATGTGTCTTTTGTCTTTTTAATTTGTCTCTCATTCAACCATAGCATCAACACTAGGTGCTCCTACACTAGCCAAATGATAACCATGGAAAATGGATCTAAAAAGGAAAAATTCTTTAAATTGTCTACCATTAGTGGTGATGCAAGTAAAAGAATCTCCAAAGATAATTTATAATGATTGGATAAAAATGGGACCAAAACCAAGAGCATGCAATATCGCCATAATGAATGGCCACTCAATACAATCCTAAGATTTTGTAAAATCAATTTTGAAGATGATCTCTTATAGTTTAGACTTACAATATATTCCATAGCTTCTCAAACTACAATAATATTATCTAGAATATATTTGTATCTGAAAAATCTAGTCTACTCAGGGTACAAAATCAAAGGCAAGAGATGGAAATTTTTTAGAGCCAAAGCTTTAGCAATGATCTTGTAATAGACATTCAGTAGAGTAATAGGTGCCACATTGCAAATTTCCTCACAATCTCCAACTTTAGGTATGAACCTAATGTTTCCTTATTTATTATACTACTTAGAGATCTAGATTGCGAAGCTTCAAGGTAGGCCATATGCAAGCAAGGGAATAAAAAGTCCCAAAATGTTTTGTAGAACTCACATGGAAAACCATCACACCTAGGAGCCTTATCATCCACCATAGAAAAGACATCTTCTTTAATTTCACCAATGGTGATAATTTTCTAATAGAAAGAATGATTCTCAACCAAAAATTAGTTTGGAGTAACAACAATGAAATCCTTTAAAACTTGGTCCCTGGTAGCTAAAATGCTTTCACCACCTTCTCATAATGTTGAATGATATATTGAAGAATGTTACGAAGTTTAGAATGAATCTATTAGCATTGTTTGATCCTTTTGATCCCCATAAAGGTATGACTAGCTTTGAGAGCCTGTGAAAATTCTTTAAAAGTTTGGTCTCCCACCTCAAGCCAATGAATGCTACCCTTGAAGATCCCTTGACAACATAGTTGTCTGTAACTTTCTTTGAATGGTTGAGATTAGTAAGAAAAATTCATAGGTCTATATCAAATAAATTCATAGCCAAGGATTTGGAAGCAATACAAAGATCATTGGTAGTTGCACCATATGAATTTCAATAGTACATGGAAAGTTGTCTACCATAAATGTGAAGAAACCTTATCATACTCATGATGGAATCATTCCACCATTGAATCCAATAGATTTTAGACATGCAAAATATTAGTTCTGGTGGGCTCATTATCAAGAAGTGACCATGCATGTTGAGAAAAAAATGTTTTTTAGAAGCATACCACTTATCCATTTTATAAGAAGTCACATCAAATAAAGGAATGACATGTAATTCCCTATCTTTGGTGAAAGACCAAAAATATTGACAAGTAATCATGGCATGATCTAGGAACTTGAAAATCCTATCAGGTTGACTCTTAAATTGAACCAAGTGTGTCAAACCCCACTAGGTTGGTAGAAGTTAGCATTGGGATAAAAAAAGGCTCAATTTCTTATGCATTGAGTACCAAGCTTCTCTTTCTCTAGTTGTTCATCTAAACGGAAAATTTCCTTCTTTGTCAAAAGAAAGCTCAACCATATTGAAGTCCCCACACATAACGGCAATTAGTGGTAGATAATCCACTAGCCAATTCCATTAATGTGATCTTTCAACATCATTGGGAGCATAAATATTAAATATGTAGAAATAATAATTATTAAATGACAATAAATTATAGATAATTTTTGCATGGGGTTTGAAGCATATAAAACAATAAAAGAAATAAAACTAGAGAAAATAAGAGTAACAATACCACCTTGACTAGATTCATACTACAAAGAAAATACAGTGCTATTTGACCGAATAACATGACAAGTTGAATGGAGCATAAACCAAAAAAATTTAACTTCCTAGAGAGAGAATATCCTGGGTACCAACCCTACATTTGGTATCACAAGAAAAATATTTTCTAGGGAGGTCTATGAGACCTCAAAAATTGTAAGAGAAAAATTCATGATAAAAATTCTTACATCTCATCATTATCCCCAAGAGAGGAGAAGTTATTGTGCAAGAAAGGTGAACTAGTTTTGAAAGTAGGAGAAGAATCTCCTCTAGTGATGACTCTATGCTTCTCTGAACTTCCATTGAGGTTGTCTATATCACAATCTAGGTTGTAGGACTATGGAAAAGATTGAGACATGGTCATGGAAGATGCCTAAATAGTGTAGACCCAATTGGGCCAAGAAAAACTTGTAGACATTTTTTTCTACTCTACAACATGATTTGAAATGTGTGGTAGTGGGAGAGGAACTACAAAATTAATTTGAGTCAAAATAAAAATCATTGGGGTGAGTTCCAAAGATGGCTAAGTTGAAGCTGAAGAAACTTTCTTGGATGCAAAGGAGGTTTTATCCCTAGGCACCACAGTAGTCTAAATTTTTTTTTGCAGCCTCAAAAGGCTTAACACTTGGGAGCCTCCTTAGGAGCATACTTTTCATGAGGCATAGCCATCAAGAATTCCTTGATCTTGTGCTTGACTGATTGACACACATAATAGGTGTTAGGCATATTTAAATAAAGCACCTTTTGGGTGAAGTTCTAGACCCCAATCTAGGCATCATGTTGGTCCAAACAAAGATCAGTATACTGGGGGGTGGGGGGGGGGGGGGGGGGGGGGGATGAATTAGTATAGTCACTTGTTTCAACTTTCACTCTCTACCACATTTCACAGTAATCTACGGGTTTGTGCTAGCTACAATAGTTCATACAATTAAATTAGCAACCAACACCACTTAAGATTTGTCTATTTTTTAATAAAGTCATTGTCTATGACTCTTTTCTAACCTATTATCTAAAAACTTGAATACATTTATCCTTATGAATTATATTAATCTTCTAAATCCTTTTACCTTTTATATTATAATTCAACACCTAATATAAATTTTAATTTAATATATTTATTTAATCAATAATTTTTAAAATTTTATATGTTTCATTTAATATCTTTAACTAAAATGTTTAAATTGTTTACTTAATTATTTAAATACTTAAACATTTAATTTAATATAGATATTAAATGAGAAGTCATTGATCTACTATTTCCAGATTTAAAATGGTTTAAATATTTAACTTATAACAAGAGCGTGAAATATTGTTGTCAAAATTGTAATATATGGTCCAATCAATGCTTATCTCATCTATTAAAAACTTTCATGAACCATGCAACAACAATGGATCAACAATGAAATGTTGCCAATTATTGTGCTTGTTGTAGCCAAACACTATTCAATTCACTTCTCTAAATTAGTGAATTAGTTTCCCATGAATCAACCAATTATATGAAATAATTTTTTTGTTAACCAAATATTTTTTTTAAAATTATATTTTTTATTAAATAACTATATCTCAATTCTGATAAGTTAATTTGTTTTGGAATTATAGGACCCCTTTTCTGGAGGGCTCTTCCATATTTTTCTTTTTGACAAAATGTTTGGTCTACAATTAATTTTTATAAAATTGTAATTCTATTTTTTAAGTCTAAAAATATTAACTTAAATTTTTGTTACATATAAGTTAAATTTTTTATATAAAATTTATACATATACATTATATTATTATTCATAATATAAATATAACTTTTCATAATATATAAATAATTTTAAATTAAAAAGTGTAAATAATATTTTTAGGTTAAAACATATGTATGATGCTAATATTTAATATATATTTATGATTATATAAAAATATTTAATAGAAAATTAAAATTAATTTTATATGATAATAAATGTTTTTATTTTAGGCAAGAGCCTACAACTCATTGATAAATTGTGAGGCTCTCATTGGGGAGGTATTGGGTTCAAATCTACTCGATATTAACACATAATAATAATTAATCTACCAATAATAATAAAATGAATATTAAATAATCTAGGCTTCTTGACCAATTACCTATAAAAAAATTGTTATAATTTTAATTCAATACCAATTTTAAATCATAACTCAAGCAAACTATTATTTATGAAATACACATGCATTCTTAAATTTAAAAATCTTACATAAGTTCTATTAAACTCTACATTTCCTACTTTATTTTTCAACCATAGGCATTTTCCATATGAAAGAATCTGAGCTAAATTTATTGATCAACAGTTATAAAAGGCAAAAATGGAAATGACTACCACTAGAGAAATCGTTACCGTTTATTATTACATGGGTGAGAGAAATATAAGGCACTCTTGTGATTTGGTAGTGATGGTGAAAGAGCCTTTCATTCTTGTAACTTGCATTGTATGTGTATCTTTCACTTTAAGTACTGGATTGTGAAAGCGTCACAACAAAATTTATATGCAGGCCCTCTTGCACTTTTCTATCTACTCCAGCCAACAAGATGAAAGAGGAAAATAAAATGCAAGATAGACAGATACATAGAAAGTCATTGTTTTAAGGGTCTTTCATAGAAGATAGAAATATCATGACTACAACCTTCGAAGTGCCTTTGTATTATTTCCATCTTTAAACATTTTTTTTCATGAATAGTCCTTTTTATTAATAAATTAATATACTAGTTACAAAATCACAAAAAAGGGGCCAGGGGATATAAGATCACCCTACAAGAGTTCACACAATAGTGGTTGGAATCATCAACTATTGATAAAAAAATTATTAAGAAACTCCTCAAGATACCAAGACAATGCCACCCGAGGGAGATGCATCTTCTCAATAATTAAAACCCCAGTCATCCGTGGGATTAGTAGGTGGACTACGAATAGTCTATCCATCATCAACAACATCAATAACCTTGTCATTATATTTTCCCTCTTCTTGCGACAGAGCGATAGCCAAATTCAGGTAGAAAGGCCACTTGCCAAAATCAATAAGAGGAGCACCAGGAGGGGGAGCTATTGGACATGGGGACCAACTAGTGCCACAATGAGGTAAAGATACTGAGTAGTGACACTGCCAACCACCATTGCCACCACTAGGATAGTGATGGTGTGAAGCCTACCATTATGGCATATACAAGCAAAAAGTAGAGGAGTTGCACCCCTGACAGTGGCCCTTGGGTGGAGTATGGTAAGTTGAGGTGTCAAGAGGTACTCTAGCAACCATGTAGGGTGTATTACTCCGATGATTGAGTAACTCCTAAAGGTGGGCCACCTTAAGAGCCACTTTGTTAGTTGGGACCTAAATTTGCATCATGACATTATTACAAATGCATGCTTTAGTGTATATAGCAACATTGATATCAAGAAAGTTATGAGTGAAAAAAATTAATGTTCTTATCCTTCCATAAAGTAAACAAAATCTCCATCCTAAAGGTATGCAAAATATGGGTAAATTTCCTAGGGATCCTAGGGGAATCACCCAACACAATCATGAATCCAATGCTAGTAATTGTAAGCATGCCTATAGAACCAAAAAATATGTAGAAATGATTTTGCATGCCCAAAAAAAGGACACCAAGGATCAGGAACCCCAATATGCTTGAGTCGTTGCCCAAGGGGAAGCCCTTGAAATAGTAGGCACTATGCAAAATGGGAAATCTTAGGCTCAATGATAGCACTCTAAATAGTATCAAAACACATCCTCTAGTGATAAGGAGAAGAGAAGAAATGCCATCAGTGGTTGAGAGTATCCACCATGGGAAGATGGGGAGATAGCCATTGATATCCTAAGCTTGGCTTGTAACTGGTGAAGGGCATGGTAGGATACCACTTCCAATCTTTCCACCAAGGTTGAATAAACTAAATTCTCACCTTGTGCACTAAATAATCTAGAATTACAGAGAGTAGAAGATCAAAGGTCTATCAATTAGGACAAGCAAGATGAAATTGGACTTGCATATCCTTCCAAGATCTGAGACTCATAGAGACCCTAGAAAATAGGTCTTTAGGAGTGTTGATGTCATGTTTGAAAATACATAGAGCACTAGCACCTAGGGTCTTGGCTAGAGAAATGCCTTGAATGGTAAACATTGAGGATCACCAAAGGTTATGTTGATTCAAAGAAAGGCCATCAAAATACCCATTACTAGCCTAGTGAACCTAAGGCTTGACAGCTTCCCAAGCTTTCCATATGCTCTTGATAACAACAAAGCCTTAGATATGAATAGGTTCCCACATGACAAAAAGGGTTTGAAAGCCAATCTCTTTCCATCCAAGCCTATTAATAGTAAATCCAAAAGTGATGCAGTGCCAAACTGACACTTTCAAAGACTCATCACTAGTGATAGCATGAATAATCCACTTACCACAAAGTGTGAGCCCTTATTTATGATTGGAAAGAAGGCCAAGACCTCCAAATTCTTTGGGGAAGATAACAAAAATTCTAGGCAACTTAGTGAAAGCCATGGTGATCAAAACTAGATGCCTATAGAAAGTTATAGAGTAAGTGTTCCAACTTAAGGTAAGAAGCTTTGGAAGGAACCCAACATGAGGAGTAATATACATGAGTAACCACCAAAACCTTTGAGAAAATTTGGAATTTCCCCACAAGAGAAAGGGGTTTAGTAAGCTAGTAGCCAAATTTTTTTTTTTCAATTTTCATGAGCACAACATTCCTCAAGTCCACTAGTGAAGCTTGACAAGCAAAGGGAATGCCCAAAAAGTGGAAAATCTCCCTGTGAGTGACCCATTTCCACTCAAATTGAGCAAGCTAGGGTGGGATTGGAAGAAAAGATTACCTATAGTAGAGCATATAAAATAGCCAAACTAGAAGCTTGACAAAAGATGTCCAAGCATTTCAAGGCATTAGTGATGTTCTCCTTGTCCTCCAAAAGAGTGAGAAAAGAATCATGAGAAAAGTTCACATTGAAAAGTTTGGGATTAGACTTAGGAAAGAAAATTCCATGAACCAAACTAGAGGAAATAGACTGTGCTAGTAAGTAACCAAACTAGTCAACAAAAAGAACATACATAGCTGGAGCAAGAGGATAGCCCTAATGGATAGATTGAAAGAGCTCAAAGGCTTTAGATTGAGAACTATTAATAGTAATATAAGCATTAGCATCTCCAAAGAGCATCACCATAGGCTGAAGAAAGTTAGGACCAAAACCCAAATCTTGAAGCATAACAAAAATAAAGGCCATTCAATTTGATTGAATAAGCTTTGGCAAAATCAATTTTCAAAAACAAAGTCTATTGATTGGATTTGTGAGCCCATTTCATGCTTTCCCAAACAAAAATGATGTTGTCAAGAATATACCTGGACATAATAAAACTGGTTTGCTATGATTGCACAATTGAAGGAAGGAAATGTCTAATCTTAAGAGATATCACCTTAGCAATAATCTTGTATAACACATTAAGGTGATGGGCCTCTAGTTACAGATATCCTTAGGGTCACCAACTTTAGTTATGAATTTAATGTTTCCTTTATTAATAATGGCTCCTTGGCTCTTAAAATGATAAGCTTCTAAATGGACTTTGTGTAGGTCTTGACCAATAGACTTCCAAAAGTGTTTGTAAAATTTATAAGGGAACCCATCACACCTATGGGAATTGGCATCTACCATAGAAAAGACAACCTCTTTGAAGTCCCTGATGGTGAGAAGTTGCTCACAAAAAGCCTATTTCTCGACCACTAGGTGGTTTGGAGTAATAGAAATACACTTTTTGAGAGCTTCCTCCTAAGAAACTAAATTTTCCTACAAAGTGAAAATATTTTCATAATGATGCACAAAATATTGCATAATGTCAAGGAGATTAGACAGAATAGTATTTCCCTTTTTAAGCTTTTTAATGCCAAAGTTGGTATGATGGGCTTTGAGAGCTTGGAAGAACTCTTTAGAAGCTTTATCACCAACCTCCAACTAATGGAGGTGAGTTTTGATTTGAGCCGCTTGAACAACAGAGTTATCCACAATCTATTTACCATGGTAAAGCTTGTTAAGCTATATTTATAAATCAACATTAAATGGGTTAAGAGTAAGAGCTTCAAAAGCCATCATGAGGGCCTTGGTATTGGCTTCATAAGACCTTTTTTTGAAAATCACCAACTGCCTCCCATAGATGCAAAGAAATCTAGCAATTCTGGTAACAAGATCATTCCATCATTGAATCCAACCTATTTGAGAGTGGGGACATGGATCTAAATTCTAGACACATAGGACATGATAAATAGTGGAAGAATCTGTCAGTATTGATGTGTTGAGGAAAAATTGTGTTTTGACAGCTTGTCGAACAACTATTTGCCAAGAAGTGCAAAAATAAAATAGATAGTGGTCTGAAAATGTCACATCCAATAGAAGAATGACATATAACTCTTAGTCCTCAGAAAAGGAAAAAAATATTGAGTAGTAATCATAGCATGATCAATATGTTTTAATATGTGATTAGAGCCATCTTGAAAATTAGACCAAGTGTGCAAACCCCACTCTCCTAGTGGTAGTTATTATTGGGATAAAAATGGTACAATTTATCATGCATGTAGTACCACACTTCCCTTTCCCTAGTTATCCAATTAAAAGAAAAAGTGTATTCTTATTCAAAAGCTAACTCAACCATATTAGAATCATTGCACATCACCCAAGTAGTTGGAGGCAAGTTGTCAACTATCTAGCACCAAAGTTGAGATCTTTCCATAGAATCATTGGAAGCATAAATATTAACCATACGAAAGGAATGATTATTGATAGAAAGAAAAATCCAAATAATTCAGTGCAGTGGGTTAGAACCTTGTGAAATAAAAAAAAAATGAAGATGAGGTGACAAAAGAGTAATGAAACCACATCTACCAGTTTCATGTTGAGAATAAAATATAATGTCATCTAGCCAAATGATGCGACATGTAGAGGAAAGCATGAAACCAAAGATTTTAACCTCTTGCATGCATAAGAAATCTAAATTTTCAAGTCTATGATGGGTATCCCTGACATAGTACCTTCTAGAAAGGTCTATAATACCTCACACATTCCATGATATAAATTCATGAAAAATCCTCCATATCTTCTTCATCCTTGAGAGAGAAGTACAAGCATTTTGTAAAAAACAAGAAACTGGGGTGAAACCAAAAGGAAACTCTCTTGGAATGATAGCTTGCCACTTCTCTTTTTTTTTCATAGCATATTTAGGAGGACTGTGAGAATGCCATACATTTTGTCTCACAATGGAAAAGGAAAAAAGAGGAGTGTGAACAATGACAGGGGTGGTAGCCCTTATAGTCGCATTGATCGCCTATGAAATAATTGGGTGTGAAACCTATGAAACAATAGGATTTGACTTCGGTAAAACCATAGTTGACACTATAATGACTAAGGTTTGCACTCCTTTATGTATAGGAGGAATGAAAATAAAAAAAACATATGTCTTATTGGAAGCTAAGGAAGCCTTACCTTTACACCCAGTAGTGGTCAATTCCTCCTTTTTTTAACTTTATGTTGGTTTAATAGGAGCATCCTTAAATGGGGTTTTAACCCTAGGTACTACCAAAGGGAAATCCTTAATCTATTGTTTGGCTGACTCACACCTATAATAGGTATTGGGTCGGTTCAAATAGAGAACCTTCTAAGAGAAGGTGTGGGAACCAACCTGAATCTCTATAAAACCCTTGAGATCCTTGGAGAGATCAACCTCAATGCAAATGCATTCTTAACGACAAGCATTGAAAAAATTATCGCGTTTGGTAGTGACAAATTTTCCAAGAGTGTTGGTAATAGACTCATTCAATGACTAGCAAATAAAAGGTAGACCAGGGATTTTAATCTAGATAGAAACCCTAAGCTTTTTGTCATCGGATACTGTAAAGTCTCATGACCATCTTTGAAACACAAGCAAGGAGGAATGAACTAACTAAGGGCCATTGCCAAAAATTGCATCGGCCTAGGAAAAGTTAGTAAAGAGGAATAAAAAAACCTTTTGTAATATTTTGCATAGCATCAAGGTAGACTCCATAAGGATTCTAGCTCTTGCTAACCCATTCTCAAACCATGGCTTTAAGAGGAGTCCTACCCAAAAAATACCCTATCAAAGTATGTTATTCTAACCATTCACATGCAAAACTAAATTCTTGTAGATGAAGGATAAGATCAAGATTACCTCATGGAAGACCTTTCGGATGAACTTGTGATGACATTTGTTCAATGGAGGCATCATGATTTTTTGAAGCAACAACACAAACACCAATATCAACTACTAGGTTGACGCTAGCTGAGGCCATTATAAAATAACCCTAAAAAATCTTGCACTAAATGTAATTTGATAGATGGAGAACATAGAAGGAAAGCTCAAATAGAGAGCCATACACAAGCAAACAAAAGAGACTCATGAAACACTAGTGGTTTCAAAATATTTTCATCAATGTCAATTACACATTGAAATTAGAATATCTGAATAAAAGTTAAAATGATAAGATATAGATAAGGTAATCTAGGGTATCCAAAAAAGAAGAAGACTATTATGTTCATTGGAATGAAGAAATTATGACCTTTAGTAATACATCTTTCAATTCATTGAGCCTAGACACTTTAGGTTGAATAGGTGAACAAAGAGAGAGGTGATATTTCTCACATGTATAGATGAATTTAGATTTAGATTTGTATGAATTAAATGGAGGGTTAAGATTTAAAATTTATGGATCATGAATTAATTAATAATTTTTTTTAACTATAGAAGAATTTTGATAAATTAATTTATAAATATTATAAATATTTATTTAATTATCTCATGAAAGATTTTAGGTTTCTAGAATATTGATTAGAAAACTTCATTTATAGTATAGTATTTTAATTCAGAAAAGGAATGATGTAAGACATAAAAACTCTCTTTTTTTGTAACATTAAGAAAGGGTATTTATAGAAATATTGTGCAAAGAAGAGAAAAAAACATTAGGGTAGTGGTAAATTACACAAGTCTCATCGAGTATCGATGACATCATATCATTTTTTGCCAATTGTGGAACTTAACTTATGGTGTCGAATTTTAGATAACTATTACATATTTATTTTCATACGAAACAAATATAACTCTTATAGTATGAAGATTAATATTAACATTGATTACATTGTCAGTCTCCTCTCAATGTCATATAAAGAAACAAGGTGTAAGTTTTATTTTACAATAATGTGGTACAACTTTATCAATAGGATACATTGAAGACATTCCTTCTTCCCAATAGTAGGCCTAGATCAAAGAAAATTTTGTTTCAACCAATCATCTATCTTTATATTGGGTGCACCATTAATTTCCTTGATGGATTCCCAAATGCTTCAAATACTGGAACATAAATCCATGTTTGATATTTGTATCTTCAAAATAGAAATAAAACTATTAATTTTTATGGTGAGTTTCACCTACTTCTCTTTCCATCACTCCCCTCTCATGTGAACAATCTCCTTTCAATCCTATCACTACCCATTTCCTCTTTTAATTATTCTCAAAAACCATTGTATAAGTTATTTTGTTAGTGAGGAGAAATCCAAACTAGATTGTTGGCACACAATCTATATTCTACTAAACCTACCAATATTTTTATAACCATAAAGGAGACAAGATATTAATTAAGAATTTAACAATGACTAAAAAATTCCAATGGCCTATACACACGACCATTATATTTTACAACCCTTGTTTCTTTCAAATTGGGCCACAGAGATCAAAGAGAAATGATTTTGCCTACAACCATACATGTAATATAGCTCTACAAGTATCACCACATCAAAATAAATTATCTTACCTTTTTAACCTCTTATCAATCACTTCAATTTATTTTTTAGTAGTAGAAAATTAATAAAAAATAAATGATGACAATAATAAATCTCACATCCCTCATGGGCTCCAACACAACATTAACAATACTATAATGATGATCAAAGATTACATGTTGTCTATACATCCAAAACAATGTCCTTTACAATCTCAAGATTCTTTATAAAATGAACCACAAAATATAAGAAATGTAACTTTATTTCATAAATGTATTTTTGATAGAATCCTACAACAATTACCACACCATCAAAAATCATATCAACATCTTATATCCATTTCACACATCTAGATATTATCTCTTACAAACATAGATTCATAACCAAATAAACAATACTATATAAAAAATTAAATTTATTTCATCCTCCAAATATACATTGAATAAAAATCTACAACCAACACATTCTAATATCAAATTTTGTTGATCAAATTCTTTAAATTAAAAAAAATCTTTTCACAATAAAATTCAACATTTAGATGAGTTAAATTCAATTTATTAATTAAAATAAACTTTCTCACCACCCTATATTTATCTATATAGATATATAAAAACAACTTGAGAATCTATCAGAAAAGTCTGCCTAAGAATTTTACCAAGCTGATTGCATGGGACCACGCCCTTCCAATGGAGTGAGATAAATAACTCTACTACAACCACAAACAAAATGCTCACCATTAGTACAAAAAAGAGAAAGTTTTGCATTCAAAGTCCACAAAAGAAAAAGAAAAAGAGAAAAGGTGATAGGAATATCAAAAAAAGACTCCAAATAAAACACTAATGGAGTCCAACGAACAACTTTTTAGGGCCTGCGAAATGCCCAAGTAATTATGTGGTGCATTTGAGTCAGCTAATTATCATTAAAAAACTAGTGGACAAATTATCTATACGAGTTATTTTATAAACATTTATATTGGACTAGTTCATGTGATGAGTCATATTTTAAATTTAATTGTACAGAGATGGTCTATCTAGTTATTTAAGATAAGTCTCACAACTAATTATCAAACATAAAGTAATAGGTTATCTATATTAATTATTTTTTAATATATTTTTATGTGGAACAAAAGTTTGTATAACTAATTTAAATAATCAAATATCACTAATTTTTTTTAAATTTAATTTGTTTCTTTAGTATTGAAGAAAAAAGTTAGCTATATAATTTTAGATATAACAATAGGGAACTAGTTTCGCCATGGTCTCAAAATGTGTTGTTGGGTTGGGGGATATTGGAGACACTCCTTGATTATAATTTTTTTAAACCTCTAAGTACTATTTTGTCTACTTTACATGTACTATTCTTCCCATCTTTTGATTTATGAAATTAATTTTTCCCTTAGTGTGTAAAGTTTAAGGGTTACTTGAAATTACAGATGATTTAAACATCACACACTAACTACTTATTATTAGACTAAAAGTGTTAAATAGTCAAAGTGGACTAACCTTTTTCCTTACTTAAATTGTTCCTTAGTGTGAGATGTGGGCTACCTAAAATTATAATTGGTTTAAACATCACACACTAACTCTTAGTTAAATAATAAAAGTTATCTTGTATTTCTAACTTAATATGTTCCTTAGTATACCATATTTAAGAATTGTCATGAATTTATATTTATCAAAGTGAATATAAGTACCAAAGTTGGCTTCAAATTTTGGATAGTTGTATGCATAATCTTAGATTCAAGGTTTCTCCTTGATTTAAATGATAAGACAACTTACAAACTGGGAAAATGTGGTATACTAAAAAGTGAGCATATGATTGATTTATAAATTAGCAATTGTACGTTAGTGTGCAATAGGTACACCGCAGAGGTATGGAAGGTCAACTAAGTATTTGTCCCATTATGGAAGGTCTACTAAGTATTTGTCTCATTATCTATCTTTCCCTCTCATCTTCTTTCTCTTTTTGTTTTAACCTCTTGATTTATCTAGATCTTTTTATCTAGTTTACTCCCATCTTCTCACTATATAACCATCTCTCCATATTTATTCCCCAATCCTTCCCTCTATCTCTATCTTTGTCTTGTTACCTCTCTATGCCTTTCCATCTTTGTATATCTCTTGTATCTACCTCTCTCTATATATATTTCTATCTTTATCATTAAGTATATCTTCTTTTCTCATTTTGTCTTAGTTTATATATGTATATCTTTCATCCCTACTCTCTCCCTTTATATCTCCTTCTCCTCTCTCTCTCTCTCTCTCTCTCTCTCTCTCACACACACACACACACACACACACACACACACACGTTGCTTTGCAATATTTGGGTATTTTTCTTCCCATCTCCCTCTATTTCTCTTTCCACCTTTATCTCAATATCTCTACTATGTTCTCCCTCTCTCCCTTTCCACTTCACTCTATTTCTCTATCTCCATATCTATCCCATTGTCTCTACTTTCTGCCTCTATATATCGATTCCTTTATATATCTCAACAATAATTTTACAAATCCAAGATTTATAAGAAATTTTTATTTTTTTTCTACTATATATAGATAAACCATTCCTTTATGTTCTGTAGTGTGCCTTCATTTTTCCTTTTTGTTTTATTTTGATAGATAATGGCTCAAGCCTAGATTAATTATCATTTTTTTAGATTAGTTAGTATTATGTATTAAATTCAAGTAAACTCAAATCCAAGGCCTCCTAGATAAGAGGCTCACAACTTACCATTATGTTGTAAGCTTTTGCCACCCTCATTTTTCCTTTATACAAATGATTAATTTTGACTTTTTATCTAAATAAGAACTTTTGCAAAAAAATTGTGATCTTTTTTATTTGGAGGGCCAAATAATTAATTCTCTTGTGCCATGTTTTCCAATGATTATGTAGATGTCCCATGTTTGAAACCTTGCAAGGCCTACGAAGAATTAATTGGTGATCTTTTGATTTTAGTTGTTCTAAGAGTCTACCTCAAAGCCCTTACAAACATTGTAGTGTGAAATCATTGTGATGAGTGCAGTGTCTTTGATGTAATTTAATCATTGGATGAGAAATCTAGTAGCTGGGGGTGACTGACATATATAAAAAAACTTAAAGAAAAAAGCCATTAGAACACATTCACTTTTCTATATGTGTGACAATGATTATACATGAAATTCCTTTTAGATTTTTTAATAAAATGTAAGAAAAATAAATAAAATTATTATTTTTTACTCAAAGATGATAATTATTAGATCTTCTACATAGTTTATGTTTAATTGAACATCATATTGTATTTTGATGCAAATACTACCTCGGCCACCCCAATTATGGCCATTAAAAGCCCCAAAAAATGATTGCGCATGTACTAATAGTTAATCATTTTTTTTCCTTATTGTTTGATCCATTTGTGCAAAAGGTACTATTGGGAGGTCCTGGTGGTTGGTCTATGAGTTCTACAAGAGCTTCATAAATGTGGGAAAGCCAAAAGATTAGCTTTAAGATCTTTAATCACCTACAAAGGTTCACTAGAAAAAGCAACAAGTTCTTATATAAGTATTATGAATTGTAGGTGCACAAAGTTGGAGATGTCAATCCACCAGAATATATGCACTAGATTTGATGTTTTCTTTAATTTATTAATTAATTTAAAAATCGCAGAACTGTTATTGTGTGACTTTTAAATTAAATAATAATTTTTTAAAAGAAATATCAAATCCAATTCATATATTATATTGGATAGGTGTCACCCAACTTATGAGCATGGGACAAGTGCATCACCCTTGGGCCACACTCAACACTTGGTAAAGCACGCCAAGAGGTGGGGAAAAAGTTTGAAAGGGTTGGGTAGGTAGATGGAGTAGGAGGTTAGGGAAGTTTTTTTTTCTTCATTTCTATTATGTGGTTGGTTAGGATTATTTTAGTAACTATTAATGATGGTTAGTAGTTAATAAAATAGTTAAGATTTAAATAATAAGAATTTAATGTGATTAATAGATCTTGTGTTATAAAGGAAAGTACTTTTGATGAATAGTCCCTTCCTTATTTTAAAATAAATAAAATAAAGTTACATATTCACAAAAAAAGAGGCCAGTGGAAACAAGATCACCCTGCAAGTTCATATGGCCATAGGCTAAAAATCAACTATTCATCAAAAAACTTTTAGAAAAAAGTTAGAAAAAAAAGAAATCCTCATGCTTCCAATACAATGGCAATTGAGGAAGGAGGATCCTTATCATCAGAGCCCCACCTAAGGGCGGGGTCAATAGATGGCTCGGGGGGGCCCATCCTTCATTAGCAACAACAACATTACCTTCAACTTTCTCTCCCTCAGGCTTGGGAGGAGAAATGACTAAGTCTAGCCGGGGAAACAACCACTTGGAGTCTGAGTGAGCAGAGGGCCAACTGGTAGCAAGAGTAGTAGGAGGAGCCATTGGGGACCACCCTAAACCAAACTTTTGGGGAGGCAAGGTAGAGCTATGCTGACCACTAGAACCTCTAGAAGAATCACTCCAACCAAAAGCACCACTGCTAGGAGAGTGGTGTGACCAAGAGTGAGGTGTGTGCAAGCAGTGAGAAGAACTTCTATGTCCTTGATAGCAATTGTGAGGAGGGGTATGAATGCTGGAGGCCAAATACAATGGAGCATGAGAAACTGTATAGGGGACATTTCCCCAATGAGCCAAAAGCTCCTGTAAGTGAGCCACCTCCAAAGCCAATTTATCCATTTGTACTTGAATCTACAACATGACATTGCTATAAATACTTGCTTTAGTGTACATAGCCACATTAATGTCAAGTGTGTTGTTAGCATCAATGACTACATTGCAATCATTCCAAATAGTAAATAAGATCTCCAATATAAAAGCATGTCATATTTGGGCATATTTGAAGGGTATCAAAGTATTATCACCTAGAAGAACCATATGCTAAGAAAAAGGTTCTAGGCCGAAGGGGATAAAGAGATCATGGATCCATCGCCAGTAACACTGAGCCCATCTACAGAACCAAAAAATGTGCAAAAAGGACTCTAGTTGATCATAGAAAGGGCATAGGGGGTCAAGAACTCCCAAGTGTTATGGCTGAGGGCCCAAACGCAAGCCTTGGAAAAGAATACAGTAGACAAAATGCACAAATTTGGGTTCAGTAATGGCATGTCACATATTGGAGAACCTATGACTCCAAGTGCAACTCCAAGTGCAATGTGAGGATTACACATGCCAACATTGGTTGAGCACATCAACCATGGGCATGTGAGGAACCAGCCATCGGTAGCCCAGTCTAGATTTATAGCTAGTTATTGGAGTGTCTGGATACCACTTCCAATCCTTCCATCAAGGGCAAGAAGACTTAATGCCCACTTTATTTAACAAATGTGAAAGGCACCGCAAAAATTAGAAGATCAAAAGTTTGTGAATCTGGACAAGTGAGCCAAAATTGCACTCTCATGTCTTCCCATGACTGCAAAGTCATATTAGCTCTAGAGAAAAGATCTTTAGGGGTCCTTCTGCCACATTTAAAAAAATGCAGAATACTAGCCCCATGCACCTTAGCCAAGGGAACGCCTTGGATAGAAAATAAAGGTGACCACCAAAGATTATGTTGGTTCATGGAGAGCCCATCTTTGAACCCATTGTCAATGCAGCAAAGCCAGGGCTTAACTACTTCCCAGGCTTTCCAAATACTCTTGGAAACATAAGTACCTTGAATTTGGATAGGTTTAGGGGTAAACAGAAGGGTTTGAAATCCAATCCCCTTCTAGGCTGGCTAGTGAGCTAAAAAGCCTGAGGAAATACAATGTCTTGACAAAATCTTCTTGGCTTCATTGCTAGAATGAGCTCAATTCACCCATTTGGAACATAAACAATTACCTTGCTTCTAGGTAGACAACAAGCCTAAGCCACTAGACTCCTTGGGAAGATAACAGAAATCACGGACAACTCTATGAAAGCCTTGGTGAGAAGCATCTGACACCTAGAGGAAGTCATGTAAAAGGTGTTCATGTTTGAGGTAAGAGGCCTTTAAAGGAGCCCAATAGGAAGAATAATAAACATGAGTGGAATCCAACACTTTGGAACAAATCTGGAATTTTTTCGCTAGGGAGAGAGGTTTGGTGATCCAATACTCTAGCTTCTTCTCTATTTTGGCAAGAACTGCATTCTAGAGCTCAATAGGTGAGGCTTGGAAGGAAAAAGGGATAGCTAGAAAATAAAATATTTCCCAATTTTGAACCCATTTCCATTGATATTGCTCAAGCCAAGTATAACGAGGAAGGTAAGACTGCCCATAACAAAGGGTTTTGTTAAGACATTGCAAAGTGGAGGCAATATTCTCTTCATCCTCTATGAGAGTGAGGAAAGAGCCATCTATGAAATGACCATTCACAAGCTAATCAGGGCAATCTAGGAGGGAAATACCTTAGACTCTTCTTTGGGAGATGGCATTTCCAAGAAAATAACCAAAACCTTCTGTTGCTAATACATATAAAGAGGGTACCAGTGAGTATCCTTGGCAAATTGATCGATAAATCCCAAATTCTTGAGACTGACAATCAATAATGGAGATGCAAGTAGAGGCATCTCAATAAAGAATTTGGACTAACTATAAAATGGTAGGGCCAAACCCAAGAGCATGAAGCATTGCAAGAATGAAAAGCCACTCAATCCTATCATAAGCTTTGGAAAAATCAATTTTAAGAAAGATGGCCTATTGCTTGGAATGATGAGCCCATTCCATCCCTTCCCACATAGCAATTATATTGTCCAAAATATAACATGACTTGATAAAACCCCTTTATTAAGGGAGAATGATCTAAGGAAGAAGATGATGGATTTTAAGCGAGAAAGCCTTGGCAATGATCTATAGGAGACTTTCAACAATGTAATAGGCCTCCAATTGCAGATGTCTTTAGGGTCTCCCACCTTAGGTATGAACTTGATATTCCCTTTTTTAATAATACTTCCTAGAGAACGAGAATTGTAGGACTCAATATAAACCTTATGTAGGTTAGGAACAATCTCATCCCAAAATGTTTTGTAAAATTCACAAGTGAAGTTGTCACAACCAAGGTCGATATCATCCGCCATGGAAAATACAACTTCTTTGAGATCGTCTAGAGTAAGATTCTACTCATAGAACACATATTGTTTTGGAGCGATTCTTTTAGGCATAATAGCCAAGCAAGCATACAAGACTTAGTCTTGGACAATCGAGGAACCCTGTTCTATGAAATCTTTTTCATAGTGGCAAACAAATGCTTGAAGAATGTCAGGAAGTTCATAGAGGGTGTGCTAACCCTCCTAAATGCATTTGATCCCCACCATAGAGTGGCATACCCTTAATGCATTAAAGAATTTCTTGAAAGCTTGATCACCAACCTCTAGCTAGTGAAGGCGGGCCTTTCTAATGGGAAAGTTTGGCAAGCTAAACCTTGAGATCTATATCAAATAGATTTATGGCAAGAGCTTGAGTGGCTGTATGGAGATCTTTGATAGTGGCTTCATAGGATCTCTTGCAGTACATGGCCAATTGCCTCCCATAAATGCGAAGAAACCTCATAGTATAGGCAATGGCATTATTTCACCACTAAATCCGCCCAGAGGAAGAGTGGGGTCTAGTTCAAGGTTCCAAGTTTTTAAATTATGAGAAGCGGTGGGTGGATGGGACAACACATAAGTATTAAGGTAAAACTAAGTTTTGCAATTATGAGGAGGGGCATAATGCTAGGTAACAGAGAAGTGTATGGGAAAATGATCTGAAAGAGTCCCATTAGGGAGTGGACTGGTAGGTAGCAGAATCATGTGAGAAAATGAAAAAAAGGATTGAGTAGAAATCATAGCATGGTCCAACCTTTAAAGGACCCTCTCAACTCCCTCTAAAAAGTTGCACTATGTATGCATAACACCATCAATCCGGCAGTGATGAACATTGGGATCAAAAAGATGCAACTTGTTCCACATGTATAACTAGGCTTCTCGCTCACCAACTGACCATCAGAAAGGTAGAAGGCCCACTTTATCAATAGCCAACTCGACCATATTAAAACGCCTGTAGAATATCTAGGTGGCAGGTGGCAAAGAATCAACTAGCCAAGAAATTTCACTAAAGAATAATTAGATTAATGGGTTTGTAGCTAATAAGGATTACAATATGATTGTTTTAGCTTAGGAATAAATGGATTTTATTTAGTGCATTGAAATTTAGTTTTTTTCATATAAGTATGAAAATGAAATTTTATATTTAGGATTTAAAATTAAAGTGTTATAGATTAAGGTTAACTAGATAACTTGATGGGATAAGTCTAATTATGTTAGAAGATAAAATGTATGTTGTAATTAGTCTTATGGTGAATATTTTAATGTTTTTAATTTGATTCAAATTGGTTATAAAATGATAACACCCAGAATTAAGCATTAGTATATTATGATAGATTAACCTTTAAATTCAATATTAGATTCTCCTAAGGATTGATCTAGTATTGTGTTAAAAGGGATAGTATCATAGTCAATTTAAGAAATTGGAAACCCTAAAATGTAGTTTGAACTTGATGTTGTACATTTTAATTTGAACCTAATGTTTAATCAATCAACTCACTCAACCCAAACTAAGTGTTCTTGTAGTGTTAGGACTTAAGGTTTCAAAATCATGCAGTGTGTTAGACTACTGACCCTATATCCTTATGAAATGTAATCAAAGTTCAAATATTTGTCTAACTCTTGAAGCAAAGAATGAAATCCTATATGAGTACTAAAACTTACCTTTAGCCTAATCAAGATTATAATCAGGGACTGAAACCATTGAGCTCTTTAAACTAATTATGAAACCTTATAATTCAAAACTAATCTTCTTGTCATCTATTCACAACACATTTGATGTTAATATGTATTAAATATAGTCTTTATTACTTTTTTAAAAAAATTGGTGTTTTTCTCCCCCAATTTTTGTGCATGACATAATGCCATACAAGTAGATATTGAGATGATGAAGTGACAAAAAAAGGTGCCTTGCATGGTTTTTCCTTACATCCCCATTATTACATGTCTTAAACTATTATTCAGGTGTAGTAGCTTGGCATAGTTTATGGATTACCATGCACACAATAGAAGTCAAGATGACATTATTTGAATGCCTATGGATGGTTTAACATTTAAAGACATACAGGAAAAGTGGCCACACTTTAAAGAATAAACTTGAAATCTTAGGCTTTCTCTGGCAACTAATGGTGTCAATCTATATAGAGATGAGATACATTTACTTGGCTTGGCATATTTTTGTTATCAAGAATAACCTTCCTCTATGGATGCCAATAAAGAGGGAGCACATTATGTTAGCAATGATTGTTCCAGGTATTTAATTATAAGTCTTAAAGTGAAATGACCACAATAATTATTCGGTGTTGTTCATTTAACTAGGTAATTACCAAATGAAAGATATGAATGTATATATTGCACCTCTTATCGACAAGTTTCTAGTGTTATGGAATGGTTTCATTATGTATGATATCTCTAGACCAATTGAAATAAAAAAATCAATTACATGCAATGCTTTTGTGGACAATTCATGATGCCCTAGGGTAAACACAATTATGTGGTAAGTTATGCTAAAATCTAGTTATATGTGAAAATACTAATTCCAAAAATGAACATATTTAATGCAATTGTATCATTATCTTGTAGGTCTTCAAACAAAGGGAAATTTTGAATGTCTAAATCTTGTCATTCCAAAAGTTTAAGAAAGTAGGTATTTGATAAGAATAGACACTTCCTCCACAAAAAATATAAGTTTTGAAGTGTTTAAGAACATCTTTTCAATAGGAAAGAAGAGACTACATCAAAGCCACAAAGAATGACACCTCACCTATGGTAGTTGGAATATAATAGAATTCAACGTCATCAAGGCATTAGTACTGACAACCTTCCAAAGGGCAAAAATGTTATCCCAAATAATTTAGTAGGCTGACCTAATATGAACAGCTACAAATTGCGCATTTTTTGATACCATGCATATTAGAAATAATGTAATAGAGACACCATAGAATATTGGATGGAAGGTGTGACAAAGAAAAAATTGCAAAAATTTTTAGTGGCATTCATGATTTCAATCATGTAATGAAAAATATCATTGAATCAAATAGCAATGGAGACCAAATTAATGCAAGTACCCTTCCTTAGTTATTAATGAAGCAACAAAGTCATGACAAAAAAAGAAATCATACACAAAATGAGATTTGCTGCAAATATAAGCAATCTCATATCAAAGAAAAGTAAATTTGGTCCAGGGCTAAAAACACGTGATTGCCATACCTTCATCAAGGTATGTCACAATCTTTTGTATATCCAATATATTTGTGAAAATATATTCAATTTTCAATGTACTATATTAGAAAACAATGAAATGATCAGTTGACAACTATTGCAATATGTGCTAGCCCTATCGCTACCAAACAACTTCAACAATAATATCAAACAAGTGATATATGATCTTGGAAAATACATGAGGTAAGCAGTCATATTTGTTCAATATATCAAACAAGTAATATATTGTAAAGACTCATATTTATATTTTTTTATGTCTTGAATATCTTGTAGGTTGTTGTCATCTAAAGAAATCCATAAAGAAGATATAAAGTATTGGAAGAAAAGAATTCCTCTACTAATGTATGAAATGCAAAAGTGTTTACCTTCAATGTTTCTCAATGCACAAGAACACTACCTCATACACCAAGTTGAGGAAACTGAATTATGTGGACTTGTACAACCTAGGTCAATGTGGATGGTTGAGAGAAGCTTGAAATTTTTGAAGGGTTTGGTTCGACAAAGAACATGTTCTAAGGCTTCTATGATTAAGGGATATATGGCATACTAGATTATAGTGTATGTTACTCAATATCTTCCTAATCTTGCAACAAATACTAATATAGATCACATTTGGGATCTCAACTATATTAAAAGAATCAAAAGTGGGTACTTGGTGGGGAAAGGTAGATTTATGAAAGTGAAAGGCAATAAATTCTAAGATTTTATTGTAGTTAATTAATTCTTAATATTAAAAATTAATACATTCTAAGGAACCTATTTTATTTTGTACAACTACAAAAGAGAGGGATGCAATACATTTTTTTATTGCAAACAATAAAGATTGGATGATGGTAAGGATTGAGTGATGTCAACATTCTGGTCATGGGTTAAAATGGGAATCTATGTCTTCATTGATTAAACAAGCTTTTTTTAATGGAGATCCCAATGTTACACAAAAGAAAATAGATTTAGCATATGGTTTAAGAGATCTTGAGGTACTTAAAATTTTGTTAATCAATCGCATATTTTTGAGCTCGTAATGGAATAATTTATACATGTTTTTGACATTATTATAGGTGAAACACCAAAAGACTATGTTCTGCAATGGTTATAAATTTTAGATCAAAGATTTAGATGACATGAAGAGAACTTGTGACTTTGCAATAAGTGCAATCTTCCAAGTGACCAACATTTCATCTAGAAATGACTTACATCCTCAACAATCTCAAAATCAATACTATAGAATTTTGGTTGATATACTTAATTGTGACCTTAGTTCCTTCAAATTAGTTCTCTTTATTGTTAAATGTTACAGACTATGACTCAATCAAAATGATCCTAATGGAACTATTATTGAGCATGAGAATGGATTTCCAATGATTAATACAAGGTTGTTTGAGCCAGTTGGAGATGAGCCCTATGTTATTTCAAGCTAATGTAAGTAGGTACTTTACTGAAAGGTTCCACATAACCCAGGTTGGTCATTTTTTGTTAGACATGATCCAAGGGGAAGGTTGATAGTGTTGTTGTTAATGATGCTCCTAAAGAAAATGATGTTTCTACTGATCATGATGATGATGCTTCTACTTATCACAATGATGATGATGATGATGATGATGATGATGATGATGCCGATGATGACCAGTATAGTGGAGTGACAATGTTGTTGATGACGATGATCCTAATGATGAGATGGATGAAGAATAATATCATTGTATATACAACTAAAAATTTACTATTCAAATTTTAATTTCTAAATTATTAATACAAGTAAACATTTAAATTGAATTTAGTGTAGTAATATAAATTTAACTATAATATGTGTTGTGATTAATAAAAAATCTTGTAATATGGTTGTAGGGGATGCCAATGATGAGCATATTGAGGTCCAAGCTAGTAGGAAAGATGATGTGGTTGGACAAGGTAAAGAGTGCTGCAATGTTCTTTAAAAAAATTAAAGTCTCAATTTTTTAAATTTAACCCCTTTATTTGTTATTGCAATGGACCAACCTTTACAAATGATAGTGAGTGTATGTCCATGGGTGAGAAGAAATATTGATTATGACCTATTTTTTGAGGAATGAAAAATTTCAATGTACTAGTCTGCACTTTCATTGCATTTGGGATGCAGTCAATGATTTTTTAGTTTTCTCCATGCACAGATTCCTATACTCAATCCAAATTGGCACCACTGATGTATGTGATCTTGAGTATTGGCCACTAGACTCTTTTTTTTGGCACTGGCATATCTCTCTACTAATGTATTCTGGTATAAAGGGATATTTTTCTTCTTGCAAATAATTCTAGTGAACTAGTCACTTTTATGGCATATTTTCAACACATGCATTTTTATTGGCCACCGGATTTCTTTTGGTATTGACCCTTTGCCTGGCATTATGTTTCTAGCAATCATTTTTTTTTATAGGGGCCATTTTATGGCATTTTTTTCCCTCGATAGTTTTTTGACTGTCAAATTTGGGCTCGTTCCTTACTGATGTCAGTGCCATGTCAGCACTACATCACTACTTCCTGTCACCTCCTTGGCCTCTGTTTGGACCTATCTTCACTTTTTTGCTCATATCTCAGGCATACAAACTCTATTTTCTGCAAACTAGATATCATCAAAAAGTTGGTCCTCCCATCACTGTGGTACAATTAGTTTTTAATTTTGATGCATTTTTTATAGCTTTTTTTACTGTTAAAGTTAGGGGTAAAATTTTGCACTCTAGGAGGCGTATCTTGAGCATCCGATCTTTGAGTTGGGAGTTCTTTATATCATTGGAAAACTTTTTTTGAGCTCTTTCCAATGACGTTAGTTGTTTTATTTTAGGCACATTCTATTAAGTCTTCTGCATTCTTGCATTCTAGTAGATAACTTGGTTGTTTCAAGTCCAGGGATCGATTTCTTTGCTTTAGAAGATTTTTCATGACTTGCACTATTTATTGTATTAGTTGTATGCCTTTTCTAATCTTTGATGAGACCTTTTGTAAGCTTTTTTGCATATTGCATTGAGATAAAGTGTCACTCCTTTCTTTTCAGGATCTTTTTCATCATTGTGACTTATTGTACTCACACTACATTATAAAGTGCCATGGTGGGATAGTTGTTTGTCTTTTAGTTCCCTCTTCCTCTGTCAAGTGAGTATACCTTCCATCACATTAGCCCCATGATGTGTTGATGACATGTGCCTATATAAGTGTCTGTACCTCTTCCTCACTCTTGATTATCTTGATTTTGTTTTATAGGAGATCTTGGCCCACTTTCTCACTTGCCTGTCACCTCACCCTATCTGCATGAGGAGGGTTCCTCTATTACTTCTAATGCTTTATTAGTTTGATGGAGCAAGCTATGTATTCAATATTTTATCCTATATACTAGGTGATTGCAGTGGTTGGATACCCATGTATTTTGGTGAGATGGATCATTTACCATATAGACACTCTTCTTTTTGTTCCTACTTTGGTTGTAGCATTCTATTTTAGAGGAGGTTCTATAGATCAGTAGTTTCCTTTTGACAGAGTTTGTAGCTTCTTCATGCTTTAGTGGTTTTCTTCATGATCACTCTTTGTTCTTATCTTCAAGGACATTCCCTAGTTTGGAGGTGTCTTTCATCTTTCACTAGTTTTTCAACATTTTTTCCATCTCTTTTTGGATTAGGCTTTCTCCCATGTGGTTTTTTCTATTTCTCCTCTTTTTAGAGATTTGGTTGTGCTTGGGTACCTCATCAAGCCTTGTTTGCCAAGACCCAAATCTACTTTCAATAGTAGTTTCTAGGTTTTTAGTTACTCCCTAAGTTTATCTTAAGGGGGATCTTAGAGTAATTAGATATTTTCTAATTAATATTTATTATTTATTATTATGATACAACCTAGATTAAATAATACTTCCTATATTTAATAATTATCTTGTAATTATTAAATACCTAGGCTAAATATTCTTCATGTATTTAATAATTATCTTGTAGTTATTAAATACCCTAAAGATTTTTACATTACCATTTTAGGTTTTGATCTCCTTTATAAGGACGATCTCTCTTTGTAAATAAGAACTTGACATAATTCATTTTTTATAGCAATCTTCTTTTTTACTCATCAAAAATGTCTCATCTATGGATTTGGGAATTCCCACCGCCATATCTTTTTGCCTCTCTCTTTTGTTACAGGTGTTTGTATGGAGGTGATTCTTGGGAGTTGTGGGGTTGATAGTTCATCAACTTCAACACTTTAGATTACTCAACAACACAATAGGTGCACATGATTGTTGGGCACCATTTTTGACAAAAAACTTAGAGAGGGTAGTGAGGCCATACTTGTATTGGGGGGTGTCACCATGATCTATTATGCTCTTTTTTTCTAAGACACCAATGGAAGCAAGAAGCATCATGATTCCAAGAATGTACTCATTATGGGAAACTTTGTTGGTGGAAGTAGAAATATGTGAAGCAATTTTAGTGGAAACATCCATTTATGTCTTGAAAATGCAAACTGAACTTTTTTCTATGTAAATCAAGAAAAACTAAATCAATAATGGAAGCAAAAGAAATATGGGATACAATAGGTCATCAAGTTTCAAATATTTAGTTATTATTAGCTTTTTTATAAATGGAGATGATCAAAGTAGTAAAAGAAAGAAAGTAATAATAAATAAATAAAATCAAAAAGTCTTGTATGAAACAATTAAAGATTTCTAAATAACATATTGAGCTTGAAAGATGCCATTTTGTGTTAAAACTTCCAACACCCAAGTCTGAGATAAAATAAAAGAGAAGCGAAGATTATTAAGGGATAAAATTTATATTTCATCTACAACCATGTTTAACCATTATTTCATCTTATGGCTCAATACTACAAACTAAAAGATACAACCAATAAAGGAGGCAAAGCATGATACCAAGTTAAGAATTATCAGTAAAACTCACAATCTCACCTTGGTATGCAATTTGTATGTTGTAAATGCATGGAAGGTCAGCTATGAATATGTCCTTTGTTGGTCTATCCCTCTCATCCTCTCTAAATCTCCTCATTTGTTTACTAATCTATTTTACTATTTATATATTGTTCTATCGTATCTTGTCTATCTCTTCCTCTTTATGCCTCCCTATCTACCTCCCTATATCAATTTCTATCTTTACATATTTATCTCTCTCTATCTATCTATCATTTTTAATCCAATCTTTTGCCTCTATGTTGATCTTTATTTATATTTTCCTCTCCCACCTCAATATCTAAACAAATATCCCTCTCTACCCATCAATTACCTCCTTCAATCATTCCATCTCTCTATATACCTAATATATCCCACATATTTAGGTGGTCATATATCTTTATCTATGTCTTCACATAAATCTTCATCTCTATCTCTTTCTCCCTCCCTCCATCTTCCCTATTTTTCTTTCTCATGCTTTATCTCTCCCAATATATTAAATATAATTATACCGATTCAATTTTTCAGTTTTCTAATTAATGATTATATATACTCATCCTTTGTGTCAGTCTTCCACCACCTATAGATCCACAATGTGGAACACATATTTAACTAGATAGGCAATGAGTCCAAGAGTCCAAGAGGAAATCCTTCATTTCTTCGTACCAAGATTGAACTGTCAACCTTGACAATCATAATTTGTAAGGGGTTGTAATGGAAGAAGTCTCATTCAGGAAAAATAAGAATGATCGACACACGTTTCATAAATTCAATCATCTTGAATAGAAATCAAACTGTCAATTTTGAAATCAAATAGCCTTCACACCATCTTAAGCTATGACATCACCTTAAATCGTGACTGGTAAGCCGTGATAGGGAAATAAATTATATATAGGAAAACAACGTGGTTTAATGGTGCAAATCAGTAAAGCCTGTCGAATAATTTTGCAGAGCTATATTTGGTACGTTGAGGAAAACAATAAACCTCCAACTTTTAAGACAAATGGCCCCTGTCCCACTCAGCCGACCAATAACAGATCTCCATTTTTTTTCGTTCAAATGAAAAAATGGACAACTTGAACTTCAATGATTTAGGTGGAAGCATTTCCAGCAATAGAGAAAATGAATGAGGTAAAAATCATCTACATCAGCACAAAGAAATTAAGTGTGGTATTGCTGAAAACAAAGAAAAATTGAAATCTTCATAATGTAACAAAAATTTTCAACATAACTATAAACTATAGATTTGTCTTTGCCCACCCTAATACTAAATTTAAACATAATTATAATTTAACTATAACATTATTTGTAGTTGGATTATATAATTAATTATACTAATATGTTAAGAAATATCACAAAATTATTTAATTTAACATTTTAAAATTATTTACTGATAAAATTAAATTTGCAACTTAAAGAAATGAGCCAAAAACATTTTATAAGACATTGCAAGTTATATTTTATTATTTACAAATTTCTTAATGAAATTATTAAAACTGTTTTTTCTACAAATATTTATAAAATTGTACTCGATAACTTCTATTTAAATGATGAGGTAACATTATTATATAATGAAGGCAATAAATATGTTATCAAGAATACAAAATATTTAATATTCTATGTTTCCCATGAAAATAAAAATTCTTTTTCATTATTCAATCTTCCAACAATCTATAGTAATATGGTTAAGATTAGACATATAGTAAAAAATAAATAATTCAAATGAAAAGTATATAATGAATTTTACACAAACATATAAAAGATAGAACATTGTCTTAACATAATTTTTAATTTAAAAATATATGAAAATCAAATCTACACAAATAATTACTCATGTTGCTTATACCTAAATTTTTCATTATTGTATTTTGATTGAAATTTTGTTGCACATATTTAAATGAATACTAAATAACTCATTTATGCCATTCATATAAAGTTGTTCACATATCAATGTGAAATAATTCAGAATCATTTCAGTATCAATTCTATATGTATCCAAATGTATCCAGAAAATCTGAATCAATAAAATCAGCATTTTATATTTTAAATTTTTTTGTCACACACAAAAACCCCAACTTTTATTATTCAATAAGAAACTACAAATAAAATATTGACTGCTTTCAACTATGTATAGTGGATCAAACCACATACAACATAATGATTTGTCACATACAAGGCCTTATTTATGTATTATTATTTGGCACTTGTTTAATCCATATTTCCATTTATTACTTAGAAACTTCTACAAGTGTTTGAAGGAAAGGTAACTCGAAGATTTTGTAACTTTTGAATCCTGCTTGGTGAAACAAGTCCTTAAATTCTTCCTCTGTTCTCTCCTTTCCACCTATGCAAGCACCCATCATTGCGATATCAAACAGTAATTCAACTTGCCTCTTCATCCCTTCTTTCTTCTCAATGACCACATCAACCATTAATAGCTTCCCATGATGTGGTAATGCCTCATAACAATTCTTCAATATCTTTATACAGAGTTCATCATCCCAATCATGCAAAATCCACTATATAGATAACAATGTAACATTTCATTACACAACCATTTGAAAACTCAACTTTAACCAAACTTCAATTTCAACCCATAAAAACTTTAAAAAGTAAAAATACCTTTAAAAAAATGGCATCTGCTGAAGGAATTTTTTCGAACATATTACCTTCCACGTTGTCGATTCCTGGAATGTTGAATCTCTATGAATAATAATAAAAATTGTATCTGTGATCAAATTTGTGAGCATCTTCTAATGTTATAATTGCTAACATCCAAGTCTCGATTGGTGAGAATCTATGGAAGTTTAAAGATGGAAGATTGTTACCGACCTTGTATGGGAGCAGCAGTACTTATAACATGAGGAAGGTCAAAATTGATGCCATGAATGTGTGGATATTCTTTCACAATTAAAGATATTGCAGAGCCAACCCCTCCTGCGACATCTACTACACTCTTGAAGCTCTTAAACCCATCATAAGTCTTCACCACAGAAGCCATTAATGGGCCAGTATCACTAGCCATGCCCTCATTGAAAATCCTGTTTGGCTCAGGATTGTTGCTCATGTACTCAAATAAGTTCATCCCATGGGCTTTCGTGAACGGATGGACACCATCTATGACAGAGTCATGGAGATGCTGATAAGCATCTACTGCACACTTTACATTACTGGCCAACGCAAAAGGTGCACGTGATTGTTGGGCACCATTTTTGACAAGGAACTTGGAGAGGGTAGTGAGGCCATACTTGTATTGGGTAGTGTTACCATGATCTACTGTGCTCTCTTCTTTGAAGATTCCCATGGAAGCCAGAAGCCTCATGATTCTAAACAAGTACTCAGTGTGGGCAGGTTTGTTGGGGGGAGTAGAAATATGAGAAGCAATTTGCTCCACACTGAGGGGATTACCACCACCATGGATGGCAATAATGTCAGGAATGTTAAGTAAAATAGCAGCACGAAGGGACATGGGCTTGGCTGCTGAAAGACTGATTTCATAGAGTGCAAGATGTGCTTCCATGGAAGACTCTGAAGAAGCCATAGTTTGCCTCATCTAATACAAACTTTGTCAATTTATAGAAAAATCATGGGCACAGGAACAAGGAGATGTCGGTCATCCAATCGATTGTCTGGTCAAACGGTTCATGAGCGGCGTTTATGTTTCCACATTTTGTATAATATGTTTCCACATTTTGTACTAAAGAGTCAAGAGTCAACTTTCTAGAGGGATTTGTGTCAATTATTTTATTTCTGGAATGTTAATACTCTGCTGAAATGACGGCAGAAATCCAGCGTTAGTCTTTCACGTGGTTTGTGGAATCTAGAATAACAATTTTAACTAATGGAAATGGTCACCACATGGAAGTTAGTCTTTCACGTGGTATGGAAGTCAGTCTTTCACGTGGAAGTTAGATAACATGACTAGCATTAATGTTTCAAATTCTAAAGGAAATATAATTTCTACGTTCATGTTCGAGGTAGTCTCTTTTTCAAGTGCCAGTGATGCTAATATTCTGTCATCAATAGAAATTTTATAGATATTTTGCTGGGCATTAGGGATATGGAGTAGTTATATAAGGTCCTATTTGGTTGCAAGAATTGGGCGGGAATAGGAAAATTTAAATACCTACATTCACCAATTCAACATTTGTTTGTAAAATACAAAATTAGAATTAGAATTCACTTATCTTAATTTCACCCCAAAATGAGCATAGCGGAATTCTTAAAAAAAGATAGAATAAGAATAGCTTATTCTTATTTCAGCTTTTAATAAACCCAATTTGATGAGTTGTCGGGTCCGTGACTTTGTCGTTTGGTTATATTTTGTCACTCAATGCATTTTTGGACTATTTTTTTCATTTATCATAAGATATAAACTAGGTCAACATTATTTAACATTTAATATGTGTTTTTTTAAATGACAAAAAAGACTAATATCAAATTTGATATATTTTCTAAACTTTCATAACTTTATCTTTACAAATAAATCTTATGTCTAGTCTTATTATTAAAACTATGTTGAAAGATCATTTACATATCATATTAATGATCTCGACTAATTTGTATTTTTTATTTTCTTTAATAGATTTAAAAATAAAATGATTTTAGTTTTGAATCTTATACTCATTAAATTAATTTGATTTAATTTAGAATTAAATTTATAATATATAATATATTATGTCCTTTGAATTTTGATGAATTTCAAAGGTTAAGGTATATCTTTCACTTATAAAGTCAAATAAAAAATAAAAATAAATTCTAATTAAAATAATTTAACTTTTTAATAAATCAATAAAAAACCATTTTTTATAAATAACAAATTTATTTTTATAAATAAATATTAAAAAAAAAAAAAAATCGTTTATTTAAAATATTTCCAAACTAAAAAATAATAATTTAATTATTAAAATTTTAAAACAAAACTTATTCCAATTCCTATTTCAATCATTGCAACCAAACATAGAATATGCATATTTTGACTCCTCTTCTAGGTCAACCAAATAGGTCCAAATCATATTTCAGAAATTATTTTAAGAATGCTCTAATACTAGAAGAGAGCTTATTCCAGCATAGATGAATGCTACATTCGGCAATTCTTGCAGCCAAATGGGCCCTAAATGCTTTTCTTAATGTCTCGAGGTAAGACAGAAGAAGTGTTTGGAAATCAAACTTATTTTATTCTAAATTGTGATTGGTTATAAGGCTTATCTAGAAATTGTTTATATGTTTTTATTTTTAAGTTCATCAATGACTCGTATGTCAATAAATTGTTTTTTTAATGAAATTTTTTCTTTATACATGTTTCATAGGCATGAGTTTTTAGAGTCTATTAGATAACAATGTTCTAATAATGGTCTAATAGTGAAGGCTATTTGATTTCAAAATTGACGGTTTGATTTCTATGCAAGATGATTGAATGTATGAAATTTGTGTCGATCATTCTCATTTTTCCTGAACGAGACTTTCTTCCATTACCACCCATTACAAATTATGATTGTCAAGGTTGATGGTTTGATCTTGGTAAGAACAAATGAGGGATTTCCTCTTGGACTCCTTGACTCATTGGCTATCCAATAAAATTTATGTTCTGCATTGTGGATCCATAGGTGGTGCAAGACTAACACAAAGGATGAGTATATATAATCATTAATTAGAAAACTAAAATTTGAATCAGTATAATTATATTTAATACATGTAATGTATCACATTTAGACCATTATTTCTCTATCATCATATCTATCTCATTCATTCATTTCCTCTTTCTCCTCATCTTTATATCTACATTTATGAATTACCCACACCCACTCATTTTTGTTTCTCCCTTCTCATCTTTATTACCATCTTTATATATTTGTATCTCTAAATATCTCTCTTCCCCCTCTCTCTATCTCTAAGTTCCTCTCTACATTACTTGTCTTTATTGATCCCTCTCTCCTGCCCTACATCTTTCCTAGTTAATATAAATCTCTATGCCTCTCCTTTCAATGTTGATTCCTGGGCTCTCCATCTCTTGCTACCACTCTCTCTTTCTAATCCTCTCTACTTTCACACCTTTGTATTCCTATCTCCCTCTCTATTTATATACATATCTATCTCCATTTATCTCACACCCACACACACAGACACTATTAATATTTCCCCCTCTTCTATATGTGTATTTGTTTCTTTACCTATCTTTCCAAATGTGAAGGGATAGAATTATAGAGATATCTATATACAAATTGAGTTTATAGAGATGGGGAAGTAATGAGAGGAACATATGAATGAACGGGGAGAGGGATGTGCATTTAGAGATGGAGAGATGAAAAAAGAGTGTGGACGGGAGGTTGGGGGGCGGGGGGGGGGGGGGGGGGGGGGGGGGGAAGAAAGAGAAGATAGAGAGATAAAGAGTAGTACAAGATGAGAGATATATTAGTACAAGATTTGGGAAGATAGAGATCAAAAGATAAGAATGAAGAGAGTTAAATAGAACTATATAGATAGTGAGACGGATTAAAATAGAAACAAAAAGATAAGGAGATATATAGCAAGAGGAGGAGTGAGGTAGAAATAAATAGATAGATAGAGATAAATCAAATATAGATAAGTATGTATACATACAAATAGATATGGAGATTGGGAGAGATAAAGAGTGAGAAATAAAATTAGGGAAGATGGAGGGAGGGAGAAAGAGATAGAGATGAAGATTAGCATAATATCAGTTTAAGAAAATAGAGAGACAAAGAGTAGTACAAGATGAGACATATATTAGTACAAGATTTGGGAAGATAGAGATCAAAAGATCAAAAGATACGAATGAAGAGAGTTAAATAGAACTATATAGATAGGGAGATGGATTAAAATAGAAATAAAAAGATAAGGAGATATATAGAAAGAGGAGGAGGGAGGTAGAAATAAATAGATAGACAGAGATAAATCAAATATAGATAAGTATGTATACATACAAATAGATATGGAGATTGGGAGAGATAAAGAGTGAGAAATAAAAGTAGGGAAGATTGAGGGAGGGAGAAAGAGACTGAGATGAATATTAGAGCAATATTAGTTTGTGACTCCCTACTCAGGGGAATTGCCTCTAAATCATGTGCAAGTTCATCCTCAACTGAGATATTAGGTTCACCATCTTGAACTTCTTCAATGTAGTCTAAGTCTCCAACTTGTAATGAATCTCCTTTTTCAATAAGCACGGGAGATCTAACTTGTTAATCTTGTAGGTTGCCAACATTTCCACCACCAAAATATGTAGTTATAGTTCTATGTTTTGGTAATGGTGGCCTCTCTTGGATTTTAAGGATCCTATCAGAACCCCTATTACCCCTCTTGTTTGACATTGCAAACATATAAAGACTACAAAAAATAAATCAACTTAGTTGTTGAACAAAAGACTTAAATAGTGATGACTCAAAGATTGTGAATAGTGATAGTAGACTACTTAGACTACATATAATAACAATAATATGATTCATTCTCCAAAAATGGGTACTACTTCTATGATACTATAGTCTATGGTAGTACCCAATACAATTCAAAAACCTATAGGCTATCTTAGCATGTGAGATGTCCAGTCACCAGTGGACAATAAAACTAAAATGATACCCAGTACCACTGTATTAGTACGATAGTGCCACTATCAATAAAAAATAAATAAAAATCACTTCCCATTTATGAAAACCAAGGTCCGCGAGTTAATGGGCAATGCACTCAGCACTCTAAAACTTTAGTAGTAATAAGAAATGCTAGTGTCTAGACTAGAAAAGAGAAAATTGTTTAGAATAATAATATCTTATAGTCCCATCTAGGTTGGTAAATTATGTGGGATTAACAAGTGGGAATGTCAAATTTAGGCTAAATGAACCTTCCTATGCAAGCCCACAATAGGAAATAGTTGGCTAAATGGGATTGTGGTCGACACACATCGAGAAAAAGGTAGGTGACACCCAACGCAAGGGAAAATTATTTCATTGCAGTAATGGTGAAAGAACGTGGGCCAATAAGAAACAACATGCAATGGATGGTGAAAAGTTTAAAATAAATGTATCGAAAATGTATATTGCATTCGTGGTTGGACCAATATTTTTGACCAATCATTTGATAACTTATGGCAGACTACCATGGGCATTGGACACAAATCTATGTGGTTGACCCACATTGCATGCATTATTCACAAAATGATGATAGACCCATGAGATAGGATCACCAAAAGGTAAAGATTTGCCACTAAAGTAATCTCTGGAATTCAACTTTGTATTCAAAGACAAAACACATATAGTTGTGGTACCATTTCATTTGATCAGTTTTGGATGATGGATAGTTAAAGCTAAAGAAGATACATATAGATAATAATATAGTGGATATGTTTACAAAGGTAGTGACAAGGGAGAAGCCGAATTACTCTTCAGCTTTGGTTGGTCTTCTAGACTGAAGAGAATAAAATGACAGTAGGGTCCAGGTTCGTTTTATATTCCAATGGGAGCTATAGGTTTCATAGTGCTATGATCAGTCTCCAAGTGGGTGGTTATTATTGTGGTGTCTGATCAGTTTCCAAGTGGGAGATTGTTGTGATGTGGAGCCTAATCAGACTCAGAGGTTTATTTGGTGTAGTTTTCTTTGGGTACAACATCCTCAAGATGGGGTCAAGGGGCAATGCCCCTATAGGATCCTAGGGCAACACCCTAGGTGCGTTCCATGTCACAGTACAAGGCGGGATCAAGGGGCAATGGCCTCGTGGGATTTTTCGGGGGTAGCACCCCTGAAACCAAAAATGACATTATATTGTAAAATGTGTCAGCTACTATTTTAATATTATTCTAGCCCTAATGTTGTAAGTGGCAAAAAGCTTGCATAAAAAGGCATAGGCTTAGGGATTTTCATAAGATGTGATGCAAAAATTGGTTCTTGAAGTGGTATTGAGCTATAAGGGATTATGAATTGTAATCAGGTTATAATCACTAGATAAGTTGTTGGTGGATGTAGCCTAGAGATTAGGTGAACCATGTTAAATCCTAGTGTCTTGTGTTCTCTTATG
Organism: Cupressus sempervirens; assembly: GCA_028749045.1. Lineage (NCBI taxonomy): Eukaryota > Viridiplantae > Streptophyta > Pinopsida > Cupressales > Cupressaceae > Cupressus > Cupressus sempervirens. The sequence continues at coordinate 274,779,588 of CM053787.1, read as the reverse complement.
TGTGATCTATTATTTTCTGATATTGATTATATTTGCATGTAACTATTATTTCTATCTAAGGTTAATCCTAAACAACATATCTTTATCTATATCTTCACATTAATCTTCATCTCTATCTCTTTCTCCCTCCCTCCATCTTCCCTAATTTTATTTCTCACTCTTTATCTCTCCCAATCTCCATATCTATTTGTATGTATACATACTTATCTATATTTGATTTATCTATATCTATCTATTTATTTCTACCTCCCTCCTCCTCTTTCTATATATCTCCTCCTCTATTAATTTCTATTTTAATCCATTTCACTATCTATATATTTCTATTTATCTCTCTTCATTCTTATATTTTGATCTTTTGATCTCTATCTTCCCAAATCTTGTAATATATGTCTTGTCTTGTACTACTCTTTATCCCTCTATCTTCTCTTTGTTTCTCCCCCGCCTCCCCCAACCTCCATATTTAATTAGAGTAATCTTTGATAAAATGGAGATTGCCAAAAAGTTGGTGTGTGTTGGAGCAGATGGAGCTTCGGTTATGCAAGGTCATAAAGGTGGTCTTTGCAAAAAGATTAAGAATGATTTGGCACCCTACGCTATTCCCATTCATTGTATGGCCCATCGAATGAATCTAGCTTTTGAAATTGTCAACATTTTTTATTGTATAAGCAATGTGGAATCTCTAATCAAAGAGATTTACCAATACTTTTGTCAAAGTCCAAAACAAGTCCATGAATTTCAACACTTTACTCAAGGACTTACTAATGGGAGGAAGCTTCTTAAAGACAATGATACTATATGGATCTCTTTGGATGGACCAGTGCATGGAGTAATCTTTGAATATCTGTCATTGCTTGGACTAATCCACTCTATGCGAGATAGATTCCATTGGCTATATTCAAGTCTAGTTAATGTTAAGATACTCTAAACTTTAGCAGCTATTCTCTCCATGCTACTTGACATGAGAAATATTATATAAAAAAAGGTTCAGCAAAGAGCTATGTACATTGTAGAATATAATAAGCTACGTAAAATGATATGTAATAGCCTGGATACTCTGTATCAATTACTACCATTAGATGAATCAAAGTTTGAAAAGTGGATAGAAATCACAGATTTGAACAATCTTGGGAACTTTTTATATATTGGTGCAAACATGACGTAAATGCCAAGGTACATGGAGTTGACATACCAATGCAGTACTATGCCTGCACCAACCTCGACTCCTACCCCAACGAAGCAGGAAGTGAAGTTGAATTGGAACCTAAGAAGGTACTTTTACATGTTATAAGTGAAGACTTCAAGAAGATCAAAGGCTTTGTGTTTGACTCTATCAAGCGAGTTTTCTACAATCTTTCACTAGAAATTAGATTCAGATTCCCTCCAAAGGAACTACTCGAAGCAATATCAATTGCTTTTCCATAATATTTGTCTCTAAACTATTTAACTAATTTTCAAAGAAGGATGACAACTTTGATTCAATATTTTTGCAAACCTAATGTAATCAATGATTTAACTATAAATGGAATTTTATATGAATCTCGACTAAGAGATCAATCATATTCTTTTGCAAACATAATTAGGGAACAATATGATCTTATGGAGAACCCAAATGAAGAGGGAGCGATAAAAAAGCTTTCAAAAAACTTTGGTGAGAGAAATTAGTTGAGAGAGTCAACACCAAAATATTTCAAGCTTACTGATTTATGTTTGACAATGATATTAGGTTTGGTGGAGGATGAGAGAGTTTTGAGTACTTTGGGCTTCCTAAAGTCAAAGGTTAGAAATAAATTAGTCAAAAATTTGGATAATTGTTTGAGGCTCTATAATTCTAGGTCTAAGGTAGATAGTTTCCTTTATGATAGGGCCCTTAGCATTTGTAGAAACCAATGTCAAAGAAGAGGGATTGCCAACATTTCAAACTCAAGTGGCAGTTGCAGTGGCAGTGTGGTGACAGTGGTAGTGGTAGTGACAATTGCAGTCACAATGGTAGTTCAATGGTTCATGTCCTAATATTGGAAGCAATGAAGATGATGTTAACTTTGGCATGCATAATGATGCTGACATTGAATCTGAAGAAAACACAATGAACAATGAAATGTTATATGCAATAAATGTGGAGGATTCTAATGATTGTGATGCTGAGATACTCTAGGCAGAGTTGCAACTATAGCAGCTTCTCAACTTCAAGATCTAACTTCTGTGTGACTCAAGTAGTAGGCTACCAGCTCTGATCTAAGACTCTATCTAGTAATTAATTATGTTTGTAGAAGTTAATTTATAGCCTTCATGCACTGTCCTTTTATAGATGCTTAATTTATTTTTGAACATGTTGATGTTACAAACTTACATGTTGAGATTTTCATTGAAACTAGTTATTACTTTTAGAGTCTACACATATTGAGATTTTCATTGATTGTATTTTTTTAAAATGTTGAGATTTTAACTGATTATAGTTTTAATACAATAGTACATGTTGAACTTGAGATTTTTATTTGTTCTAGTTTTTAGACAATTTTACTTTTAGATTTTCATTGATTCTAGTTTCTTTAAAAAATTGTAACATAATGAATTTAACAGAATAAGCTCTATTTAAAAAAAAAAATGTATTATAACTTATAATTATAAATCAGCCTGTAACATAATACATTTAACAATTACAACCCTTTGCAAATGCCTCAATGTCAAATTGAAATGACCGTGAATTTTCTTTTGCAAATATAAGGGAGCAACAATAGTTGTGGGTCTGTTTGTAATTGTATATATAATCATATTATTACTAAATAATACATTATGTGTGTACAATCACATTGCCAATTTGCCACATTGTCAATTGTACAATTTTTTCCACTAGGATTAGGGAAGTTTTTTTCATCTGCTTTGTGTAGTAATAGTATGTCAGTGCCTAGCTGTCCAACTATCATGATATGTTGGCTCTTGATTCTTGAAATAATTAATGTTAAACAAAGTTGAAATTAAATCCAAAATTTGAAATTAAAGAGCAACAACTAACAAAATGATTATAGTACTATCACTTACTAAGTTGTTTCTTCTTAGTGCTATCAGCTAACACTACCACTAACAACAATAATAATAGTTTGAGAAGATGACCCAACTCCAATGAAGTTTATAAGGCACTCCATTCTGCATCATTTGGAAGCTCCAATTATTTGAGGTTGTAGCTAAATAGTTGCAACCTCATCAACAATGAATACTTCAAAGAGATAGTTTTACATGAATTAAGGAATTTATCTATAACTGCATTCATTGTTGATAGTGGGTTGATGCAACTTGCAATTGTTTCTAGAGTGGTTTCCTCAGGCAAGTTACATAAATCAGAATTCATGGTGTCCTACAAGATTTTCATGTAATCTTCTTTTCCAATAAATTTTTCATCTGAGTTAGCTGGATTTGGTAATCCAACAGTTAGCAAGTTTATTATGTTGTGATTCATCTTCATCAAGTCTTTGGAAGCAGATTTGAGAGTTCCATCTATTTCCTTTACTTGTTCCCAATTTTGAAAGATAGCAAAAGTCATTACATAGGCATCTAAGCAGTTGTTTGTTCCATGGTTTTCCAAATTCCTATCACTCAATCTCTTACTTCATTCAAAATTTGGTTAGCAAGATTTCTCAAGGAATTGGTGAAGATTCCTCTTTTACCCTGAACATCTTTTTTTACATTTTCAAAGAGAAGTCTAAGATTTCTATTTAAATCAAGTCATTCAAACAAACTATCATTGTTCTTCATTATTTTGTCCCAATTTTTTTATTTCATAAGCTTAACTATGTTTATTATAGTATCCTTTACATGATGGTCTTCGAAAGAGGTCGTTCTATTTTGTGCAATTACATTCTTCATCTTTTACTTCATTTTAGACATCTCTTTTTCATTCTTTTTCTATATATCCTCTAGTTGCCCTTGCCAATTAGTTGTTCTCTTCCTCTCATCCTCCAACTTCTTCTTCAAATCTTGGATTATATTTGTAGTTGTTACCTCTTTTTCCTTCTCATCGTTGAGTTCCCTTTTCAAATCATGGATTGTCTTTGTAGTAGACTTCTCATTTTTCTTCGCATTGTCCAATTCCTTCTTCAAATCATGGAGCCTTTGAGTAGATTTTGTCAAATTTAGGATTTTCTTTGCAACTCACTCATTTTTTTCTTTGCATTCTTCAATTCCCTCCTCATATGGTGGATTGTGTTAGTACTTGCAGTTGCACTAGACTCCATTTTCTTCATATTCTCTAATTCCTTCTTCAAATCAAGGATTGTTTCCACAATTGACTCCTCTCTTTTTTCATATTCTCCAACTACTTCTTCAAATTGTGGATTGTGTTTGCATTGGACTCCTCTTTTTTCTTCTCATTCCCCAATTCCTTCTGCAAATTATAAATGATCCTTTCCTTAGACTCCTATTTTTTCTTTTCATTCTCCAATTCAATATCAAATTATTATTTTCCTTGACACCAGAGTCTAGGTTAGTTTCAATTTATTATTAACCCATGCACTACTCCCTACAGACTTTAACAACTATGCAGTAGATACTTTTTCATGTCAAATTATTTTTTGGCACTCATCCAATTCTTTAGTCAAATTTTGCACTTATTCATTAATCTTTTCTTGTTGGACAACTGGCTCTAGAGGAGAAGGATTCTTTATCCTATTTTGCAATTCTTTGAAGCTATTGTTTGATGCTTTCTCCTTGGTCTTCACATTATCAAGGTCTGCTTGTAACTTTTCAATTTTTTTTGTAAGCCTTTTGTTTGCCCTCTCTGCTTTCAAAAGTGTAGAGTAGACCATTTTGTTGCTCTCTTTTGATGTATTGATTTTGTCAATATTTTTCACTTTTGACAAATCCATTTGAAGACTGGTAACTTGTACATCGTTACAATTTGTTACATTTTCTAGTAGATTATTATCACTACCCAGGGGCATAACAACCATGAAGTTCATCAATTCATTATTTGGATCATATGTTGGAAATATTTTGTTAGTAGATCCCTGACATTCAACAAGTGCATCACTTTTCAAAATCTTCATAATTTGCCAATTTCTTTCACTTGTCTGATTAAACTTTGATGCAAACTCCTTCAAACTAAAATCTAGATTTGCTAACACAATTGAGTGTTTGAAACATGAATTATCAGTTGTATCATTGTATGCTCCTCCAACTCCAATGAAACTTACTCCACCTACAATTTTATTTTGAGGATTACCAACATATTGAAGATGACCCATTCCAAACCCTAGCACTTTAGGACTATTCCTAGTGTTTTGTATAGAATGTACTAGTGCATACTTTTGTGAAGTAACCACTGACATTGCTTGTGGTGTAATTGTCATATCTTTTTTCTTTTTTCCACAAGTTTCATCCATGCTAGTGCCAATGCTAGTTCCATCGGGATCAACTATAATTGGATTTGAATATTTAACAAATAATGTGTTGGGATGACATTTAGAAGAAAGAGTATGATTTTTTTGTCCTTTCTAGATGAATCATCTTAAATATCCAAGAGTGCAATGATTGGTTTACTTCCTCTTTCAGGTGGGTTTACAACTGAAACTGGATTCCAAACCCTTTCACCACTTGTACCAATGGGCCCTATACTTGCATAAGCCATTTTTTGTATCATAGTTACCACTTTGCTATACATTTTTTTAATAGAATCACTCATTTGAAGTTTAACAATATCTCTGCCCCTAGTTGACCTAAAATTTTGAATACCTTGAATGTCGGCATCAGACTGGAAGTCCTTCTATCTTTGAATATCACTATCACTACAACTGCCAAAATCATATAGTACAGTTGGATGCTCTTTATTCAAATAATTGCTGAAACATTCATCCTAACCAATTTCCTCAAAACCTGCTGATGTCTTTGGTTCACCCAAATTTTGCCTCATTTTCCAAAAGTCAGTCATCTTGGTTTTACACCATGATTCAGATGCACATGCCTCTTTAATTTCTTTTGGCATAGACCTCTTAGAAGGTTTAGATGGTTTCTTATAAAAATTTAAGTATGTCAGAGGATTTGATTTGTGTGACTCTAATATGTGCAATGTCATAATTTGGGATGACAATTTTTGTATTGAAATATTATTCTTTGTTGCATGTTTATCCATCTCTTTCTTAACCTCATCCCACGAATCCTTATTTTTTAACTTTTCTATCAATAGCATCTCTTTATGTTAATATTTACTTGTAGAGTTCCCATTGGTAATAAGTCTTATTTTTATTATGTTTAGTGGATCATAATTCTAGTGACTGACAAAATCAAAGCCAAAAAAAGTTACCAATTCATTTGCCAATTTGAAAGCATTTCTCTCAAATGTGAGGCCTCTAATTGCGAAAAGAAAGAAAAGAAATATCATTTTCTTTTGTTATCTAGTGAAAAGTTCATCTATACTCACCATCTTCCATACATATTCCATGAGAAAACTCTTTCTGTAACATGCATTGGAAATTTGCAGAGTTCAACTGCTAAACCCTAAAACCTTAAGACAATGTACTCTTCTATGAAGTACCAGTCAACCAATTGAATCTGACTTCTCAGTTGAATGCAATCTTTACAAGACACATGCAATCTAGGCATCATAGTGCTTGTGATTTTTAGGTAAATAGGTGCCAAAAAGAAGGCTACAAAATGGTTGTCATTTTTGTTGTTAGTAGTCATCCTCATCTTATGTGTCCACTCATATACTAGACTTGGAGTCTTTGATTTCTTCTGGGTTTTTTTTATCAAACTTATAGACCTTAATATCAAGTTTTTTGTTCTTTGTCTCAAATATTGGGTGATGCTTTGCTAAAAGAAGGTAGCACAAGTAACTCATGAACCTAAATGTCTTCATCTTTCTAGTAGTTGTACTTTATTTAATCATTAGTAATTATTGTTGCATAGATTCCACAATGTGTTAAACAAAATTATATCTTACATCTATCTTCTCAATTGACTAACCTTGACAATGGATATTATAAATCATTTCAAGAACACTAGCCCCCACTTCCTTGTTACTGTCCAATCCTAGACAAAATGATAACAAAGAAATAGTATTCTGAACCCATGGCAGAAAAATATCATACTGATAAGGAGGCTTATGATCTATGTCTAGTCTAACACTAGTAGAGGACTCTGAGTTTATTAAACCCCTAAGATATGAATCTTGAAAAAATCTTTCCAGTTTGTCATAAACCTGTGCTAGTTTATCCAAGTCAATGTGCTTGTTAAAGCTTTCTTGTTTAAACCTAGCCCTAGGTCTAACAGAGTGAAAAATTCACTCTCACTTATGGATAAAATTTCCTCCTAAGTGTTTTGTTTTACAATTTCCTTTTTATTTTCATCATAATTCTAAGAACATAGCATTAAAATTTTAGGGCAAAGGAGTACTTCAGGTACAACGAGGTTTGCTAATCTAGTAACCAAAGTAGTTAGTTTATTCATATGTTCATGAATACTATTTTTATATTTGTAATAAATTCTTCCCTTCTATGGATCTTTCCACTTATTAAAAATTGAATGTCTGATTCCCATGACTCCAAAATCTCATTAGATAATAGGATAAAAAAATATCATGACATTCATTAGTGAAACCTAGGGTTTGTAGCACTTGCCTAAGTTTTTTAATGTCTCTCTTTTCTTTTATGCTTGCACTCGTATGGGAGGTTTTTGACTTTATTTTTCCCATGCCTACTACTGGTTACTACACAAAATTCTTCTTCAAGCCCTATTTAAAAAAATTGTAAAGTATAAATCTAAGAAAATTACAATCAAGATTTCTATTACTACAAATTGCAATGATTTTTAAAAAAAAAAATTCAATACCTAGAATTGAGATTCAATAATTGGTGTTGTCCTTTGATACTCAAGTTTCACACTTTTAAAATTCAGTCTTCAGAAAACAAAATGAAATTTTGTTAGTCTTTGAAAATTTGAAATTTGAAAACCCTATCGTATCGAACTCTCAACTTGTAGAACTTTCAACTTCATACTCTAAAAACATAGAAGGTTAATAGTTAAAAGTTATAATAAAACTGTTAAGTAATTAATGGTTTTATGTACTTTACTAATAGTATGTACAATGTACATGTAAACAACATAAAGACTTAATAATGTACTTTTGTACATAACTATAATAATAAAAAGTAAAAATTCATTACATTAATATACATTTGAATTGTGAAATTTATTCATTTTAAATAAATTAATTAATAAAAATTGAACATAATTATGGATATGAGTTTTGGGTCAATTTGTGGAATGTTATCATTGTTACCAAGAGTCAGCTGGAATCATCACACTTGTCAAGGACACATGTCACGATTCCAAATATTTCTTGACAATAGTGGTGACAGACCCAAAATTTATCCAAAATTCATCCAGGGCAATTGCTATTGGCGTTGATCTACCTTTTGCTTAACAATCACGGCATCACTGAGTCAGGATTAAGTAATAATTTTTTTTAAAGACTAAAGTCACTAAACATAATTATTAATAATATTAACTAAGTCTTGGCACTTAATTGAGCTTTGCAATGATCAGACACATGTCATGATTCTAGATGAATCTAGGCACATGGAAAAATATTTTTCATATCATTCCAAAATTCATCTTGGGCCGTCGATCTTTCGTTTAGTCAATAGTCGAGATTTCAAGTAGAATCTTTGAGTACATGTGTCCTGATTTTAGGTTAATTTAATTATTTATATAAAATATTTTTTATATGTATAAAATACAATTTATAATAATTATTATAATAGTTATAATATAATATAAATAAATGATTTTCATTTCTATCATAAACTTTTAATTGTAAAGATGATATGAAAGATTCAATGAAGATGTATTAAATTTTATAAAATAAAATTGATGCAAAATATGAAACAAGTGCCACATAGTGTCTTAACACTTGCCTGTAGTTTTTATATAAATCTAATCTAAATTTAATAAATTTATTATAATAGATAAAATAATTTAATTACTAAAAATGTTATATAATTATATTTTTTTATAATTATGTTAATCTAAATTTAAATTTTATTCATAAATATAATCACTAATGTATATGTTCTATTACATATATATCATATGGTTATTATTATATTATATTATATTATAAATAATTATATTATATGTTCTATTATATAGTAATTAATTATAATATAAAAATAGTAATACTTTTATAATAATAATAAATCTTAAATGATTATATAATATAAGTAATATTATTTTTAATTGAATGACAAAAAACATATTATAATTTATAAAAAATATAATCTTAAAATCTAAAATATAAACCAATGCACTTACATTTAAAAAATAATTTATTAATGTTAATGAATCACATTGAAAATGAAATATTTAGTTCTTATATCAAACAAATATAAGAGCTAAATGAAATCTATGAAATCCAGCAAATATAAGAGCTAAATGAACTCATCCAATCATAACTTAGAAAAATATTTTATAAAAATTTTAAACTTTTTGCATCTATTGTATGTAATATATTAGTTTGATAAAAGAAATTACAATGATTTATTCTTACTCATAAAAACACGAAACAAATTTAATCACTAGTTAAAGTCTAAAATCCAAAATGTATCACAATAGTACTTAGCCCTAACTCTACCAGCAAGTACTAATAATAAATTATAATGAAAATAGTTTAATTCAAATAAAATAATTAAAATTTAAAAATATAATTATAAATGCTATATTTTTATTCATATTTATTATTTAGTTTCAAAATTAAAATGTAATATAGTTTAATTATCTATAAATTATTAACATATATTAATAATTGTGATATTTGTTTATAAACATAATTATTAGTAATATTAACTGAGTCCTCACACTTAATTGAGCTTTGTAATGACTGAGCACGTGTCACAATTCTGGATGAATCTAGGCACATGAAAAATATTCTCCAAATTGGCCTGAAATTCATCTCAAGCTATCAATCTTTCTTGTGGTCAGCGGTTAGGATTTTGGGTAGAATCATCGAGTACACGTGTCCTGATTATAGTTAGAAATAGAATTTAACTTCAATCATTTAAAATTTGACCCGAAATAGGGCCACAATCATTGAAAAGAATTTAAATAGCATATTAATTAATATAGAGAAAAATATTGAAATAAATATTGTTAAAGAAATTGTTATTAATTATTATTATTATATTTTTAAGTTTACCATGTCAAAATCATGATGTTAATTTAATTAATTACATTATATATATATATATATATATATATATATATATATATAATTTATAATAATAATTATAATAGTTATAATATAACATAAATAAAGGATTTTCTTTTCTATTATAGAAATGATTTTCTTTTTATGATAAACATTTTATTGTAAAGATGATATGAAAATTTCAATGAAGATATATTAAATTTTATAAAATAAAATTGGTGCAACATATGAAATAATAATGACAATAGTTTAATGTAAATAAAATAATTAAAATTAAAAAATATATTTACAAATGCTATATTTTTATTCATATTTATTATTTAGTTTTAAAATTAAAATGTAATATACTTTAATTATCTATAAATTATTAACATTTATTGAAAATTGTGATAATTGTTTATAAACTATTCTTCATCATTTAAAATATTTCATAATGAAAAAAACTTAGGTGACAAGATAGATATGAAATAATAAAATTGACACATAAATTGTCAAAATTTTATTGAACTTTCTTAAGGTTATTATTTTTCCTTGAAATCCACTGTTGTCACTCCATTTGTTTTAACCAATCAGATTAAAGAAAAATAGCTTTAGAAATTACAAAACTTTTAATTGGATAATTTTCAATTGAACATTTTTTTTTACTATAAATTGTTAATCAAATATATTATATGAAATGATAAATGGATTGTTGAAACCCTTTTTTTGTTTCTGAGTTCTAACTTTATAACTATTAATAGTTAATTATTTTAAATAAAGTCGGAGACTAACATTTCAATAGTGCATTGAGAATCAAGATGCCAAAACAAAGTTGTAGACTAATAGGAAGTTGGAACAATGATTTAAGAAGCTAAAAATTATTGCTTTCATTGATAATATTTTAGAATGTACAAAGCATAGATATTGAAAATAGCTGATTAAATCAGCCTGGTTTTACTATTTCATAATTTACATTAAAGGGCAAGGCCCAATCCAAAGAAAAAATAGAAATGTTAAAAACATTTTTTTGCCCAAAGGGCAACGGTCAAGGAAACAGGATTCAAGAAATAGGGAATAGGGAACCAGGGAATAGGGAGGCTCAAAGCATCAGTAGGCTGAGGGGCCAAGGGCTTGAAGCCTTCAATCAAAAAGGTATTTAAGTCCCTCCATGAGGAATTTGTTGGAGAATATGATGTCTTTGAACTCATCCAACCACGTGAAGTCGATCTCGCTGACATCATTCAACAAAAACCACTTCCATAGAAAATTCCTTCTGAGCTATGCCCACTTCTAATGGTGAGTCAATTTTTGTTCATTCATGCCAAGCATGAAACATTTCTTGTATACAATGCTCCCTATGCCTTGCTCCTATCACTTGTCAGCTACATCTACAAAAGGGATGCCAATGCCTAACCCTAGTACCTGCTTGGCCAATATAAGAATTTTGAAATCATCTTCTAAAAATGTTTCCTTAAAAACATTATGTAGAAGCATCAAAATATCTATTTGACTGCCTACAAGGTCAAGAAGAGACACAAGGAAGCTTGGGGTAATATTTTTGGAGACACAATACCTCTTATCATTTCTTAAGAATTCATGGTCGAGGACCATGAATATAGCATGGTTAATAAAAGGACTTTGGGCATCTAGCTTGTAAACCATGGCAATGACATCATCAGGAATCCTACCTAAAAAGGGCTTTTGTAGAGCCATTGTAGTGCATTTCAGGAAAATTGGCATATCCATGACTACTATTCAAGAAACTCTACAAACCAACTTTAGATTGAAGAATTTGAGAAATGATAATGAAAGAGAAATTGAAGAGGCTATTTAATGGTAGTTGCATTAAATTCTTTGGCGTTCATGATTTGTCATATCTTATTTTTATGTATTCATATTAATTTTCAAGTGTACAAAACACTAAAATGTATTGGCATTAATGTCGGATAGTCAAAAGTTCCTAACATTGAGTAAATTCTAGTTAATGTTTTCTGTGCAAAATTTTCTACATGTCTCCATTCCGGACAATTTCATGTGACTCTAGGTCTTTTCAAGTGAGTGGCCCCAAAATGCATCTTCTATCATTGATTTCTAATTAATCAATGATCAATAAAACTATTGTATTTACTATTAAAATTACGAAAGTGATGGTAGCCGAATTGGTAATAGTGACATTGACATAATGATGTTACGACATTATTAATAATAGACCTAAGACAGTACACAAGTTGAAACTTGAAGTGAGTACTCAGTAGTCAATACAGTCACTAGCCAATACATGTGCAAATTTGTGTTCAGATTAAACAATTTTTCAGTTTACCACAAAAGATTAGCCAAGACCATTATTATTTATTTTCCTGCAAAACAAGTACTTCACCTCTGACATTATTAATTCATTTTTGGAAAGGGAAATAATACCCATCATTTACTTATCTGTCAGTAAGAAAAAATATTAATTTGCCACATTTAAAATGATTTTTTCTAGGGCAAAAAAAAATTGCCAACATATAATATTTGATTTCCCTATATGGAACAAAAACATCACCCTTGACATTAAATTTTTCCTACCCACAAAATGTTGCATTCACCAACATTTTAGGCTTTTCTTTGGGAGGGGTTTCTTAAAGTTATCACTATTTCCCACAGGTTAGTATATAGTTGAATAATGCACATATATGTACATCTATGTTTTTTATGAATTCAAATTTATTGAATTATTTGATTGATGTGTATGCAAGATCTATTATTTTACAGGGAAAATATTTGAAGTAAGATAGAGTACTTAAGATTAGAATTCATTTAACTGATTATCAACCTAACAATAAGATATATTAGTATAGTAACCATGCTATTGCCACTGGTCTAACTCTTCATCTAGTCAAAGGACCTAGAATACATAAGTGAAGGCTCGATATTGATGATCATGAGAAAATATTAAATGTTATCTAGCAATGAGCTGACCCACTTGATATGAGATAGAAACAACTTGTAATTTGAAAAAACTTGAACATTTTGAAATTTGGTTGAACTATTTTAAATCTGAAATTTGGTTCAACAATTTGAAATTTGGTTGAACTTGATCATTTTCAATTTAAAATTTGGTTGAATTAATTATATATTACTTTTACTCTTTAATTTAGCTTGTGAAGTTTAAATTGTTATTTGTACCTAATCATAGAAATTAGGAACTTGTAAAAAACTAATTAGAAGATTTTCCTTTTAAGGGGAAGAAATTCGAACACTTGTCTTAAGGGGATCAAATCAAGACTTGTGTCTTAATGGTATGAAATTAGGAATTGTAACTAATTATATATTACTTTTGCTCTTTCATTTAACTTATGAAGTTTAAATTATGATTTTAAACTAATTATAGAAATTAGGAACTTGTATGAAACTAATTAGGACATGTACATTTGGAGGGGAAGAAATTCAAACACTTTTCTTAAGGGGATCAAATTGGAACTTTTGTCTTCAGGGATGAAATTAGGACTTGTAACTAATTATATATTACTTCTACTCTTTCATTTAACTTGTGAAGTTTAAATTGTGATTTCTAACTAATTATAGAAATTATGAACTTGTATGCAACTAATTAGGACATGTGCCTTTGTAGGGGGAGAAATTCAAACAGTTGTCTTAAGCGGATCAAATTAGGACTTATGTCTTAAGGGGATGAAATTAGGACTTGTAGCTAATTATATATAACTTTACTCTTTCAATTAACTTGTGAAGTTTAAATTGTGGTTTGTAACTAATTATAGAAATTAGGAACTTGTATGCAACTAATTAGGACACGCGTCTTTGAAAGGGACAAAGTTAGAACACTTGTCTTAAGGGGATGAAATTAGGACTTGTAACTAATTATATATTAATTTTACTCTTTCATTTAACTTGTGAAGCTTAAATTGTGATTTGTAACTAATTATAGAATTTAGGAACTTATATGCAACTAATTAGGACATATTCCTTGAAGGGAAGAAATTCAAAATATTTAAAAATCACTTGCATTATTAGGAATTATATAACTAATTAAAAATTATGTAAAGTTCATTACCTAACTGTAACCCTAACCAATTTCATATGTACACACATCAATTTCATAAACCAACATAATTAAACATAATCTAACATGTAAAAGAACATGTAATCTACCATAATCCAATATAATCTATCATAATCTAACATAATTTCTAGATAATAGAATATTATCCCTGACATAATCTAACAAGTCAAAGAACACAATCTAACGTAATATCCAACATAATAGAACATTATCCAACACCATCTAACATGTAAAAGAACATAGTCTAACATTATCCAACATAATCTAACACATAATAACATAGTATATATGTATGTCAATCATCAAACATGTATAATCTAGATGAAAGTCTCAATCAAATAACAAAAAAATCTACATAATATGGATGAAAGTCTAGATCAAATTATTTATAACATAAAAAATCTATAGATCGTGAAGTGCAAGACTATCATCATGACATCTCCTCACAATGCGGTCTAAAGACTAATATCAAGATGCTCACTAGGATGTGTCAACCCTTATATATATTCAACAAAAATTGAAATCAATGTACATAATTTTATATTTAATTAAACATCTTTTAAATTTACAAATTGCATGCAATTTAATACATTATATTTAAAACTCATGTGTCTAATTCAAAAAAAAAAAACTCACCTATCCACTACTGACATCATCAAAGGAGTCTCGATGAAATACACAATATGGCATCAAAGATGGAGTAAAAAGAGGAATGTACCCCTACAATAAATATATACATGTGCGCAAAAAATCATATTAAAACATTTAAATTAAATTACAAAGGCATGATATGTATAATTGCATAAATTATTAGTTGAACTAATGTTTGAATATGAAATTTTAACATGAATTTTTAAAAAACTATATATTTACGTGTGTCGATGTTGGCATCTAATAATACTTAGACTACCTAGCACACATTTTATCTACCAATATATCTAGATTTTGTTGGGACTCATCTAGTTCCATCACTACATCTACGTTAGCATGACTGGTGGCTGACACATGTCCTGATAATGATGATCCAAGTGGACTAACTAGATGAGATGTCATAGAAGTAGAATCATAATGTCTCAACAATTCCATACATCCTATGGTTGACAAGCTAAAGTCAACATCATCAAGGCCCACATGTGAACGTTGACCATACCCTGCATGGGCTAAAGGGTCTATACTACTATGTATATGTCCCTCTGTAGCAAAAGAGTGGTTAGTAGTTGGATCATGATGTGTACTACACCATGACCACTACCTGATCGATGAGAGGAATGTGGCTGAGGATGTTTCCCAATACCACCATGGACACAATGTCAAACATCTAATATAAGTATGCCAAGATGCTCTGATATGAATCTATATGAATATAATAGGTCCTCAACAAGACTACTCATAGTATCTCATGCCAAAACTCTAGTAAGACCCTCTAAACTAGTTAGTGAAGGGATGCTTGATGCACTATACAAGCCTCCTGAAGATGAAGCACTAGGCAATGATTTAGAACATTTATATGAAATCAAATACTAGAAACCTCATCACTGGAAATAGATCTAATAGCTGTGACAATGTCTCCAACTCCCTGAATCACCCCCCAAAACTATGTGCTATAAATGGCCTCATCAGTTGATGGACCTAATATAAGGGAAACAGCAGGTACCCTCTCTCCGAAAATCAACCTATGTGTTAGTGGTGGATGACCCAACTACCTATCAACTAGTCTACCGTGCCCCTTTCCTAAATTTGATGGTAATCAATGTAGTTTATCACCCTACCTAAGCGAACCTCATCATAAAGCTATCATGTAAAATAGAGTGGAATCTGGTCATTATTTAGATAATGACCATGAGCAGCAAGGAAGCGTGAGTATATAAGTGAATCCATCTATGGATCTATACACTTAAGGAGAGACTATCCCTGCACATACTTTAGTGGAACATAATCACGAAAAAATTACCTTTTTAGTGTCTCTTTCAGCACTAAGTCGTGTACCTATAGCAGTGAGAGCCCTAAAGAGACCTCTCATCTCTTACTATCAATGACAATCTGTATAGTGTGTGTAGAATATAGAGCAACACCATGAATTTCATCTCTAATAAATGCGAGACTCTGTAAGATTCTCTAACATGTACTACTATACACACTAGAGAATGTGCCACTAGCCAAGGATTCATGAATTCTATAAATCTCTTGGTTAGTTCAATCATAGAGCATGTCGGGAGGGATAGGGTGTTGATATGTGGGAATAGCACACTTCTAGGGAGGGGAGAGGTCGAGGGTAGGCTACTACTTGCAAGGATAGGAGGCTACTACTAGTCAGGGGGTAGGAGGCTGCTGCTCTAGGGTGATATGAGGATGTTGATCTGCCATGTGAAGGTCAATGTATATAGTATGTGTGCATGTACATGTAATGTGTAAAACTAAAATTTAAATTTAAATTTTAGATTTTTAATAAACTTGAAATTTATCAAGTACTTATATGGCATTTAAGAAACTGGAATTTCATAAACATGGAATTAAATGTATATAATACACACGTGTAAACATGAAATGAACATAACATATATGTATAGTACTACATGTGTGAATTTTTAATCCTAAATTAAAATATGACATTTAATAAACTTGAAATTTATTGTACTTGGTGACATTTAAGAAACTAGAATTTCATAAACACATGAAATTAAAAATAATATGTGTTTAAACATGAAACAAACATATGTACATGTATATGTACATAGAATTTCGTAAACATGAAACAAACATGTAACACATACATGTACATACTTGCAATAACTCAATAAAATTGTTTCAAAATTACTTGTCTATTTAGAGTCTAGATCACATGGGTGGACTAAATGATGTACATAACTCTAGGTTAAGTATAGAACTAGAGATTCACTATATAATTTAATAGGTATATCAAGTCACAATCATGGCTAAGGTTACTAGGGAAATAAGTATGACTATCATTAGAATTAGAGTTAGTATTATGTTTAGAGTAAATTTTAGGGTTAGGGTTAAAGTTAAAACATTACATAGGGTTATAGTTGGGTTTAGAGTTATAAAATTAGTAGTACTACATATTGTTCTTGAATTGCACATGCTTCATAGCACACATAAATTAATTTGATTAGGGTTGACATTCAAGGTTAATGTAACATCATGATTATAGTTTATATTAAGGTTCTAGGGTTAATTTTAGGGTTACTTGGTTTAGTATTACTTAGATTGAGTTTAGGGGAGCATTATTACCTAGTTTAATCATGGTAAATTTTCATTAAGTTAGGGTTAGGAAAATATTTAGGGCTAGGGTTAAAGGAATGTGTGTTCAGAATAGTTTTCTATGTTGAGTAGGCTATTAAGGTTAGAGTTAGGGTTGGTTTTATAAAATTATGTAACTTATATAGTCAGAGCATTAATATTTAATATCAATGTGAGACTTACATTAATTTTAGGGTTAGGGTTAGAGTTAATAGTAGTGTGACACATGAAGTTAATATTAGGATTAGTGTTGAAGTTAAAACATTATGTAGGGTTATAGTTAGGTTTAGAGTTATAAAGTTAGTAGTACTGAATATTGTTCTTGAACTACATGTGCCTCATAGCACGCATAAATTAATTTTATTAGGGTTGGCATTCACTTGGTTAATGTAAAATCATGATTATGGTTTATATTATGGTTCTATGGTTAATTTTAGGTTTACCTAGTTTAGTATTACTTAGATTGAGTTTAGGGGACCATTATTAACTAATTTAATCATGGTAAATTTTTATTAAGTTAGGGTTAAGAAAATATGTAGGGCTAGGTTTGTTCAAAATATTGGGTAACTTATATAGTCGGATCATTAGTGTTTAATATCAGTGTCAGACTTACGTTAATTTTAGGGTTAGGGTTAGGGTTAATATCAGTGTGACACATGGAGTTAATATTAGGGTTAGGGTTAAAGTCAAAACATTACATACGGATATAGTTAGGTTTAGAGTTGTAAAATTAGTTGGTTTACATTAATAACAATGTGACACAAGCTATTAATTTTAGGGTTAGACTTGAAGTTAAAACATTACGTAGGGTTATAGTTAGGTTTAGAGTTATAAAATTAGTAGTACTACATATTTTTGTTGAACTACACATGCCTCATAGCACACATAAATTAATTTGATTAGGGTTGGCATTCACTTGGTTAATGTAATAGCATGATTATGCTAAGTTATAAATTATGGTTCTAGGGTTAATTTTAGGGTTACTTGGTTTAGTATTACTTAGATTGAGTTTAGGGGAGCATTATTACCTAGTTTAATCATGGTAAATTTTCATTAAGTTAGGGTTAGGAAAATATTTAGGGCTAGGGTTAAAGGAATGTGTGTTCAGAATAGTTTTCTATGTTGAGTAGGCTATTAAGGTTAGAGTTAGGGTTGGTTTTATAAAATTATGTAACTTATATAGTCAGAGCATTAATATTTAATATCAATGTGAGACTTACATTAATTTTAGGGTTAGGGTTAGAGTTAATAGTAGTGTGACACATGAAGTTAATATTAGGATTAGTGTTGAAGTTAAAACATTATGTAGGGTTATAGTTAGGTTTAGAGTTATAAAGTTAGTAGTACTGAATATTGTTCTTGAACTACATGTGCCTCATAGCACGCATAAATTAATTTTATTAGGGTTGGCATTCACTTGGTTAATGTAAAATCATGATTATGGTTTATATTATGGTTCTATGGTTAATTTTAGGTTTACCTAGTTTAGAATTACTTAGATTGAGTTTAGGGGACCATTATTAACTAATTTAATCATGGTAAATTTTTATTAAGTTAGGGTTAAGAAAATATGTAGGGCTAGGTTTGTTCAAAATATTGGGTAACTTATATAGTCGGATCATTAGTGTTTAATATCAGTGTCAGACTTACGTTAATTTTAGGGTTAGGGTTAGGGTTAATATCAGTGTGACACATGGAGTTAATATTAGGGTTAGGGTTAAAGTCAAAACATTACATACGGATATAGTTAGGTTTAGAGTTGTAAAATTAGTTGGTTTACATTAATAACAATGTGACACAAGCTATTAATTTTAGGGTTAGACTTGAAGTTAAAACATTACGTAGGGTTATAGTTAGGTTTAGAGTTATAAAATTAGTAGTACTACATATTGTTGTTGAACTACGCATGCCTCATAGCACACATAAATTAATTTGATTAGGGTTGGCATTCACTTGGTTAATGTAATAGCATGATTATGCTAAGTTATAAATTATGGTTCTAGGGTTAATTTTAGGGTTACTTGGTTTAGTATTACTTAGATTGAGTTTAGGGGAGCATTATTACCTAGTTTAATCATGGTAAATTTTCATTAAGTTAGGGTTAGGAAAATATTTAGGGCTAGGGTTAAAGGAATGTGTGTTCAGAATAGTTTTCTATGTTGAGTAGGCTATTAAGGTTAGAGTTAGGGTTGGTTTTATAAAATTATGTAACTTATATAGTCAGAGCATTAATATTTAATATCAATGTGAGACTTACATTAATTTTAGGGTTAGGGTTAGAGTTAATAGTAGTGTGACACATGAAGTTAATATTAGGATTAGTGTTGAAGTTAAAACATTATGTAGGGTTATAGTTAGGTTTAGAGTTATAAAGTTAGTAGTACTGAATATTGTTCTTGAACTACATGTGCCTCATAGCACGCATAAATTAATTTTATTAGGGTTGGCATTCACTTGGTTAATGTAAAATCATGATTATGGTTTATATTATGGTTCTATGGTTAATTTTAGGTTTACCTAGTTTAGTATTACTTAGATTGAGTTTAGGGGACCATTATTAACTAATTTAATCATGGTAAATTTTTATTAAGTTAGGGTTAAGAAAATATGTAGGGCTAGGTTTGTTCAAAATATTGGGTAACTTATATAGTCGGATCATTAGTGTTTAATATCAGTGTCAGACTTACGTTAATTTTAGGGTTAGGGTTAGGGTTAATATCAGTGTGACACATGGAGTTGATATTAGGGTTAGGGTTAAAGTCAAAAAATTACATAGGGATATAGTTAGGTTTAGAGTTGTAAAATTAGTTGGTTTACATTAATAACAATGTGACACATGCTATTAATTTTAGGGTTAGACTTGGAGTTAAAACATTACGTAGGGTTATAGTTAGGTTTAGAGTTATAAAATTAGTAGTACTACATATTGTTGTTGAACTACACATGCCTCATAGAACACATAAATTAATTTGATTAGGGTTGGCATTCACTTGGTTAATGTAATAGCATGATTATGCTAAGTTATAAATTATGGTTCTAGGGCTAATTTTAGGGTTACCTAGTTTAGTATTACTTAGATTGAGTTTAGGGGACCATTATTACTTGGTTTAATCATGCTAAATTTTCATTATGTTAGGGTTAGGAAAATATTTAGGGCTAGGGTCAAAGGAATGTGTGTTCAGAATAGTTTTCTATGTTGAGTAAGCTGTTAAGGTTAGAGTTAGGGTTGGTTTTATAAAATTAGGTAACTTATATAGTTAGATCATTGGTGTCTAATATCAGTGTGAGACTTACGTTAGTGTTATGGGTAGAATTATGTTTAGGTTTTAGGATTTAGATTAAATGCCTTGAAAGTAAGTTACTATAATTAACTTGTTACCTAGTTTAGCAATACCTAGGATTAAAAGGTAAATATGTTATGGAACTATTGAACTACATGGGTGGGCTTAAAGTTAGGATTGTGGTTAGGATTTTTAGACCTATATAATTAGAATCATGATCAATGTTAGGGAAAGTTACTATAATGTTTAGGGTTAGCACATACAAATCTAGATTAAAGTTTTTAGTAAGGTGAAGATTTAAACACACACACACACACACACACACATATGAACTAAAATTTTACTATATTAGAAGGTCATGTGTGTAAATTAAAAATTTAAATGTATGTTTCTACATATCCACAATATGTATGTATATATACATGTGTGTGTGTGTGTGTAGACATGTATACATGCATATATGTATACATGTATATGTGTATATATACACATATACACCTATATATATACATATACATGTATACATATATACATATATGTATATACATTTATATATATATATATATATATATATATATATATGTATACATGTATATGTGTATATATATACACATATACATCTATATATATACATATGCATGTATACATATATACATATATGTATATACATTTATATATATATATATATATATATATATATATATATATATATATATATATATATATATATATATATATATATATATACATGTACATATATATATATGCATGCATGCACATATGTATTCATGTATTTCATGTATACATGCATGCACGTACAAATGTACATGTATATATATTCATATATTGCATATATACATGTACATTCAACATGTATATATATACATCTATACATGGATGTACATATATACATATATGCATGTATACACACATGATATATATGCATATATAAAAGATCTATATGCATAAATACATACATGATATATATACATACATATATAAAATGAAACTAAAAATGTATAAAATAGATAAAACAAGGAAAAAATATACCCTTTTCGAAGGTTGCTGATTTTGGATGCTTCTCCTCTTCCTTGTGCTTCCAATCAAAACTATTTTGCATAGTCAAAAATGACTTGTGGGGTCGTGCAACTCATTTTCAACATTCCCTTTCTTTTATTAGTTTTGATTGAAACTATATTGACTAGTTTTGATTGAAACTCATTACTATAGTTTTTATCGAAACTAAGGATGCTAGCCATTGCGTTAACAACCCTAGGTCAGGCTTCATAGCTCTAATCAAAACAACATACAAAGTTTTGATTGAAACTTTTTATGTAGTTTCAATCAAAACATTCTATGTAGTTTTGATTGGAATCAATTTTATGAGTTTCGAGAGAAACTGATATGTTTCAATCAAAACTTTAAAAAAAGTTTCTATCGAAACTAAAAAATGGAATTTTCATGGTTGCACGATTTTGGAGGATTTTCTTCCTTCAAAAAAGTGCAACTTACTATTTTGGGTTCACCTAGATAAGAAAGCCTTCATGAAAATAGTAATCTAAGGAATATGATGCTTTGCTTCTTGTTTTCCCTTCACAAATCCATGTTCTTATGATACACTACTTTGTATAATATATATGATGTGAAACCACAAGACTCCACTTTTTCCTCTAATAATTGCTTTGTTGATTTCAAATGCCTATAGACTTGCCAAATTTGAACTATATTATCTCAAGTGGCTCAAATATTCTATCGAATTTGCTCAAATTTTCAGCCTTAAATATTACTCCTCTATAACATGTAAAATAAAATGTTCATCACCATTATATATATATATATATATATATATATATATATATATATATATATATATATATATATATATGGCTTTCCATTTATTGGTCTATCATTCTTGCAATGATGGGTTATTGTTTTATGTTCATGTATTTTGTTTCTTATATTTTATTTTCTAGTTTTTATTTTCAAATAGTATACATATAATTTTATTTTATTTTGTATATATTTTTTGATTTTTTGATTTTTTTTATGTTTTCATTTTTGTTCATGTCACCTCTTTTGATGCCCTCTCTAGAAGACAAATTATACTATTTCTAGTTGATTTTTTTTTGCGAGGGCTCTAGTGAATCCAGTACTTCTTTTCCTATTTCTTCTTATTTTCTTATAGCTTCACTCTCATGTTTATTCTTCTCTTTCTATTTGTTTCATTTTAGGCACTCCCTCTTTTATTTTTTATTAGAGGGAATAGGTTTTTAAGGTTCCACCAAATAATATTATTAAAGAGGCAAAAAGAAACATAAATCAAATAAATTGAAACCAAAAACCAATAGCTAAATATAAAAACTTAAAAAATGGGCTTGAAGACACACAAAATTAGTATAATTTTTTCACAACCTTGGTAGTCTCCACATTTCTAAGGATGACATGCTCACTTTTATCCTTCTTACATTTGGAATTGGTCAAATTTGTGCAAAGGGTTCTTGAAATAGAATCAAGTCTTCACTTTTGCCTTAGATCATTGTTTTTCAAATTAAGAAGTAGCCAAAATGGGGACTGGCCCAATATAGAAAAGAACAACTATCTGAAGATTAGTCAGCAATTACTACTAGAAGATTACCCTTCCCCCTTTCAAAATTTCAAAAAACTACCCATAACCATAATAGTGATGTTGATACTACCATAACCATTGAAAGTCTTAACAACATGCAAAAACATGGCCATAAGATAAATGTTGGCCTTACTATCATTCCAAAGAAAAAATCCAAAGGGGGCCCAAAGGCTCCAAATGTAACTAAATAGCATAATAAATAAAATAAAATATAAGGACACTAGCAGGGGAGCTGTCAGTGGTTCCTCAGATTTTTTAGCAACACATGAAACCAATTATCGGCCAAGAAGCTATATGGGGCACAATTTGTCTCCATATCCTTATCATAAGTCTCATTTTCTTTATTGGTTTTCATAAGGTAGAGCATACTGGTCACCGAGTGCATGATGCAGACTAGTAAATTCACAACCCTATCAAACTTATCCTCTAGGTTCTCATTCTGTTTAACTAACTCTATAGTAGAATTTTCCTAATTCTCCACCACCTAGTTCTCCTACTCGATGTTCTCATTTTTAGCTCTAGTTTCTTCCAGCTAAGTGTGGTCTTCCCCTATGCCACATCCTTAATCACATGTTCTCCCCTAGTGCTTTCCTCCTGGGCTTGACTACTTAGAGTACCCATCCTGATTGGTGAGGTGACTATGCCATGCTCAACATTCTCAAATTTTCTTTAATCTCAACTAATGGTTTTGAATGTGTTAGAAACCTTGGAGGGAAAGGGGTTGGCATCCTCCATATTTTCAATTGTATCCTCACTTCTTTTTTTCTTCTTCCTCATGTCCCTTGTAATTACTTTTGATGATCTTATGTTTGGGGCGAGGCCCATATATTATCCCAGAGCCATCTTATGTAGGTAAGGCAAGGTTGGCCAAGGGAATTTTATCTCTTAGCCACTTGCTTAACCAATTTGTGCTCTTACTTATGTTACCAATCTTCTCAATATCTAGGACTTTAATTTTCTTTCCCATAATTTTCTTGACCATGACTGTGGGGTCCTCTTTGGGACTAATTTTAGAAGGGGGAGACAAGTTTTGAGTAGTAATTTTTAGGGAAGGAGGGCACATGATCAAAATTTGAGGGGTATGTATACGATCTTGGTGTGCGAAAAAGTGGGTCTGTAAAAAAAGTGGAGCTTTAAAGCATCTAAAACCATTTCAAAATCTCCTCTAACTTTTTTCCACCTTACCTGATGCCAAAGCAAAAAGGTTAGACCAACCCTTATCGGGTATCTGATCCATTATTAGGTAGTTGATATCATGTCAGGTATTCAATATGATAATGGATACCTGATATGAAATTGGATATCCAAAACCTATGACTAGGAATAAAAAAAATGGAGAGCATTTGAAATTGTTTTCAATCAGCATTATTTTTCCTCCCATTTCAGAAATCAGATACAAAAATGGGTATACAATTGAGGTAAGTAACTTTTTTTTCAATTTGATGTTTTTCAATTAATTTTATTTAAAATTAGGTTTTATTTAATGGTTTTCAATTATAACTATATTTAAAGTTAGGTTTTTTTAGTAGAAATTCTTAATTTATTTTATTTTAATTAAAAACTTAAAATGTTCTTTTGCAATTAAATAGGTATGGTTGACTTGAATGATATTGATGACATTGAGCCATGAAACAATGTTCTTCGAAACCCTCCATCAAACAATCTAGTACCCCTTCAAAACTCTCCTTGAATTGAATATTTGATAAATGTAATGCCTACCCCTAGTTTACTTTTTAGATTGCATTACCAAATTCTTTTAGGCGAGTTTGATGGTTATGCTTTATGATTAGTAGTACTTGGTTACTGAATTTGATTAAATATTATCTAATACTTAGTTTATTTATGTGGTGAGTTACTTAGTTATTTCATCTGTTTAGGATTATCTCTATGATGATACACGTATGTTGATATCAAGATTTTTAGTTATCTCATGATCATAGTAGATGGATTATTTATATGTAGTTCTATGGTTACTTACCCCATACTTGCATGCTTATGTTGTACCTGTATGTTTTAATTTATGTTTGATGTTTATGATGTGGCTGAGAAAGGGAGTCATAGTTACCTACTAGTAGGGATCTATAGGATACAATGCTTCCCACCATTGCCTATTTAGTTTACATTATATGTGTATGTAAATGTGTGGATTTTATGTAGATTGCAGGTACTAGGCATTGACTTCCCTGAATTTACAAGATGAGCATGTCTTATTGTAGTATCTCAATGGTAAAAGTGGGGAGTTAATTCTTGAGTCCAAATCCTAACCTAAGCCAATTGTCCTAGAAAATAGGACAAGAATCTGAATTTTTTACTTGTTTGAATTTGTCAAGTGACACAAATTTGTGATTTTGACCCTCGAGTTTGACTTTGTTCTTTGTCTCTCAATTGAGCTTACAGATTTAATTTTGTGGGTCTAGTGTGATTTTCAGCTATAATTAAATCATATTAAAATATAATTTAATGAAAATTTTATACATAAAATTCAAATTTTAATCATATTTAATTAATTGAGAAATTAATTAAATAAAAGAATTAAATTTAAAAGATTTAATTAAAGTTCTAACTTTGGTGTATTCATATTTATTTAATTTAATGATAATTATTTAGTAGTTGTATTTTAATAATAAACTTTAAATAATGTTATTTGTTAAATTAATAAATATATTATTAAAACCGTCTTGTGACTTAATTAAAGAGAGAAAAAGATTGATTTAATAAAGATATTTTAATCAAATTGCACAAGGGTTGCGCATGAAAACTAAAATATAATAAAGAAATTAGAGAAAAGTGATTTCACATGATTGCACAATCGAAGCCCTGATTTGGTGGAAAATACTTTATTAGGAAATTAGAGCTCATTTCTCCATATACAGTTTGGAGGAGTGGATTTTTGAGAAAAGGATTTTTGAAAGAAAAGGAAAGTTCTTTTGTGTCTTGTGCGTTCATTGTTTAGCATCAGATCTAGGTAGGATATCGAGAGTTTTGTGCAGTAGTCTTTTTTTTCGAATTATTTATATTCTTCATGTCTGGATGAATTTTTTTTCAGAATTTCAATTGGGTTGAAACCCTTGTTTGTTGAATTATCATTCTTCAATTTAGAAACATCTATAAATGAAATTTAGTTTTGAAACCCTCATTGCAAAATTTTATTGTTCCTCGTTTCGAAATCATCTGTATATGAAGTAAGAATTAGAAACCTGCGTTTTGTAAATTTTTAGCAAGTTTCCATTTCGAGAAAGTTTTTATTTTTAGCATGTTTCCCTTTTTGGAAAGTTTACATTTTTTAAGAGGTTTCCATTTTTTTAAAGTTTCTATTTTTAGCAAGTTTCCATTTTTGGAAAGTTTTAATTTTTAGTAGGTTTTTATTTTGGGAAAGTTTTTTTTTATAGGTTTCCATTTTTAGAAAGTTTTTATTTTAGCAAGTTTTTGTTTTTGGAAACTTTCCATTTTTAATAGGTTTCCATTTTTGGAAATTTTTAATTTTTAGTAGGTTTCCATTTTTGGAAAGTTTCAATTTTTAATATGTTTCAATTTTTGGAAAGTTTCCATTTTAGTGGGTTTCCATTTTTGGAAAGCTTCTAGTTTTAGTAAGTTCTATTTTTTTAATGTTTTTCATTTTTAGCAGGTTTCCAGTTTTTGGTAACTTTCCATTTGTAGCAGGTTTCTATTTTGAGAAAGTTTCCATTTTTAGCAATTTTCCATTTTGGGAAAGCTTTTCCAAAGATTAGTATATGATCTTTTATACCATACCATGGTAATGTGTCACGTGTTTCTATGATGAGTTATGATTAGTGCTTGTTAGTGCTTTCTAGTTTCTTATAAAGAAATGAGGATATAATTGTGCCTTTCTTTCTGTAACCTTTGAGTTTTTGATCGGTTATCTTCTAGTGCTTTCTAGTTGCTTGTATAGGACTGAGGTGATATTAAGATTTTTCTATAGGTGTTTTCCAATCACATGTGAGGGATTGAGGTGAAATTTTTGATTTTATGAGTTATAGTTTTATGAGCCTAGGGTAGCTAATCAATGTGTACATTGGGAAGTGGCTTGCAATGGAGGCTGGAGCCCAGAGTGGTTTCTTGGGTAGCCCATTGTAAGTTATTTAATAACTGATAAAATTTCATTAAATGAGTTTAAAATGAATTAAAAAGAGTTAGTATTTGTTCCTTTCCTGTGCCTTGTGTGCTAGTACAAGCTAGGATGGGAGTGGAGAGGATGTTTGGTTACGACCTTGCTTCATTGGTATGCCTTATCTATGTGAAAGAATAACAGTGCCGCATAGAGACACTAGGGAGTCAGAGTCTAAAGAGGTTACCAAGGTAACCTTAGAGGTGGCTTATGCAATGACACTTTCCCACTTACATAATATATTTCTTGTGTGTCTTTGTTGCATCTAGGATTAGATGATACATATGTCTTGGTACCCTTTGAGATAGTTTTCTTTTAGGACTTTCCTTGACCTAGATGTTGGTTATGAATTATGTTATGATAAATGTATGGGAGTTGAGTTTATTTCCTTAGCATGGTGGGAGTGGTCCATTTAAGTTGCATGAGGTTGGGTCATAGTGTATTTTCTTATAACATTGAGATCTGACAGCTGGATGTCATTGTTAGATTTCTTTGTGCATATGTTCCTTTCTATTTGATCTTGTTTTTCTATTGGATGGTTATACCTTTTTATAATATATCTAATTATCGGAGATCTTATGAGATGATGTATTATATTTATGATGTATATTCTTTTTTCTTTTCATACCCTATGACTTGTACAGTGGATGATTATGCATTTTGATTATTTCCAAATGGCATTTGATGTAATAATATATTGTTTAAAATAGATTTGTACTTATTATTATTCTTTGATGTGAATTTTATTATGTATTAGATTTAATATTAATTAAACTTAAATGTGATTCAATGTCATGGGACCTTTAAGAGATGTAATCTATTTTATTATGGTTGTTATGTATGTGAGTTAATGCTACCACTATATTATTCTATCTCTTGTTGTTATTAGATTTTAAAAAAAA
This sequence comes from Cupressus sempervirens, assembly GCA_028749045.1. Classification (NCBI taxonomy): domain Eukaryota; kingdom Viridiplantae; phylum Streptophyta; class Pinopsida; order Cupressales; family Cupressaceae; genus Cupressus; species Cupressus sempervirens. The sequence continues at coordinate 274,751,161 of CM053787.1, read as the reverse complement.
TAGTTAGTGAAACTTAAAGTTAATTTCTTTTGGGTTCCCTTGCGGGGTGTTGCAATACAAGAAATTCTTACTGAGCTGATAGGTTTGCAAAACATATATAGCACAATACTTGCATTGACTTCTATGGTATCCATGTTAAACACCACAGTAGATAATATTCAAACACTTACCGATGAACAAAATGTTTCTCTTCATTGGTGTGAGCAAATGCATGCCATGTTTGATGATGGGTTAGACTATGATGAGGTTGCGGCCCTAAACATAAGTAAAGATGACATGCTTAACCTTTTTGCAAACCCAAAGACTAGTAAAATAGTAGACCACAAAAGGCCAAAATTATCAATTAAATAGTGCACAAATAAGGCTATGCATGTAAATTTTTGGGATCATTGGTGGATGGTTTTTGACAAACCTCCACACAAAAATTTAGAGGTGTCATTCTATTTCATTAAAAAAATTTATGTTGAATTTATGTTGGGCCTCAAGGTGAACTACTAGAGCATGAGGCCCAACATGGGTTTAGGAGGAGGAGCTCCTTAGAATAGATGCTTTTCCCAATGGAAGAAAGATAAAACTTTTGTCTCTGTACTAATGTCTCCCCCGTCCTCCAATGTAGCATCTTGATATCATTGCATAGGCTAGCTATTAGACTATAAGAGCCATCCATAGATTGAGTAGTCTATTGATATCACTGGCTAGGTCAACATTAACTCCATGTGTTGATGATATTTGTGTGAGTTCATCATTAGTGAGATCATCACATGTTTGTGTTCCCCATACTTGCATAATATGCAAGAATATTTGTCTAGGTCCCATATGTGATCTTTCTGAGTATCAATTTCTATTTGAGGAGGATGGTACAATAGATGGGCTTACAAAGATGACACACCCTAACGTAAGAGAGGAGTGGCATGCAAAGCCATGGGAAACTTTTGTGTCGGTATGTGTATACATTTTTTTGTTACCACATATGTGATTTAAAGTTAATATTTTTAATAGAGTAATTGTAACCCATACTAACTTATACATGTATGTGATCTTCATTCATGTTTAGTTGATGACTAGGGAGGAGCTTAAACACATTGATTATGTCACACTCTCAGCTATTCTATTTGATTTTGAGATATCTATGGTACATTATGTTGTGTTCTCATTGTTCTCTAATTGATAATCAAACATATACAGTTTCTAAGCTTTCTTTTCTCTTGTACGTATCACCTATTAGTAGGGGCAGAGTGTGGGCGGTGAGGCACAATCCATTGACAAGGGAAAGGTAATTAGGTTCTTTTAAAGTGATTCAATATAGATTTATTCTTGTAAAATGTTTGTGCTAATGAAATTTAATTATATTCTTTTTTGTATAGGGCATGGCTACTAGTGATGAGTCCAGGTTGATTCAACATCATAGACCCTCAGGTGTTTCCATTTACAGTAAGAACCCCATCATATGTATAAGTATCATTTATTTTTTATTCTCCTTAGTTTCATAAAAAAATTCAAAACTTATTTTAATGATATTAACAACTAGGCTTTTGTATCTCATAGGAAACACCTAGTGCATAGGAGGCTAGACATCATAGTTTTGTATCCTTACCCATGTAGCCATTATATCCAGAGGAGGAGTCGACAGAGGTAAGTTTTAATTTGAGTTCTTGATTATATGTTACAAATTTAGTATGCTATGAATTATAATGTTATAGTTTAAGTTTAAGATGCATCTAACAGACATATTTGAACATATACAAGCCACAACCAACCAAGTTCTAGAAATCTTGACATATGAGAGGACTCTTGACTATTGTAGGAGGTCAATGAGTGAGGTATTTATGATGAAAGTGTAAAACATTAAATATTCATTAGAAAAAAGATCATTATGCATTTTATTAATTCAATGTTAGATGCAAAGCATCATATAAATTTAGTAGTCTAACTTTGGATTTTCCTTTTTTGTTTATGTAAGAGGCATTTGGTCCACCTAGTTCAATGAAGAGGTTGCATTTTTTTGTTAAAACATATGTGATTTAAAGACAATCTTTATAATAGAGTAATTTTAACCCATACTGACTTATAGATGTATGTGATCTTAATTCATGTTTAGTTGATGAATGAGGAGGAGCTCAGATAGGTTGATGATATCACACTCTTGAATATTTCATTTGGCCTTGAGACATCTATGGTACATTATGTTGTGTTCTCATTATTTTTCTAGATTTGATATTGGAACATATATGGTTTCTAATCTTTCTTTTCTCTTGCAAGTATCACCTATTAGTGGAGGGTAGAGTGTGGGGTGTGAGGCACATCCTTTTAACAAGAGAAAGGTAATTAGGTTCTTTTAAAGTGATTAAATATTGATGCATTCTTATAAAATGATTGTGCTAATGAAATTTAATTACATTCTTTACTCTTCAAGGCATGGCTACTGGTGATTAGTCGAGGAAGATTTGTTATCATAGACCCTCTACCATTTCCAGTCACAGTGAGAGCCCCATCATATGTATAAGTATCATTTATTTGTTATATTCCTTATTTTCATAAAAAAATTGAAAACTAATTTCCATGATATTAACAACTAGGGTTTTTTATCTCATAGGAAACACCTAGTGCATATGAGGTTGGATATCATAGTTTTGTATTTTTGTTCACATAGCCATTATATCCAGATGAGGAGTCAACAAAGGTAAATTTTAGTTTCAATTCCTAATTATATGTTATAAATTATGTATGCTACATGAATTATATTACTATAGTTTAACTTGTAGATCCATCTAAAAAACATACTTGAACATATATAGGCCACAACCAACCAAGTTCTAGAAATTGACATACACTACTACATTTGGACCCAAATTATGATGGCCACCCATTGCCCAAGAAATAGAACCATGAATTGCCTCCTGCGGAATGTGTGTCAAACTTTTAGTGTTGCAAATTGTGATGGAAAGGGCATCCATCATAATTTTGATGGATAAAATGGTCATAACTTGGGAGAAGGAAGGGTCAAGAGGTCATGCAAACATAGTCATAATTGTGATGTCCATGTAATAGTTGTGTTGTGGAAGCAATGTTGAACCATCAAAACTGGCCATCATAATTATGGCAATTGTGTCATCCCAATTATGGCTAGCCATCGAAACATGTCATCGAAATTGCAATGGATACTTGAATTATTAAAAATAAAAATCATAAATTCATGTTTAACAAATTATATCAATGCACTGATAAATGGAATTGATAGTTATGATGAGATGGCTACATGTTCAAGCCCTCTATTGTCCTCTTGCTACTGGGGAGTCACATGTGCCATGAAACATCATAAGTCCCTGTATTTCCTTTTCCTTGTCCTCTTCCTTGTAAACTAACCACCACATCCAAAATAATTATTCACATAATTTGATTCAAACCATTAAAAGGAACATCATTATCTCAAAGAATTACCACTTTCCAAGCTAGTGTATAAAAATCATAAACCCAAAACACTTCTTTCACTGGTGTGGGTGGATAAAGAATTATTGTATATGAAGAACCCATGTTATCCCCAATAATTTCCCTCCAAGTAAGATGTTATCCCCATCTAGATTTAGATAAAGACAATCAAAATCTTAGATTGAAATGTTCATTCAAAGGTAGTGTACCACATTGTGTCTGTTTTTAAGAGAGTTGTGAAGCGTATGGAAAATAATAGGGGAGAGAAAATTTTTTTTGGATTTTATCTTGGGCAACTACCATAGGCTAATCCTAACACATTTCAACCATTGTGACCCCAATTTCAATGATCCTGTATTATGCCTGAAGTGGGTGTTATATTTTAAAACCATTTTTATTCTCTAGATTCACATAGTTAATTGTTATGCAATCATAGGTTAATGTTGAGCTTTACTTGGTTTCAAGAATAGTTGAATATTCTCTACTAATCAAGGAAAACCATGTGAAGGTGGAAGCTCATTCCCACCAACATCGAAATTCCTTGTTAACAAATAAAATCTTTAAGAAAGGATCAATCTTTAAAGTATAAAAAAAGGTTCTAGACCTACAAAAGTGACATCATTTTCTCATCTTCTAGTGCTTGTAATTTTTCTGTCACATCCAAAATAATATTATGCTACTCTGAATCAAGAATGCACATGAAACTTCATTCTATATGCATGGATAATAGGTGTAGCTAAAGAAACACAAAACAATTACACTTATTTAATGGTTGTATTAAATTTTTAAAATTATACACTATCATGAACATTAGAACTCTAGCAACAAGAGTCAAAGTTACAATGTTCATGATGGTCTATAACTTAAAATGCCTAATTAAAGAGCTCTAACAAAAATGCAAACATTTTGCACTTTTTAGCTACACCTAATATCTTATGCGTATGAGTTGAGATTACATATTGAAGTATGGCCTCCTCCTGCACTGCCTAAAATGAAGAGATTCACAAAATTAGTTTTCATGCAATCATAGGTTAATTTTGAGCTCCATTTGGTTTTGACAATAATTTAATATTCTCTACTAATCAAGGCCAACCACATGAAGGTGGATGCTTAGTTGTCCCCACCCCACCAATATCTAAATTCCCATCAACATCTAAAATCTTTTAAAAATTTGATCAATCTTTAAAGTATCAAAAAAGTTTTTAGACATACAAAAGTGACATCATTTTCCCATCTTCTGGTGCATGTCATTTTTTTGTCACATCTGAAATAAGATTCTACCACTCTAAATTGAGAATGCATGTGCAATTGTGTTCTATATGCATGGACAATAGGCATAGATGAAAAAATACAGCTTGGTTACATTTATTTAATATGTCTATTAAGTTTTTAAAATTATAGACCATCATGAACATTATAACTCTACCTATAAGAGTCAAAGTTACAATGTTCATGATGGTCTGTAACTTAAAATACCTAATTAAAGATCTCTAACAAAAATTCAAACCTATTTTATTTTTTAGATCCACTTGATATGTTATGCATAAGAATTGAGATTGATGTTGAAGTATGACCTCTTTCTGCATTGCCTGAAACCAATAGATTCATATAGTTAGTTGTCATGCAATCATAGGTTAAAGTTGAACTTCACTTGGTTTTGAGAATAGTTTAATATTCTCTACTAATTAGGGTCAACCATGTGAAGGTGGAATCTAATTTTCCACCCCTCCACACCCCCCAACATCTAAATTCCTCATTAAATCTAAAATATTTAAGAATGGATCAATCTTTAAAGTACCTAGAAGTCAGGCTACTCTCAAGGGAAGCCAATCTTCATTCCTCATGAGAAATTCATCACAATCCTTTAGTGTTCCCATACATCTAACACAGGTACATCTAGGAATGTCCTCATCACCTCTTCAATAAAATGAATCCAATGTTACAAAATGCCCCCTAAGAAATAATAGTTTGAGTGAAATAAACACATGAAAAATGAGAGAGAAAAAGAGGAATCTACTTAGCAATATGTATTTCCATCACATTTGTAGTCATGCTATGTGTTGAGTGAGTTTTTTTTTTTTTTTTTGCTATTTTGCCAAGATCTGGATGTTTATATACATACATAGACATAGACATATTCATGTGTATGTACACACACACACACACACACACAAAAAGATCAGGAGGGCATGAGGATGAGATGAAGAGATCACAAGGGCATAGAAAAAATCATAGCTCTCTACTAGTCTCCACCAATGTTTAGAGTTCACCACCCTCTTTCACGTGTAGCTCTCCACAATCAATCAAAGTAAATGGGAAATGATTAATGTCATATTTCTTTTTCTTATAATCCATAATCCACAATAACAAGACCTCTCTCTATATATACATACATACATACATATACATAGACACACACATAATTGTGTGTATGTGTGTATATATACTCATAGCTAACAAGACTTAACTTCTAACAATGAAAAACATATTTTTATGAACACTAACTAACTCATTTATGCCATTGATGTTCATTGTGTTTTGATTAGGAAAAGCATGAAGAGGGTCCTAAACCTAGATAACAACAAAGTATTCATACCATCTCTATCCTAGGCCATTACACCCAAGTAGCAGAGAAGCACACTCTAACCCTAGCAGTTAGAGTCCTACTTAGAACTTACAAAAAAAAAAAATTAATCAAAACCATCAATGTTCTTCTAATAGTTTAAACTATGTACACCTAAAACTAACTTAAGTCTAAACCTTAAACTACTAAACTTAGTAACCGTTTAAAAGACCTACAAGTCCAACAATAGTGGGGATAAACAGAGTAATAAGATAACATAAACAACCTCAACATCATCACAAGTTTATGGAAATGTTTATAAGACCATAAAGAAAATAGGTAACCAACAAAAAACCCTAAAAAGTACAATAAACATATGAAAGAGAAACTAAGATTGTCTAATTTTATCCCAATCGTCATTGATGTACTTGATCTCTTCAATCTAGTTCTTGATTCGAGGAGCACTTTTTATCTCCTCGTAGTTATTTTTCTTGGATTAGCTCACCTTTTTCATTTTTTCTCTTCAAATTGATGACTCCAAACACAAAATTTCTCATCATTTATTTTCACACTTTGCAAATGGAGGAAACAACCATACCCAATTCAAGACAAGTGATCGCAATTTTGAATTATTTATTAAGTTCTTCAATATTCTCATTTATTCCATCAATTTTATTTTCACAGCCCTTCTTGAAGTCTTCTAATTTTCTCTAGATATTGGGAATGGAGTTCATCATTTCCCCAACCTCAATTTTTTCTCTAATCTTAATCCCTTCATTCTATTAAATTATACAAATAAAATATTACATGATTTTAGAAATGTAAATGGAAGATACCACATACAACTCTATATTTTTGTCCCAAACAAATTCCAAGTGATTATTCATTAGAAAACTAAAAATACAATATTGACTCCTTTCATCTATGTATAGTGGAACATAACACACAACCTATATTTTCTGTCACATAAGAAAATTTATTTATTTATGGAGCTTGTTTATTTTAATATTCTATTTATTGCTTAGAAATTTCTATAAGTGTTTGAAGGAAAGGTAATTTGAAGATTTTATAAATTTTGAATCCTGCTCTGTAAAACAAGATCTTGAAGTCTTTCAGCCATCTTTTGTTTCCACCTATGAAACCAGCCATCATTGTGATATCAAATAGTAATCACGTTGTTGGCCTCTTGACCCCTTATTTCTTTTCAATGACTACATCAAGTCCATTCATTATCTTTTCTGAAATTTAATTTTATGTCTACTGCCAATGTACTTATCTATTAGACAATTTGAACCATCTAATTTTGTTGTTCATATTTTCACTCTAAGATGTATGATATGGAATTCTTTACAACAATTTATAAAAATATGCTTCAAAATATATTTAAGAAATAGTTAGCATGGTCAAGGTAAAGCTTCTTTCAAAAGATTTTCTACAGATTTTGAGTCATTTATGTTTAGTAGTGATGTCAATATTTAAGGTATTTGACTTGAGCAAGTAATTTTCTTTAGCAATGATTGTAACAAGAGCATGTTTAGCAACTTTCGTTGGGAACTAAGGTACCAGATTTTTTTTTGGAATGGGATTCTTGATAGGTTCAGTAAGTAGCTAGCAAGATGGAAAGGTATCATCCCAAGCCAAGCTAGAAAATGTCTATTGGTGAAGTCTACTCTTCAGAATCTTCCAACATATGCCTTGAGTCTCTTTGGGATTCCGATCAAATATGCTGTTAAAATGGAAAAGATCTAGAGAGATTTTTTGTGGTCTAGTCTTGAGGAACATAAAAGATACTCTCTCGTGGTTTGGGATAATGTATGCCTCCCCAAGAGCTATGTTGGTCTTGGAATCAGGAAACTTAGGCATCTCAATAATGCTCTTCTGGCTAAGCGAGTTTGGCACATTTTCAGTAGCACACAGGAATGTAGAAACATTTTGGTGGAGAAGTATATTAGGAAGCCTTCTCTTAAATTTTTTCTCAATGACCCTAACATCTTGAAAGGCTTAATAATTTGGAAGAAGATTCTTAAGGAAAGAGCCCTGGCTAATTCTAAGACCAAGTGGAAAGTGGGAAATGGAGAAGACATCCTATTCTAGCAAGATAACTGGTTGATTTAGGCTCCTCTCATCAATAATCATATTTATGAAAATTGGTAAAATATTTGTATTAGGAAATTCAGAATGAAAGTTAGAGATTATAGAACAAACCAGGGATGGAGAGACCTATTCTTTATTTTGAATGTTCTCAAGATGATAATGGTAATGCTAAATTCAATAATTTTGAAAAATAAAAAGAATGAATTAATATGGGAGGGTAATCCTAATGGTTGTTATTTAGTGGCCTCAGGTATAACTGCTTTTAGAGTCTGAAGGAGAAACCTATTTTGGCTAAGGCCTGGTTGCTTGAAATTACCCCTAAAATTAACATTTTCTTCTGGTTGATGCTACAAGATAAAATTCTCACTCTAGATAATTTGGCAAGGAGAGGTCAGTATATCCCTAATAGATGTATTCTTTGCAAGCATCAATTGGAGTCGATAAACCATATCTTTATCCATTGACCTTATTCCAAGGAGGTTTGGAATTTTCTCACTAAGAACTATGGGGTTGGTGTAAGCCAAGTAATGTGTTGGACTTCTTTTGTCAATGGGATAGTATGTATAAAGACACAAATTTGCATAGTATAAATATTTGGACTTTTCCTCGCTTCTACTGGGGAGTATGGAAGAAGAGGAACAATCAATTTATTAGAGATAAGGAGGAACCTACTTATGTGCTTGTAGATAAACTCAATAGCATTATGAAGGGAAATTCCAAATAAGGAAGTGGGGAGATATTGAAGAAGGAGGCAATAGTAAGGAAAGGGAAAAGGACAAGAGAACTAAAAGATAGGAGGTGAAGGGGAAACTCCCACTTGAGGATTGGCATAAAGCCAACTTTTATGGGGTGGCTAATGGGAAACCTAGTCCTTCAGGATGTGGACATATAATTAGAAATTTTTATGGTCAGGGAGTTGTTGCTCTTTCCTAGCCCTTGGGATTCTAAACAAACCATTATGCTAAAGCCAGTGCTATTGTCCACACTATTAAATTAGCCTTGGATGTGGGAGTCAAAAATTTATGGCTAGAGGGGGACTCAAACAATATCATCAGATGTATTACTAGTGTTCTCCAACCTACATAGATAATTGCAAATATAATTGAAGAAATATGTACAACACTTGGAAAATTTGAAAATATTCATGTTAGCCATGAGCACAAGGAGGCTAACTCAGTGGTTGATTGGTTTGCCAATGAAGTAGTAAAGAAAGAAATGGTGATGATATGGAATATCGGTGGGAAAATTTTGTTAGTCACAAAAAGCCTAATTGATCAGGAGAGGATCTAGGGAGGTACAAGAAAAATATCAAGTTAATTATGGAAACTAATGTTAGTATGTCTGAAAGACAATGAATTTATGGAAAATATAGGAGGAATAGGAAAATGATGTTTTTAGTGTCAAATTGCTATGCTTTATGGGTTGTTTATTTTCTTTACCAATTTACTAGAATTGAAAGACAATGTAGTGAAAGACAAAGTGGTTTCAATTAGAGTATACAATGGATAGAGGAAGGTAAAAAGAGGATTGTGTTTATGAGAAAGGATAGAACTTAGGTTACCAAGATGGTGGGTGAGCAGTGTAGGAAAGAACTAGTTGGTGAGGTGAAGAAATGGAAGCAGAGGACTAAAGTCTGGGAGAAACTTCAAAAGGGTGGCATTGCGAACTACATTTCCAAGCTTCATGGGTATGACCCAGCGATTACCAATCTTATGGTAAATTTGTGGAAGGATGGTAGGGTAAAAATTGATGGGGTGTCATATCATGTTACTGTGGAGATCATCACTTGTGTCACTAAAATCCAAAATGAGGGTCTAAAGTTCTATAGAGATAAAAAGGTGTCGGTGAATGCAATTAAGGATTTTGCCAAGAACATAGAGGAGAAGAAGGAACTGGTGAAATGTGAAAACTAATATGAGATGGACTTGATTATGGAGGTTTGAAGGTATGTTTTGAGGGCCATTGTTGAGTTCATTTCTCTAGAAACAAGGTTTGATAGGGTTAGAACCCATCATTTTGTTTTGCTTAATCATTTTTGTTATGGGGTTAAGGTTTTCTTTCCTTTTTATTTGTATTCCTCCATGCACAAGAATATTTTAGGGTGCAAGAGAAAACTTTTTGCTAACCCTACCCTACATGAGGGTTTACTTGTCTTGATCTATGAACATTTTAAGGCCTAATATAGGAGTAAATCCCTATCACATGTGTTTGCATCTAAGGAGATAGAGAGCTCTAACTTCTCATCAGATTTAGAAGATGTTTAGAGTATAAGCTCAAAGGAGGAATATTATCTTTTGTTGGGAAAGAAGGCTATAGGTAAAGATAAGGATAATCCTACTTCAAGTAAAGTTTTTTGCAAGAAAATCCCTAGGGGCCATGGACCCAAAGCTCCTGGTCAGGGTTAAGATAAGTGTAATGAGGAAGGAGAAGACATGGATATGGATGATGAGAATAAGGGAGAGGATGATGAGAAAAGAAAGGAGCTAGTTGGAAACCCCAAAAAGAAGTAGAGGAGGATCTCCCCTTAGAGGGGAAAATTGATTCTAGTCTAGAGATTTTTGTGCTTCCTCCCTCTCCAATTCCCCCACATGTGCAAGAAAAGGAGAAAATGGAGGAAGGAAGCAAAGAGGTTGTTATAAAAGATAGGTGTGTGGCTTTGAAAAATTTCAATGCCAAAACCTTAAAGTTGGGGATTGTGAGAGAGGTCATGAATCCCCAAATCCTTGAAGAAAAGGAGGGAAAGATCCAGTTAGATGGACTAATTGAACTGGTGCTAGTGGCCATCACTAATAACACGAGGGAGGTGGGAATGAATTTGCTAACTTTAGATCAATTAAAATTCTTTTTCATGAATTGGAGGAGGTAAAAGAAAGAATGGCATAGTTGGAAAGCTAGGGGAAGAAGTTTGAGCAATGAAATATAATAGACCAGGGGGATAGTGTCAAGTTGGTTGAGAAAAGGATGCAAAATCTAGAAACTTACAACGAGAACATGGCTAACTAGATGATCCCTATTCTAAATTATCTCAATGAAAACATTATTACACTCACTGGTAAGCTAAAAGCTAGGGGTTTTTCTGTGAAGAATGAGGAAAAGGATAAAGAAGAAGATAGGATGGAAGAGGACACCATAAAGGACATAACCCAGAGGCACTTGGATCAAACCTATGTGAAGAACCAAGAGAAAATGGAAGAGAAGGTTTAGAAAGCCCATGAAGTGGTGGAAACCATTCAAGACCTTTAAAGGAAGGCATAGGAGTAAGTGAAAGTTAAAATCTAGTTTTATCTTGGGTTTTCCTGGTCTCTATTCTTTTTTTTTTTTTGGGCTTTTTACTTGCTTTTTGTTCTAGCCTTTCTGTTGACTATAGTACTATTTCTAGGCTTTTTTTGAATTTTTTATAGACCTTTTCTTTGTAAGAACTTTTGGCTTTCAAGATCCCCGTAAAACTTATTTTTCTTGTAAAAAAGAAAGAGCATGTTTAGCACATTGTTCTATAAATTTGATAAAAGTTCAAAATCCTCATCATTGTCACTACATTTAGTTGTAACAAGAGCATGCTTAGCACATTGTTCTATAAATTTGATAAAATACTCAAAATCGTCATCATTGTCACTACATTTGGTTGTAACAAGAGCATGTTTAGCACATTGTTCTATAAATTTGATAAAATACTCAAAATCCTCATCATTTTCACTACATTTAGTTGTAACAAGAACATGATTAGCGCATTGTTCTATAAATTTGATAAAATGCTCAAAATCCTCATCATTGTCACTGTATTTAGTTGAGAAACAATAACCTAACAAAATTAAAAAATAGTTAGATCTAAATTGCACTACAAAAAACATAGGTCTAAGATCTAAACTACTCAACTTTACTAGTCCTGTTGATGCCTATGTACAAACCCAAGTATCTTTAATCAGGCACACATTTTAGTTTTCTATTTCTAAATTTCTCACAATCTCACATGCAATAGTTACTAGTTTATATATATTTATAATGTAATTGAAGAGATATCTTCTTTAAGCACTATTATTCCTCAGAGTGCCAATAATAAAATAGGCACCTTGAAAATTATGGAAGATGTCTATTTATTTTGACATTATCCTGATCCTAAACAAGATCATAATTCAAATTATAAACAAAACCCTAACCCTCATAATGCTACAAACCTAAACCATTATCTCAATTATAAACCTAACTTCCATTTTTGGACTCTCATTGATATTGTTGTATCTTTTTTTTGACCCCCCTTAAATATATAATACAAAAGACATTATAAGCCTAGCTATAACCATGAAATTAAAAATTTCAAAAAGTTTAACTTTATTTTCTCCTAATCATAATCAGTTGTGCAACCCTAACTGATAATACTAAGCATGATAATCTCTTACCCTAGCCATAATTATAACCCTCACTAAAGTATCATTAGCAAAATGGCAGTTACTAAGGTTAGTATCATTAGGAAGGGTATTTCCTTTAACCATAGAAGAGATGGAGTCATCCCTAATGATGTAGGAGAGGGCATTAGAGGAAATGACAAAAAGGGTAGAGGCTAGGGGGCAGCCTTTCCTAATGGATCTACTAAGGGGGAAACAGTCAGAAAGAGAGTTGTTGACTTTAACGTAAGTAGAAGCATCTTTTAGAAGAATCTTAGTAGGATTACAAAATAGGGGGAAATAAAAAGCTTCCAACATAAGTAGGATAAAATCCCATTCAAGTTGGTCATAGGATTTTTCAAAGTCAAGAAGCAACATAGCAAAGTTCTAGTAGAGTTTTTAGACCAATTCATAGCTTCCTAGCTAGTGATCAAGTTCTCAAGTATATATCTTCTTTTGATAAAGCTAGTTTGGGTGGAGTTCACAAATTTGGGAAGGATGGTTTCAATTCTCAAAGCTAGAATCTTTGCAATAATTTTATAAGACACATTTAGGAGAGTAATATTCCATGTTTCTAGAAGGGCATTATCCCCATCCTTCGAAATCAATTTAATAATCCCTCTATTGATGAGACTTCCCACGGTACCATTAGAATAAGCTTCAAAGTAAATATCATAGAGGTCTTTGTTGACCCAATACATATTGGCCTTATAGAATTCAATTGGAATACCATTAGGGAAAGGAGCCTTATCATCCTTCCGAGACTTAATGGCTTTCTCAATTTCATCTATAGATATCTCTTTATTGAGAAGGTTGCCATCCTACCTAGAGATTCTATTACCGATAAGATATTTATAACCACGTCTGAGAGACTTGGCTTCCTCATAATCTTTAGAGGTGAATAAATTATAATAGAACCTAATAAAAGAATCTTTAATACTAATATTATTAGTAATCTCAATATTATCAACAAGGATTCTATCTATAGACTCACTAGCCTATTTTTTCTTAAGAATATTAAAAAGGAATTTGGATCCTTTATCACCATTTTGGATCTAGTGAGATCAAGATCTAATCTTGGAACCTCTTATTTTAACTTGTTGGTGTCTCCTAAGATTATCCTAGTGTGAGTGACTTGAGTGCAAAGATTAGAGTCATAGGAGTCAGTTTGAGAATTTACTTCAGTAGTGCAAAGCTTATCAGAGAGAACTTTCTCTAAGTATCCATAATCTTTAGCCTTCTTTTGCCTAATAGTTTTTAATAAGTTATGTCAAGAATATCCATTTTGATTCAATATATTGATAGAATAAAGAGAGAGAAGACTATTCTAGTTGATGATCCTAATAAGTTGGATAGCAGAAAGAACACCCTCATCGAGAAGGAGAGAGTTATTGAGAATGAAGAACCTAGGGTTATCAACTATTTTACCAATAGGGGAATTACTAATTCTAATACAAATAGAAATCAGATGATAATCTCAAAGTGATGTGGGAACAACTATAATCAGGTTTCCAAGGCCATGGATTAGGAAGGAGAAGAAATTCTTGTTAGTGCAAAATTGGTCTAGCCTAGCATAGATTTGAGAAGGTCCTTGTTGATAGTTACACCAAGTATGCCACACACCATTTTAACCATCAAAATCACCAATTAGAGGGTCATAAAGTTGCATGCAATGTATCATCCTATCCCATTGGACTTTTACTCAATCTTTCCAAGAAAAGGGGAGGCCCCCAGATTTGTGTTTCTGAGACTCGATCATATTGAAATCTTCCACAGAAAAGCCAAGTATACGTGGGAGGGAAGAAACCCAGGACCATAAGTCTACTCATTCTTTATAATCATTGGAGGCATAGATGGAAAATGATGCAGGAGCATCCAGAGGTATAAGGGAAATCCTGTGTCACCCAAAAAAATGTACTTAGACTTAGTTTCTATTTTATGTCTTTGCATTTTTGGATACCCATTTGGCTCAAATAAAGGTTCCAACTCTCATAGGTCAACTATCAGTGCATTTAAAAATCCCGAAAAAATAGGAGCATGCAATTTGACCATCATTTTGGTGACCTAGAAGGTGTGACTTGGCCAGATGAATGTAATCGAGATTTAGAGCATTCCAGAAAAAGAATCAAGTCAAAAGGCCCCACGGTTTGAAAGTTATTGCAGTTTTTCGGGTTTTGGAGACCCCCTAAGAACGCTTCAGAGTTAGGTTTGGGGCATTAAATGACCTCGAAAAGGGTCGAAAAATGGGGGACGAGAGAAGCTCGTCCATAGGGCTATAGAGCGCTTCGAGAGCTTTCCGAAAATGTAAACAGTTCGTCAATCGGAGTTACAGTTCAAAAGTTATGCCTCCCGGAAGTTCGGCTACCGTTTCTGGATTCTTCTAGAATTGCACCGACTTCTAACGCAGCTTCCGGAACCTTCTATTTTGTCGGTGGATGCCTACTAGCACTTTCTAGAATGTACTCCTAGTCCTTAACCCTTCGGGGTCTATTTAAGGAGATTTCTGGCATTGTAAAAGGCAGTTCGGATTGGAGCTTGAGAGGAGGTGCTAAAAGGAGAAATATTCTCCAGATTTATGCTATTGTAAGCCCGCAGGGCATGTTTTGAGTTTATTTTCTCTGCACTATTTGTACCAGCTTATTTTCTCAGTTAATATAATTTCCCCTTTCTATTGTGTCTATTCTGGTTGTTGGGTTGTGTCCCCATCAGAACAAAAACCAAATGACAAAGAGTTGATATTCATAGTGGCACAAACAACCCTATTACAGGGAGACACACCTTTACCCATGATGCAAGGAGTCCATTTGGGATTAATGAGAAGGGAAACACCCCCTTACCTTTAGTATGATCAGAAAAAACCTTAAAAATTCCTTCCATACAAAATGTAGGTTGCTTTCAAGCACAAAATTGGTGTCTTTTAAGTATTAAAGTAAAAGCACCGTATGGTTAATAGTGTTGATATAACACTTGATAATGTGCTTCCTATCAAGGGACTCAAGTCCCCTTATGTTCCAAGAAACATAATTCATGAGGAAACTCTTGAGTGGTGGAATGCTTAGAATCCATAGATCCATCAATAGAAGTGTTAATCAATTGAGTAGGACCACTTTTACCAACAAAATTTTTAGTTTTGGATCCCAACAACCTACCTCTTCTTTTAGATTGAGGTAAATATTTTTTTTTATCTAACTCTTCATCTTTAGATGTTGGAGGAATCAAGATTTCCATATCATCAATTATTATTGGAGGTCTTCTTGGAATAGGAACCGAAGGGATGGAAGAAGAAAGTATGGTGATCTGGTGATGGGTAGAGAAAGAAGGAAAAATTTCTATTATGCAATCATTATCTATTTCCTTGAAAGTTTTAGGGGAGAGGCTAAGAGTCAACATATTAACTATATTTTTCCTAGGAGGCTTGGGCCTAGGTGGACAAGAAGAGGATTCATAGGTGGGGGAAATGGCCAAGGTAATCAAGGATGAAGGTGGAGAGATTGATGATACTAGATGAAAGGTTATTCATCCTTCTACATTTTTTTGTTTACTACAGTTTGAAAATCTTTAGGGTTGGCATCATTCACATCCTTCATATTTTATATATGATTTAATATTTGAATACATACTATATATTATATTATCTTTTATTGATGGTTTAGTAGCTTCAAGAATGAAGTGGATGTTACAGGAGGCATAGGCTCTACAATATCTATAATTTTAGAAGAATATCTACACATTAATGAATAAATTTTTACCAAGTCATTAAGTCGTGGCTTAATCTGAATTAGGAATTCACATTACAATATCTAGTGTTGAACCTGTGGTATTATGAATAAATTGAAATCAATTAAAATGCAATGGTAGATGTTTCTACAATCCAAAAAGTCATCCATTCATTTCAAAAATAGAGTTTATACAAGTTTGATGGATCCCAAGGGTCACCATTATCCTTTGGATATGAAAACAAAAAGACCACAAACTAACTAATTACAAAATAAACTAGCAACTATAAAAACTACAAAAATCTAAATTAAAATTTATGTCTACTTGTAGAAGTCATAACTTTTTGCTCGTAGCTCAAATGATGAACCATTAGAATTTCTATAAAGATCTTCTAGAGTACTACATTTATTCTGTAAAGTCTTCAATGTAATGCTATGACTTATTTTCTAAAGCCCAGAAATGCTTCTAAGGTCTCCAAAAATGCAAAATACTAGAACATAGAAAATACCAAAAAAAAAAAGGATTTGATATTTTTCCATTTTTTCTTGTGCGAACATCCTCTGCATCTTCCTAGACTATGTTTTGATCACCTCCTTGAGAGGAAATGGACCCCATTTCATCCACACTTTGCATCAGATGTGGAAAATGAAGCTAGATTTGTTCATGTGTAATCCATTTTCACTATTGAACAAATTGTGGACTACTTTTAGCACATGGTTTAAATAGATTTTTTGGTTCCTCAAATTCTTCATGACAACTTCCAGAATTTGATCACTTTGAAGTGGATTGACAAATTCTAGATCCAACTCTGTACGATTTATTTCTTCAACAACATCTATGATATCTAGTAAAGGAGGGAGATCTATGGCTTCAATAGTTCTACATTTAAGACTAGATGAATGCCCAAAAATGGAGGCAAGCTGGGTTCTGTTGAGATAATGGGTGTTGCACACATTGCATAATATTGCTATTTTATTATTTTATTTTTATTATGTAATGTTGTACCTAGATGGACGTGCAACATGTAAAGATTTCCATAGAATATTCTTGATGAGTTGTATTGTAACATTTTGAAAATATTTCATGTAATTATTTAATATTGGAGAAAAGAATTAAATGCCCAATATTAAATGTGGGGTCAGAGGGTTAGGTAGCACATGGTTTTAGCACATGGTTTATGTAATACCACTTAATGGTTTTGTGAGACTTGCTACTATATAAGCAGCCACAAGGGTAGTTGTTGTAGAGCAAGAGAGTGACAAGTGGTATCAGAGCTATGGTTTTATTATTGTAACCCTAGATTGAATCCATGGGAATGCATGAGAGGATTAAAAAAAAAAAAAGGGTAAGATATATGAATCATTTATTGCAGATCTGAAGATTTTAGATTTGTTGTTATGATGGGATGTTAAAATATTTGGGCATGTGCAATTGTTGGACAAAAAGATTTTTTTGGATGTTTCATTTAAATGAGGGTTTTGGGGGGTAGCTTGCATAAATGACCTCCTGGGTAAAAACAGACCTTACCATTGGATCCGGGTCAACATTTCCATAAATTTTGATATATAATATGCCCTAGTTTGGCCATGTTCAGAGGAAATGAAAGAGTTTTTTAGTTTCAGCCCATGATGGCTGTCAAATTTAATCTCGTCGAAATTTTTGTCACTGAAAAATAAAAAATAAAAAATCGTACTGAAAATTGTAAAAAGACTGTCTTAGTAAAACAGCCATAACTTTCTCTTAGAATATCGGATTTCAGAGTTCTTATAGGCGTTGGAAAGCTAATTCAGAGCACTACAACATGGAGTAGGTTTGGTTCTATGATTTTAAAATTTTGTTAGGTTTTCAGAGCCCTAAAGTTAGATGTTATTTATTTTGAGCATGAATTGGGGCATAACTTGGGCATACGGAGTCGGATTTTGGACTTCGAGTAGTCAACGGAAAGCTCTTGGAGAGCTCTACACATTGGTTCAGATTTGGTGCAGGTTTTGGCTTGGTCATGGGTTCAAATCTCCCTGGTGCCTTCCCAACCTGCATAAGCACCTGGTATGCGCATCGAGGGGGAGATTGTTGGGTGATGCGACGCGCTCCCCTGCCCACAGGTGGTTAATTATGTGGTGTTCCATGTTCACTAACAGTCATGGCTTTTGGTGCAACGGTAAATGGGCCCAACAGGTTCAAATGCATTTTAACCAACTTTTTTTATATTCTTATAGGTACCATAGCAAAAAAGATGAAGCTTCCTATGAGGGTCTTATAAGTGTTCCTTCTGGAAATGCAACCATACCTTATCCCTAACCTAAAAATTATGAGGCATTTGGTGCTCATCATGCCTCTGTTTGTACTTTTTAGTGGTCTACTCCAAAATTTCATGAACCTAGTGTTGCAAATGATGAGTTCTATCAATGAACTTCATTTCTTTGTCCTTCTCCTTATCCAAGCATGCTACAAGGTTAGATTGCATAACAAAAATAGAAACATTTATTGGTGCTAAGGGCTAATATTTGAGACAAAATTCAAATGGGCTATGGCTAGTTGAACTATAAATTATCCTATTGTAGTAATGTTGTACATAGAGAAGGCTCTCATCCCATATACAAGGATGTTTGGAGTGATACATACACAAGATTTGAATAATAATTTGATCAACAACCTCAGTTAGACCATATGTTTGAGGGTGGAAAGCTACAGACTTTGTTAGTTTCGTGTCCATCATTTGCCATAATGAAGATCAAAATTTACTAAGAAACCAACTATCCCTATTTGAAATACTATTTTTTGGTACCCCAAAACGAACCCAAACATGCTCAAAAAAGATTTTTATAGTTTCTTCTATAAAGATTGCCTTTCTACAAGCCACCAAGATTGTCATTTTGGAAAACCTATCAACTATGTTTTTTCAAAAATTTGATATAATAAACATATATTATCCTTTATTCAGCTTAATTCTATTTATTACAAAAAGTGTATTTTCCATCAATTATATTTATCTATTTGTATGTAAAATGTCAAAATAATAGTTTGTATTTCCTTTTGAATATATTTGATGATTTCTTAATCCTCGTAATCTATATAATTATAAATTTAAAAAAAAAAATTAGAAAAATTAACTTCAAATTATAAACTTAAAATTTAGTTTTCAAAACTCTATTTAAATTTTAAATTAATATTTAGTATTAATATGAAAATTTAATGTCATTATTGTACGTCTTCCATATGTTCTAATAGATTTAGTATTGGTGTCAAAATATCAAAATTTTCACATCAATATCATCAATCACATGATAAGTTTTAATCATATTGTGGAGAAAACTCTCTTCGTGCTTGTAGAAATTTTATTTCATTGCTCTTAATTGAACAAGACCTACCATGCATTCTGAATTCATCATTTTTTATATTTGTAAGATAATATTTTTTAATTAATAAATAAATGTAATAGATGTAAGTATTAAACATGAAATGGATTGTGGAAAAATGTTCCTATAATTGAAATTAAATTCCAATATATTAAATTTAGAAATCTTATTTTTAAATTTCTTTTATTGATTAGTTTGAGTGAAACAAATATTTTTATATATGTTTGGCAAGCTCTTCTTCGAGTATATAAAATTTAGAAATATAGGTGTTAGTGAATAGATTGTCTTCCAAGAAAATATACATACAAAATAACCCTAAATGCCTAGATAAGAAGACTAAATCAACACTAACAGTTGGGAAACTATGCTATTAAAAAGCATAAGTGCCCTCTGAATTTATCTGGGTACAACACCCTATGCAAGATTTACAAAGAATTCACAACAATGTAATTGATAATGCTTTTAACCTGAAAGCAAGAAAGGTTTACAAACATCTATACATAAGAATGATATAGATGCAAAGAAATTAACTAATTGAATGGAAATAAACATCAAAAAACACAAAGTTTGTTTCCCCAATCATTACATTATAGAAGAAAAGTAGAAATAAAGATGAATGGTTCTTTCCAGATGTACAAATAACTAAGCCCAAAGTCTACAAATGATCATAGCAACAATTTATATGTATCGAATCTATATTTAGAGATAATCAAGATGACTCAAAGATTAATATTGATTAGGAAATCAGCATGCAAACACAAAGTATTGATATACTAAATTCGCCTCCTCTAAATACAACAAAAAAAACATAGACTTGTTGTTTGACACACACAAAAATCACTATCTGGAAAAATATTCCCCTTCTGTCCTTGCATTACAATTTAAATCCAAAACTATCCTATAGCACCCATTCTACAACAAAGAAAAAAAATGGAACCCTTTTACATTGCTTTGCTAACTATTTATCAATTCCCTTTCTTGTAGCCTTTCAATTTTTGATGATAATTGATTCTTGATTTCACAAAATTATAGACATAATAAACAAGGGTATGGGCAGAAAATTCTAATGGCATCTTCTTTATATGCAAGCACATAGCATTTGAATGATCTAATCTTAAACAAAATATTCATGATGTTGGGAAAATTGGAAATAATTATGACAGTAAAAATAGGTCTAATTGCGAAGGTCATAACTAATTATTCCATTGTTGGATCTACTTCATTTTTGGATATACTGGAGAGATCCTAATTACACACAACTTGACTAGAGAAATTGAGAAAATTATTTTCGAGTCAAAAGTTATAGACCACTATGTGAGGGTCTATACGACTATCTAAATTATAAAGTTGCCAGCAAGAGCCTTATATCTTTGCTTGTATCAATTTGGGTTTGTGGGTGATCTCTTGCCATATCAATCCTCAATCAGGCTCTTAGACCATCCTTATGCTCTGCATGCCAATTTTCATCTCTAATGACTCTTGTCATTATGTCAAACACTTCACATGTGACAAATAATATTTTCACATCTCCATCTTCACAAGAACCGACTATGGTGATCTCATGCTTGCTATATGCCAAATCAACCAAGAGTTTGAATAATGAACCCAAGGTACATATAGATTCCAAACCTTCAAATTTGAGTAAGAGAACCATGTTAATCATCGACCGTGAGGGGTGCTCATCAGTCAATGTGAGTGCTCACTTGTGACTGTGTGATAAATCTTGAGGGAAATCATTCTTGTGCACCTTTTAATGCGCCACCAAACATTGTAGATTTGCAATGAGTATGATATGACACACAAATGTATGTTCCTTGGTGAAATTATTGACCATATAATGTTTTGATGATATCAAATGGGTTTTTATCTTGGCTCAAGTCAAAGATTTCATGCTAAGAGACCTTGAAATCAATGAATTACTAACTCTTAATTTTGAATTGTGGCAATTGAACCTATGAATCCTTGTACCTGAATTCAAAATCTTTGAAACCCTAAACCATCATTTCAATCTATAGATATTGAGTCTTCAAACTTTGAGCATATGAACTCTTTGGATTTGAACTGTTATATTTTGTAATCACCAAAGTCATCTATAATATTGAATTTGCCAAGTCTCTAAACTGTATTCAAAATCTTCTCAAACTTTGAACCTATTTCAGCCAAATTGAACCACTTTGAACTATTTTGAATATTAGTTCAAAGTAGTTTGACACTCCACACTAAAGTTTTAAAACTTTATCCATATTGGGTACCAACAGGGGCTCTAGCTGTGGAATTCATTTTGATACAAAATCACAGAACTCTAGCAATCTCTAGCAAAAGATAAGTGCTTTACCCATTGGGGAAATAGAGTCAACAAGAAGAGAAAATGGGGAGCTACTTGCAGAGAAGGTGGAGGGGAATAGGGCAAAGGAAACTTACCCAAACACCTCAACTACCAGCAAGCACGAAGCTTGCACATTATTCAAACTAACACTATGCACACCAAAAGCATATTTATAATATTTACAAAGGTAGGAAGAGAACCTACCACAAGAACTAGAAGCAAGAAGAAGTCATGTGAATCCATTTACTAGCTGGGAGAAGTAGGAACCCTTTCGAAGAAGTAGTTTGTGCCTTAAGTGAAGCAACTCCAAATCATTGTCTACCAAAAAAATCTTCAATACCAAACCTCAAACTGAATGCATACATAAAAATGTTCACCAAGCACCTCTTCACAAATAACCAAATCATGTCATACGCTTGTACTCTTTCTCGGTCTTTTTGCACATCTTTTAAATGGTTCCCAATTTCAAGCTGAAGGAGATGATGTCTAGAAACACCATCAAGGGAGGTTACATTCTCTTTGAAATAAATATTCCCAAGATTATCATTTTTTACATAACCCCCAATATAATGACATATTTCAGCAAAGAAAGATGTTTCATTAAGCATAAAATCTACCCTTACAAGAATACTTACTTCACTTTGTGAAAGAAACACATCACCATTGTGCCCAAAAAACATCCCATCTATTTGTTCATTTATCAAACTATCTTGGTATTCAAACCCATTTCTACAAAGCGAAGTCATCTTTTTTGATAGCTAACCTTTCTTGTGACTATGAAATCTTATATTCATGGTTATTTTTCTATTTCATCTCAACATTCACATTGTAAAAAGAGCTTTCAGAGTGAGATAAATCTTTATCATCAGTATATGGCATCTTACTATCAACACAATTTCAAAAATGAGAATATGATATGGCTTCATTATAACAAATGATAGATTCTTTAATTTTCAGATTACAAATTTCAGAATAAAAAGAATTTTCATTATTCATTCTTTTAATGAGACTAAAAGTCTTACACTTCTGAATACTATTATGGAAATCTTTATTATTTGGACCACTTGAATCTAGATGACATTCCATACCTATGGATTTGAGAGATTTAGTCTCTACACTAAAGAAAGATTGTGGTAAAACCTTGTGATTTTAATTTACGAGCTATTTAGCATTTCTTTACTTCTTCTCACTTATTGACTATGGTATATGGGGTTTCTTCTTGATGAGAATAGCACCATAGAAATACTTCAATCAGCTCACTTGCTTTGCTACTTCTTCTATAACTTCTTTGATGGAATTATCTTTGAAAGGTGGGATAAAGATGAAGATATTTGAGGTATCTTCATTCCTTGGTGGATCCCAATCTTTAAATATTTCTTGATATAAAATGAAGGCCACTGGGTATCCTTCTTCAATAGAGCTGCCAACCTCCATCCTAGGGGAGGTACCTCAAACTCTAAAAATAAAATCATTGGACTCTTTAAAACCAAAGATCCTAAAAGTTTATAATAGAGTTTGCAATCACTACTAATAAAGATAACAATTTTAATTTTGTGTTCCCCAGTAGAGTTGCCAAAAATCTGTTAGTGAAAAAATTGTCTTCCAAGAAAATATACATATAAAATAACTCTAAATGCCCAAATGAGAAGATTGAATTGACACTAATAGTTGGATCACTTTTCTATTAAAAAGCATAAGCACCCTTTGAATTCATTTGGGTACAACTCCCCATGCAAGATTTGCAAAGAATTTACAACAATACAATTGATAATGCTTTTAACCTAAAAGAAAGAAAGGTTTACAAACATCTATACATAAGCACAATATAGATGCAAAGAAATTAACTAATTGAATGGAAATAAACAGCAAATGAAACCAAGTTCATTTTCTCAATCATTACATTATAGAAGAAAAACAAAAATAAAGATGAATGGTTCTTTCCAGATGTATGAATAACTAAGCCCAAAGTATATAGATAATCATAGAAACAATTTATATGTATCAAATATATATTCAGAGATAATCAAGGTGACTCAAAGATTAACATTGATCAGAAAATCAGCATGCAAACAAAAAGTATTGATATACTTTATTATGGCACGAACCCCATTGCAATATTTGTGGCATACATTGCAATTGCGATGTCCGCCACAAGCAATGCGATGGGGTCGTGATGGCATTTGGTGACAGGGTTACTATGGTAGCAACATCGACGACCATCCTAATGGTTGCCTTGGACATCGCAATTGCGATATCCATGGAAAATTGCGATGGGGGTCATGATGGCATCTGGCGACGGGGTCATTGTGGCAGTGACATCGACCTTTGTTGCAATGCTTGCCGTGGATGTCACAATTGCAATGTCCACGACAAGAATTGTGACAGTGCCCCTATGGTGGTGATGCCAAGGGCCATCACAATGGTTGGGTCAGACATCATAATTGTGACATCCACGGCAAGCATTGTGACGGGGCCACTGTGGCGGTGACACCAACTACTGTCGCTGCCACAACGACCCTGCTGCAAGCATATTCAGCCTGCTGCTTTAGCCACAAAAATTAGCAATATTGCACCCATTCTGAACCACACCAATTGTAATTTTTGATGTCTTAGTTTGTTGCATAGAAACATAGAGAGCAGACTAGTTTTTCTCTATGCTAATGCTGGAGTCTTGCTCAACATCAGAATATTGTTTAGCTTTACTTAAACCAAGTCTTCTAGGAACTTCTCTTTGTTTCTTTAGCTTAGTACCATTTCCACTAGAAAGATACCTATTTACAAGAGGCATTGGAGTATCACAAAATTTAGCAATGTTACACCCATTCTGAACCACACTAGTTGTAATTTCAGATGTCTTGTTTTGCTGCACAAAAACACAACCATTTATTTTGTTTGACAGACCCTTTCCACAAGATTGCTATGGATACTTAGAAGTGACTAAACATGCAAAACTTTTCACAGCTGGATACTCTTTTCCAAAAGGCATTTTTGCAAAGCATTTCTACTTAAGAAAAATGTCAGCCTTCTTAAGTTATAACTCCGTGCATTTCTTCCTTTCATTGGATCGTTTCTTCCTCAAAATATGCATTGCTCTTGGAAGAAAATGCCCCCTAAAAGACAATGCTTGTAAAACTCGAGGACATGGAAGATGCTTTATAAGCTTCAATCTATTTCTACTAACAAGGTAGTGGTTGTCCTCATAGTATTTTTGGTACTTTTGGCTAGAAATACATTTAGTTTCTTGACTATATTTTTGCAACGTATGTGGATGCATAGCTTTTACACATGACCCATTCATTTACCTTCCCTTACAGAGAAAAGTACCATTTTTGCCTCCTTGCCAAAAGGAACATATAAAGATTCATTAGGACTAAAAGCAATTTTCTCAAAAACAAACATATATACTGCAGCATTAATACAAAAAAACAAGCACCTGAAATAAGGAACCATCTTCCAAGGATAGGAGCTTAGCAGCCTCACTCTCATTATCTATAGAATTGTGGACCACACTACCATTCTCTAGATGCTCACTAGCTACAAGTTTACCATTTGAATCATTTTTTGGAAGTTTAGTAGCATGATGCCCAGTAATAATACCTATCAAACCATTTGTAGAATGTTTGACATTCTCATGATATGCTACCATTAATTTTTTAATAAGCTTCAGAATTTCTATGAATATAGTTCTCATTATCATTACGCACATTACAATTCTAAGAATGTCTAACAACCATATCATTAAAATTACCCACAGAATTAGTTCCCTTTATTTCAGATTCCTACTTCTTAACATTATTACTAGACCCATTTGATGTGCATCCATTACTTATGGTATGACTTGACTAGAAGACATTATTTGTTTGAATACCATTGGTTCTTGGAGGCACCATCTATAATGTAGCATTATGATCTACTAATGATCTGGATTTACTGCATGACTGGCCAAAACTTGTGTTCTTTTCTAGACTTTCTGAAATGAAATTGAGATTTGACAAATTTTCTACCTATTGGGGTATCTTGTTTACACCTGCAACACTAAAAGAGATTGTTGTTGTTTGGAAAGAATGCATGTTTTCTATCACCTGGGGGGCATATGAATCTTGTAAGTGGTTTTCCTTTGGATGTCAAATGTTCAATGATACCCTCTTCTTTAGTTTAGAGCCATTATACTGAGATTCAGACCCACCTGTTGTTTGAATGCTAGTTTTCTTATCTCATATATAGAATAGCATCTAATCTTTTTGGGAAAGCACACTTTTCTCACTAACTAAATAGACCTAGAGTACAAAATGTCATAAGAATAACTTCAATCAGTCTAAGAAACTTCACTATAATTAGTGTTACCATATAAAGAAAAGGTTCTACATAAAATTGTAGTTCTTTTGTGTATTCTATTATACATAAATTATAATGAGCGTGCTCCACAAAATTAAACATGTCTTCACAAATGTAGCAAATGTATACCTGATTATCATCTAAAGCATGCCAGATGCCTGTGGATGAATGAATAAAGTAGAAATAATGACTAGAATGTGTGCTCCAGCCATCATGAACAAGAACACCATAAAGAGTGTATTTAAAATTGCCCTCCTGTGATTGATCAATAGACAGAGAAACTAGAATACCATTCAAATGTGCAAAATTTATTTAAAAACTAGTGGATATTAAAAAACTATATTATTAGATTCCACTGAAAATGTGATCCACTGGAAAATAATATTGTAAGGGCTACTTACATGTGAACTGCTAACAAATGGTTTGAGATCCAACGTACAACCAAAGTCTACTTTTTGTCAATTTTTTGTCCAGATCCAACTACACTGAAGCACTTGAGATGAATTGCAAGAACATGTGGTGATTTATCAATTTTGAGTTGTTTTAGAGCCTTCACTTTTACTTTGCATCGTTCGCATTGATATCTTTTTACTCTCCCATCTAACTGCTCCACTATCATGTAATGGGATAATGCTTTCAATAAGGAATCTGCTCGAATGATCTCTAGGCTCAAATCTAAGAAAGGATCAAATTTATTTGAGCAATAAGAAAATTGTGTGCACTTCACATACAAGCCAGGTTGAAGCAATTGTTAATGAACAAAATACTTTTCTAAGACTATAACCTAGAGTTCCCAACATAAAAATAATTTTGAAAGGTTTAAGTGACTCAAAAATTCCCATTTATGAAATGAACAGTAAATCTTGGAGGTGTCTATAAGCCCCTCTCTATTCCCTCGCTAATATTAAAAAATATGATGTTTAGATATGAATAACTTCTTCTGATATCTTCTTACATTCACTTATCCTTGTTAACAAAGTACAAATTTTTTTGAAAATATAAAAAACTAAAAATCACAACCTAACTTATGAGTCGGCCACCAAATATTTTATGTACTAGAATCTTCTCATAAGCAATAGGTGATTCAATTAAACAATATAGATAAATATACTCATACTGGTGAAAGAAAGTTTTATGTTTTTTTTGTGTTTTTTTTAATATATGATTTTTTCCTTTGTCCAGAATATGAAATATATAGCAATGCACGGGAGTTAAAAGTGTAGATACAGTGCCCCTCATATGATCTTTCTATCTCTTGAGTCAATTCTTTTTGATGTACTTGAGAATACATACAACAAACCTACATCCTTTATAAGTTAAGGCCAATCTTGTGAAGCAACAACCTAGAAGTTCAAGAATCACGAGAAAAATTAAACATGGAAAAAAATCCAATACTATCATCATTATAATCTACTAGAAATAGAAAATTGTTCATGTCCAAACCTATCAATAAATGCCTAAATGCAACACCTTTTCCTATAGAATAATTCATCTACTCTAATTTTAAAAACTTATATAAATTATATTTTAGAAGTTTGTTAGGCAAAACACATAGATAGATATGACATTATTCTCATGCTCAAATTACACACCCAGTGATAGCATAACATATATTAATTCAATGAAACTAATTTTAAGAAGGGTTTAGTAATCTAGATGCCTATTTCACATGTGAGCAGTGGTACTCTACAACAATCATGACATACTGTAGTTCAGATTTTGGTGAGAATGTTGAAATGTGATAAATAAACTTAAAGTTTAATCTAGAGTTACTTGTTAGTGAATGTACATGTAAGTTCATAAGGATCATTGTGATGAAACTAAGTTACAATAATGATTCCAAGAACAACCTGTCAAATAATAAACAAATTAGAATATGAATTTTATTAAATTTTAAAAGTTTAGAGATTAGAGATTGGATCTGTGAAATTTAGTTTTACATGTTTAGGGATTAGATCTGTGACTGGAGATGTCACTTTTATGCACCCACAAATTGAGGCAAATAATGGACATATGGGTTATGAATCCAAACAAATATTGGTGATGGGACATAGAATGTCATGAACTGATTTGTGTCATATTTAAACTAATTATTTATTTGTAATAATTCAATACTAATATGTTTTTTAAAAAGAAGGTTTCAGAATCTCATGAACCCCCTTTTTAGCTATCATTGAACAAGTTTTGTAATCAGTGTACCTTAAAAAAAGAGTTCCTAATCTTACACAAAAGAATAACAATAAATAGCTTTGTTTCAGTTTGTTTAGTTAGTGAAATGGTAGACAAGAAGCTTGTATCTCCAAATTGATTTTGATTTTATGAAAGTTAGGTTGAACTAAATTAAAGGGAATGTCTATTTAAAAGCTACTTTCACAAAACAATAACCATAGGCTCTACCTATCATTTGATAGATTTTTTATTTAAGTGCTGTCAATATTAAATTTTAATGGAGCTAGGAATCAGTTTGAGAAAGATTGAAACATGTTATCATTCAATTCCTTCATACAACATAATTATTTATTATCCAAGTTGGACAAAATTACAAAAGAAAAAGGGATTTAAAAAAGAAATTGATCAACCAACATGTAGGTGACATGATGAGATGACACACACCTATCCATATGCAAGAACTGTAGCATTATAACCTTGGAATAAACCATCAACAAGTGGAGCAACACATTCTCCAAAAATCATTGATGATGGAGAACTCGTGCTGCCATACACTTGATCAAATGTAAATGAATGCGTACCAATTTGCACCTATAAAATTATAATCAGAAATTGGTAGAAGTTAGAAATATACTCTATGACTCCATTGAATGTAAAATCTAGATCTCAAAATCTATATGATTAAAATACAAGGCATTAATGGATTTCAATAAATTGAAGCAAGTACTAAGAAAATATGCATCATGCACTATTTAAAAAATAAATGGCATGATAGTATTTTAATGTGCACATATTAATATACAAAAGAAACTAGCAGTTTGAAAGTTGTGTCTGATATAGAAGTGTAATTAAACAACAAGAGAGCTAGAATTGTAAAGATTATTGTTACTATATTTCTAACACTATAGTTTTATAATGAAAAAAAGCTCTGTCGAGTTGCTCAACACACACACACTGAATATTAATTTGTGTAGATTCAATTACTAAGAGTCCAGTTTAAAAGTGTGCAAATTTGGCTTGAGATGCTAACTTTATAAAGTCATCTACAATTTGATCATGAAAGAAAGCATCTCCATTTCATTATTTTGCATCTTTTCTCTTAATTAATGAAAATAAAACTTAATGTGTTTGAATCATTCATACATCGGTGGATTCTTCACCATCTTCAAAACATTGAGCATTGCAGTATATTGTTGGAGATGGATTGGAGAAAATAAAAACATCACATCAGATTCTATAATACCATATTGTTTTCCATATTGTTCAATGTTCTTCCTTGTAATCTTCTTCTTACAAACCTAGGAAACTGTTCTTGAGCTCATGTTCATACTATACCCAATTGTTACTTGCAATCATTAATAGATCCTATCAAATTTGCATTGATGTAAAAAATTAGGGAGAAGTCATCATCCTTTAGGTTTTCTAGTCCAAAGGTTAGAGTACCCAACACATATCTCAATAGATATAGCTGTCTTCTAATGTGTTTGCCTAGGTCCTGTCATTATCTTGGAGAGATAACTTGCAAAAAATATTGTATCTGATTAGGTATTTGTAAGATGTATGAGGATCCAAACCATATATATGTAGTGAGATTCATTAACCTTTTATGATAAATCATAACTGGAAAACCATGGTTTTCCACTATTCTTTGGCTATCAGCCATCTCAAAGTTTTCAATCAACTCTTTGGGATACTTTGTCCAAGAAACAACTGCATGATTATGATTTGTTATAGATCTAACTTCAAGGTAGAAAATGCAACTATATAAGATATGTAATCTCAAATTATTTAAATCATGATCCACCTGAAGTCAAGTTTTCACTTCTTACAGTGGTCACAAGATTGTCAACATAAAAAATCAAGATGACAATCTCAGTTGTTGTCTAAAAGACTTTGACATAATTCATGAGCTCAAAGGTGCTAATCAATTTGTGTTGTACCCTGCACAAGGATTTTACTTCAACCTATACAATGATTTGATCAATTGACATAACTGATGCTCTAGGAATCTCCTTGAACTTTCTTTATAATCTGTTGTACTCTTGAGATGCATTGACCTACTTTTGATAATCTGTGGACACTAACATATTTACTTCTTTCTTTCTTGAAATTAAAATCCTTTGAGTACTTACATATTTACTTCCTCTTGGAGATTCCAACTCAAAAATGCATCTTCACATCCATTTGGTGAATGCACCATCCAAATTTAGTAAATGTTAAAGGATCAAGCATTTTTGAGGTTATATAACTTCAATTATTTGAACTAAGTGAGGATATTATTTTAATAGAGGCAATCTTGTTTTCTCTCAAAAAAACATATGGATATGGACAATAGGCCACTGCCTCAAGGGCCAAGGATGAGACAAACACTACAATCCAAGAATTCTTCACCTAAATCATAGTCTGATCAGGAAAATCTTAGTCTATAGTGATAAGGGCTAATAATATTCACCTAGGGGACCTTTTGTCTCCTTTACACTATAAAACAATTGCAACTTGATAAAGTTCAAAAATGAAGGTTTGACTCAATTTGTACAAAACCACTATACCCCAAAAAAAAAAAAATACTGAAAAGCCTCATACAAAAATATCTTAGATTATTTCTAGGGTAAAGTGGCAAGGAATGATATTGTTATCATAGGTATTTTCAGGTTTCAAGGCACAACTACAACAATTTTTGTCATTAGAAAACAAGAGACTTATACGACTAGGTAATATGCATACAAATATACTATATGTTTTAGTCAGTAATGAGTAGATAGAAAGTTGGTAATCCAAACAAAAATAGATACTTTAGTTAAACAAGAGAAGATAGAATGCAGATTATCCACTTTATCAAAATTCAATATAAGTAAAAACTAGCACAAACATGTCTTAACATGAATATAATATGCTTTGAAAGATATGTGATGCCTTGTGCTATCCAATCCTTGTGCTCTTACACATACATTATGGTGGGACTGTCACTAAGATTCTACTTTATTTTTGATATGTTATAGGTTTCCATTAAGGCTTCAATATGCTATCCTATTTGAATTTGTTCTACTCATTTTACCCCTATTAATTTTTACCTTCAAAGTTATCCACCCATACCTTCAGCTATACACAAAAAAAACCCAAGCTGATTTGGGATTTAAATTGTGCCTCTTAGCACAAAGAAAAGGGCAAGTGAAAGGAAACATTGATTATTCCATCTTAAATTCACCAATTAAATAATATGTACTAAATACATTAGGAGCCTAATTTACATTTCTCAAGAAATAATACTATACCATGTAAAGAAGGGCCACATGACAAGAAGTGTCTCTCTTTAGCCCAAGAGGAATGTAGCTGATGTAATAAAGTAATTTTTTGAGGTTTAAATAACAACATATAGAAAGGAGGGATAAACAAGGATAAACAAATTGAGTATCATGACTGATGAAGATAAGGAAGAAAACTAGAACAAACAGTAAAATAAAGGAGCATTGAAGCATACCTCAATGAATAAAACTCTTAACAAAAATTTTGCTTGATTTTTCAATGTTTCAATTTTCTTGAATATTGCCTCCATAACTTGAGGAATAATTCCTATCTCCTCATCTTCTACATAACCAGTGCCCATGGTGTATGTGTTGCCAGAACCAGTCTAGAATAAGATGTAAATGTCATCCAATGTGAATCCAAAAGAAAACATTTAATCAAGTAGTACATATTAATGAAAATAGAACTTAATGTGTTTGAATCATTCATACATTGGTGGATTCTTGACCATCTTCAAAACATTGAACATTGCAATATATTGTTGGAGATGGATTGGAGAAAATAAAAATATCACCTGAGATTCTATAATACCAGATTGTTTTCCATATTGTTCAATGTGCTTCCTTGTAATCTTCTTCTTACAAAACTAGGAAACTGCTCTTGAGCTCATGTTGATAGTATACCCAATTTTTACTTGCAATCATCAATAGATCTTGTCAAATTTTCATCTATGTTAAAGATGCTCATGTCCTTCCACTTGAAAGGGGCCTTAGCAAGACACAATGTTATAGGTCTAAACATAGGACAAAATAGAGAAATATTTAGTATCTTATTGAGCTTCACTTTATTTCGAGAATAGTTTAATGTTCTCTACTAAATAGCGCCAACCATGTAAAGGTGGAAGCTCATTTGGCCCCACCCCCCTCCCCCTAACATCACTCTACATTCCCCGTTAACATCTAACATTCATTCATTCTTTCAACCATTAATAAAATGTAACATTCAATCAATATCACATGATAACATTCAATCAATATCACATCATAAAATTCATTAACACATTAGATTTGTTAACATGCAACATTCATCAATATTCTGCATTAACACATAATTCATGAACATTCATTAGCACATAATTAAATTCATTGAGCCATGAAATTCAGTCATTATCAATTAAGGTATGTAGATGAAAATCATTTCTTTTTTTTCTTTCTATTTCTTTTTTCTATGTAAGCTCTAAGAGGAGCATCAGTGTCATCATCAATTCCCCCCTCATTAGTTGTTCTATTCTCTGTTCTTGATGATCTCAAATTCCTATGCTGTTGTAAAGGGGGGTCCTTTGCAATAACAAATAAAAGAGTTAAATTAAAAATAATTTATTATAATTGTTACAAGTATTTAATTATTTTAAATAACATAATTGTGGCACTCTTTACCTGATCTGACAACATCATTTTGTCTGGACTCAACATCAACACACTCATGAACATCAACCCCTCGATCCTCTATAGCTGCTATACAAAAATGTTACGTTAATCCAAACACCAATTGCAATTACATATAAAATATTTAATAGCAAATGTATACCTCCACCATTGGGATGCACATCATGTGAACCTTCAGCATCCACAGATTGTGTAGAAGGATTGTTAGGCTACATTCCAACATCCTACACATTGTTATCATTGCTTTCGTAAAATAGATATACTCACTTTATATTGGAACTTAACATCAAATAGACTAATTCGTAAAGTATTCAATTTGAAATAAATTTCATTTAGCTTATTTACTTGTGGCTTAGATGCATCATTATTAGAACCTTCCACACTGATTTCAGCTTGTAGTTGTTAGCCACGACTCTATAGCCTTGTTGGAAGCCAATTCTCTTATCCTCTTCTATGAGGCATCTCTTCAACTCTGAGCCCTACATTTTTGTGTGGTATGGTGAATTTTACTTGCATTGTTTCATCAACCAATGGAGGGTAGTTAAAATATCAAAAGGAAATGGTAAATAGTTAGCAGGCTTTCCATACCTTGTTTCACCTTATTTTTGTCATGTTGGAGTTGTTCTAAACTATCTTTGGTGTTTGGGAGTCCTAGAGGATCCAATTGCACTCTTGGTTGGGTATGTAGAATAAAGGTCAAGTGCTGCAATCTGCCTTGTGACTAGTAACAACAAGTTTTCCTTAGACCTGATTTGTTTTGGGTTGTGTTGATGTTTTTTTGTGTTTCCATTTATGTTAGAGGGTTGGAGTTGTCCAAAATAGTTGGTGTCAAGGTTGGGTGTATGAGGCCTTTAATGGTACAAGGGAGAAGTAACTAGTATGCATCCTTATGTGATGAGTTGGGTCCATGAATTAAAGGAGCAGTTGTAATAGCAGATTAGTTCCTTGTTTGAAGGTGAATCAAGCCTTGAATGTTCTTGTGGAGAACAGAGGATTGAGGTGATAACTTGAATTGCTTAGTTTTTCCAAGGTGCAAGGAGTTTGTTGGTGCTTCCAAAGCGTGTTAATCTTCATCATATATTGGTGTGGAGGAACACTGAGATCCAAGTTGAGGATCAGAAGCATAGACAACCTAGTCTATCCTAGCATTTCCCATCACATTATATAAAAAATTTGATACAATTTTTCATTTACTAATACTTACAACTCTTGCTTGAAGTTTCAAAAAACCACTAAAGCCAAGCTTGTGTGTCCTGTGCTTTTCTAGTCTTGCCTTTGTTGCCTTTGATGTGTCAGAAAATCTATGAAAAGTTTGAAATATGTTAGATAGTATAAATATAGAGGTTAATTAGTACATAATTATATTCTCAACAGTATCACATACCTTGATGTACTCTCCATTGGTGTAATATTATTTTTCTTGTCAGCTTTATACTTTCCATCCAAAATTAGAGCCTACCACTCATCCTCAGGAACATAGGGCGGACGCTCGTACCTAGTGTTATGTCATAAAATTTTTTTGTACTGGTCCCTAATATACTTCAAAGATAAACTAGCTTTTTCAAGGAGCTTGTTTCTCTCGAATGCATGAGCTCCAAAGAGTTGGGTCATGCTCTCTATAAGATCATCCTTCAATGGTTTGTCTTGGTTATTCTACCTTTTAAGTAAAAAAAAAACATGTTAGACTCATAAATGAAGTAAAGCTACCTTTAATATAGTTCAAGAAATGGATGAAAAGGAAAACTATTATAGCAATGATATGAAATTAAAATAGTGGTTTGGGGTTTTAGTTAGGATATGATGTTCCACTAGGTATGCAGGGTGGGCCTGAATATTCGTAAACACTAATCACCAAGTTTTCTCCAAAAAACATCATTCCTACAAATTAATCATGGGATCATTAGTCGATGGAGAGTGATAAAAAAACAAATTACTATTATATCACTATAGAATAATAATAACTTTAAAGTACGTGGAACTTTGGCTACTTTTAATGGATGCATTCATCATCATTGACGATCAATATGATATCCTTCACCGTTCCCATACTAAGAACATAGGAACATCCAGAAAATAATGTTGCAGCTCCTATTGGAAAAAGTTTCATAAGTTTCATAAGTCTTTTTCATGAAGTATAAAAGAACAAATGATAATTGATGCTAAAAAGTTGTAAAAAAAAAATTGTTTGTTGCTGTCATAAGAGAGAAAAAGAGGGATT
This sequence comes from Cupressus sempervirens, assembly GCA_028749045.1. Taxonomy (NCBI): domain Eukaryota; kingdom Viridiplantae; phylum Streptophyta; class Pinopsida; order Cupressales; family Cupressaceae; genus Cupressus; species Cupressus sempervirens. Next base: position 274,715,890 of record CM053787.1, on the reverse strand, counting down.
TGTGTACCAGTAGATGGTGCAACAGTCGATGCCTGTAAGCTGCATGTTGTCGACTTAGCAGTCAAAAAGAGATTTGTGGTTGTCCTTGATGGAGGTGGTGTCATCATAGGATTCAATTGATGTGAAGTTGGAGAATAAAATTGTTAGAGCATGCATAAATATAGAACGTGTGGTATAGCATGGACAAGATTGTTAGAGCATTAAAAAAAAGGATTGTTTGAGCATGTATTGTCAATGATTATGATCATTCCTATATATATTGAGTGGAAAGCACAAGTGGGGAATGGAATATGTGATCTACCTGAACCACCTACAACACCCTCATCATGGGAATGGGGCTCGAAATCACACAAAAAACTCTGTAAAGACAATGCATACATATTTTAATTAATGCCATAAAAGAGCATAACATGAAAACCATTATTGAACACTTTTTATAATTAAAAATTTCATTAATACTTACTTTTAAGGTTTCAGAGATGTGCATCAATTTAGATCCCTTATCTCTTATTTCCTAAGTAGTAGGCTTTATGGTTGCCAAACGTAGAATTTCTCTGCCAATTTTCTTTGGCAACTTTTTAGTCAAACTGATCGGGTCATCGGTGTCTACTAAATCAATATAGAAAGGGTCCTCCTCAGGGGGGGGGTTTCTAATCATGGACTGCAGGTTCCTTTCCCACCCTCTGACCACTGGCCCTTTGTGACAACAATAGTATTAGTATTATCAAAATTACTCCAAAACAATGAAGAAAACAACATTAAAAAATAACATTTTGCTTCTATCTAGTTTGCACAATTACAATGAGTTTTACCTACTCATGTGTAGATGATCCAGGAACATCGCCAACATCCCCTCCAGGTGGTTGCTCCATATTGTGCCCCTGTGTCAAAGATCAAATATAAAAATGTTAGTTAAAAATTTATTGACTAAATGGTATGTTGGAGTCATTGATTAGAAGTTGGTTTAATAGTATGTACCACTCCCATGATAGTAGCCTCATTTGTATCTATGCAGTTGAAATTGTAATCAATAAGAATCTTTTCCCCTACACGTATTGATTTTATCGCATAGATGAATACACGATTTCCCTCGCACGCCTGAAATATGAAATTGGGTTGCTTTATAGTTGACCCAGGTCATGTACTATTTATAAAACCTACAATATTCCCTATTGTTTCTGGCCTTCCATCAATGTATATAGCCACACTTTTACTTTGATCATTTTCTTGCTGTTGTATATAATTCGTTGAGAGGGCATTTTTATGCATACTTTTTTATATTGAACAATATGCATCCAACTTTTGTAATCGTAACATGGTCCAACATACTCCATCAATTTAGAAACTTTTTTGTAAGACACCTTTATGCCGTCCATAGAAAATAGGCCCAAACCATGTAACGATGATGGTGCTATGTGATATATATTCTCATTAACACAAAAATCAGTGTTTATTGGAGGAAGTTCTTTGGGTACCCAATGTTTCTATAGATGTTGGTACCTCAAGGGCACCTCAATGTCGCCTTCCATCTCATCATCATAAGAACATTACCCCCCTTGAGCAAGGAAAATTTTTATGTGTTTATTGAATTTCCTTCTAGTCCTTTGACCTCTAGTTAATCTCTCTATTCTAGATAAACTGCATATCTCACTTTTCTCTTCTATTCCTATATTTCCCTCACTCGAGGAAGACACTTTTGACAAATACCTATTCGCTGGTACCTACAAATGGGAGAGATCTTAGAAGAAATCAATCTTACTATTGATAAGTATTAAATAGACTATCTATAAGGAGTATTGACTTATACCTGTCAATCCATGAGACTGTGTGGGATGCTCCTGAAAAGGGTTTAGTTTCCTTCAAATGTAATTCAATTATCGTGAGCATAATCACATCATAATCATAATCACATCCATCATTAGCATCACATAAAAATTAAAAACATTAAAAGGTACACAATAAAACACTTAAATCAAGCTCACATTATAAGCCTACTAGGGAAGTAGGCCTAGTGAAGGGCTAAAACTAGGTTTTTGTATTAGCTGATGAGTTGAGGGCTTAGTCACCTTGGGGACATACTATTTGAAGTTTTTTGATGTCTGTGGAGGTGGAGGAAACACCTATTTAAGGTGAAGTCAAGTTCGGTTCCTATTGAGGCATTGTGAGAATTTGATAGTTTGTTGATTAGATTGCTTGGATGAATCCATTAGATGGATTAAGGGACATTCATGGGATTATTCCAAAGATGTAGAGCCTAAAGTGGCATAAGGATTTGGTGTGCACTTTGATAGGTTATGGAGTTGGCTTGGATCAAGGAGAGGGATATTATTAAGATGCTTGGTTGGTGTTGTGAGAACACTATGGAAGTCCCTCTTGTTATGAATAATTGCAAGTCCACCTAGGGTCTCTGCATCACCTAAAAAAGTAGAATTATTAACCAAAAAATTGGGTAAGCACTTACATTATGTTTTCCCTATGAATTTTATTCTAGGTACAACTCCCTTTTATAGATAATTAATGAATTCCCCTTTCTAAACTAAACACTTCCAAATGCTTTTGACCTGAAAGAAAATAAGGCTCAATCCATTCATGAATCAATATGTATTTTAAATAGTTTTATTTAATTAATTTAGATTAATAGTTAATTTAGATTAGCAGTATTCTATTTGTAGTTGAAACTTGTAGCTTTTAAGTAGATAATGAATAAACTATGTAACCATATATATAAGACAAATATATTTCTATCAAGAAATGAATATTCAATAGATTAAGGATTGATGGCATACCTCTAAATTCCATCATCATCCTCATCATCATCATCATCATCATCATCATCATCCTCGTTATCATCATCATCGTCATCATCATCATCATCATCCTCACCATCATCGTCGTCATCGTCATCATCGTCATCATCAACATCACCATCATCAACATCAACATCATCTTCATCATCATCATTAGTAGCAGCATCATCATTATCATCATCTTCTTCTTCTTCATGAAAATTTGTGTCAGGAACATCATCCAATAATTGTCAATCGTGATCACCATCTACATCATCTTCTACTTCTTCAATATCTTCTTCTTCCATCGCATTATACTTTATTGGCCTTCCTCTTAGTTCATGTCTAACAACAAATGACCAACCCAGTTTATGTGGAACCTCTGAGTAAAATACTTGCTCACATTGGCTTGGAAGAACATAAGGCTCATCCCAAACTAGCTCAAATGACCTTGTATTAACCATTGTAAATCCATTAGCATGTTCAATAATAGTTCTATTAGGATCATTTGGATTAAGTCGTAACCTGTACCATTTGACAACGAAGAGTACTAATTTGAAGAAAATAAAGTCATACTCAAATATATCATCCAAAATGCCATAGTATCAATTTTCAGACTCTTGAGGATGTAAGTCATTTCTAGATGAAATATTAGTCACCTGAAAGACTACAGTTATTCCTGAATCACAAGTTTTCTTCGGGTCATCCAACACTTTGACGCAAAATTTTTGACCATTATAGAACATAGCCTTGTGGTGTTTAACCTGTAATAATATGTGAAACATGTCAAAATTATTGTATCATGAGTTGATAAACATACGGGTGATTAATAAATTTGTACGTACCTAGAAATCTCTTGAACCACGTGCTAAATCTATTTCCCTTTGCGTAACATTGGAATCTCCATTACGATGAGCTTCTTTAACCAATGAAGATACACCTTCCCATGTTAATATGCAACCAAAATGTTGACATCATTTAATCCATACCGTCATCCAGTCAAGATTGTTTGCAATATACAAATGTAGTGCATCCCACTCTTGAGAACTTGTACAAAAAAAAATATAGACAACTTACAACCGATTTATTTTGAAGATTAAGAAATAATTTATTACAATAACATCTTATAATTTATTACCTCTCACTTTCCTCAATGTACCTTTCCCCATCAAATAATCCCCTTCTAATTTTTTAAAAGGCTCGAGATCCCAAATACGATTTTCACGGATATTTGATGCAAACTTAGGAACATATTCAGTAATGTACACCATAGTCTGGTATACCATATATCCCTCTACCATAGAACCCTCAGGATGTTCTCTTTGTCCAACCAAAGCCTTCAAAGATTTCAAATGCCTCTCAACCATCCACATTGACCTAGTGTGTATAGGTGCACACAATTGAATCTCCTCAACTAGGTGTATGAGGTAGTGTTCCTATGCATTGAAAAAAGTTGGAGGTAGAAACTTTTGCATTTCACACAGTAAATGAGGAATTCTTCTATTCCAATAGTTTATATTTTCTTTATGGATTTCTTTAGATGACAACCACCTACATTAAGAGATTCAAGTCACAAAAAAAATAGATACAAGACTTTACAAAATAATATACTTTAGATTACATAGCAAGAAAAAAAAGTCGCGAATATAATAAGTATATACAACAAATTGAACAGATATTACTACTTACCTTAGATATTTTTCAAGATCGTATATCACTTGTCTGATGTTATTGTTGAAGTGCTCTGGGAGAGATAGAGGAAGCACATACTACAATAATTATAAACCAATCATTTCATTGTTTTCTAACATAACATAATGAATAGTACACATAGTTTATGAATATATTGTAAATACAGAAGAACATAACTTACCTTGATGAAAGTATGCCAATCATGCATTTTGAGCCCTAGCCCAAATTCACTTTTTTTTGATATGAGATTGTTTATGTTCGCAGAAAATCCCGTGGGAAATCAAATTTTTTGAATGACTTCTTTTATGGCATCACTTTGCTGCTTCATTAATAACCAAGGAAAGGCACTTATATTAATCTGATCTCTGTTGCTATTTGAGTGAATGAAATTCTTCAATGCATGATTGGATTCATGTATCTCATTACAAATTTTGACAATTTTTTCTTTGTCACACCTTCCATCCAATATTTTTCACAATGTCTCTGTTATATTGTTTCCAATATGCATAGTATCAAACAAATGCACAATTTTTAAGTGCTCGTAGTAGGGAAACCTACTAAATTGTTTGGGATAGCTTTTTAGTCCCTTTGGAAGGTTGTCAGTATTGCCTTGACAACCTTCACGATCATCAATTACACAGTTAGTAAACAAAAATCACAATAGAAATATATAAATTACAAACATAAACCATTAGGTCGAACGACATTACCTCGATGATTAATTCTATTATATTCCAACTTCCATAGGTGAGGTGTCATTCTTTGTGGATTTGATGTAGTCTCTTCTTTCCCATTGAAAAGATGTTTTTCCATACTTCGATACTTATGATTCCTGTGGAGGAAGTGTCTACACTCATCAAACACCTGCTTTCCGAAACTTTTTGAATGACGAGATTTCATCTTTGGACCACAAACTGGACATGCAATTTTTCCCTTTTTTTGAAGACCTACAAGATAATGATATAATTGGATTATTAAATATGTTTATTTTTATAATTAGAATTATCCTGCGCAACTTGAATTCACTATAACATACCACAAAAATGTGTTAGTCTTGGGGCATCATGTATTGTCCATGCAAGTATTGCATGGAATTAAAATTGTCTTTGTCCTATTGGTCTAGACACATCCTACATAGTGGCATCATTCCATAACTCCACCAACTCGTCCATAAGAGGCTCAATATATACATTCATATCTTTTACTTGATATTTACCTACTTGAATGAATAGTAATGTTACATAATTATTGTGACCATTTTACTGCAAGATTTGTAAATACATGTAAATTAATAACTATCAAATGATAAGATACCTGGAACAATCATTGCCAACATAATATGCTCCCTCTTTATTGACATCCACAGAGGAATATTATTTTTGATAACAAAAATAGGCCACACCGAGTAAACAAATCTCATCTCTCCAAATGGATTGACACTGTCTGCTGCTAATGAAAGCCTGAGATTACGAGGTTCTTCTTTGAAGTGTTGCCACTTTTTCTCTATGTGCATAAATGCCGAACCATCCATAGAGATTTGAATAATGTCATCTCGACTTCTATTGTGTGCATGATAATCCATAAATTGAGCCAAGCTACTACACCTGAATAATTGTCGCATCCATGGAATAATGGGGATGTAATGAAGAACCTTTTGAGGCACCCTTTTTGTTAGTCGATTTTTTCGATATCTACTCATATGACATACAAGGCATTGTATTGAAAAATTATGTTCTTTATAATATATAATATGATCATTGGGACAAGCATGTATTGCTTCATACTCCATTCCAATATCTTTCATAACAACAGATAATTCTTGATATAAGCGAGGTAGAATATTTGATGATGATAATAGAAACTCGCCTATCAATCTACAACAAAAAATATAGGTTGTTAATATAAACAATATTAGTGGTACATTATTCACCCTTTGTTAACTATAGAGACATATATGCCATACCTTAGCATGCATGACATTGTTATGCTGGATAAATCATTCGTAACCTTTAAGTTCAACAATAACAATACAGTAGAGAGACGATTTTTTTGGGAGTCTTTGTATAGGGGCTCGTATGCCTTCTCAAGTAGAGGTACATCAAGGCTATCATCATCATCAAGATCAAATACGCTTGGACTAAATGTGTCATGGATCAATGTATTTATACCATCATCTTTAATTGTGTTTTTTGGTGCATGATCGTCATCTTCCATGGGATCATTATATTCACCTTGGATATTTGCACCTCCATGTTCCTCCACTTTGAAAACCATATTCTTCGAATTGTTGTGGTTCATATCATGTACTTCCTTGGAGAGATCAACCTATATAAAATTGATTAACATAAATAAAGCATGATCATCAACTCATCATCAAGTGATTTCATATGTATATAAATTGTTAAAATGATATAATGAATGACTTACCAGTGGATGATATTCATGCCCCCCTTCAACGTGGCCATTCTCCCTACAATGTCTCTTAACTATTTTGATTAGCAGTATTCTACGATTTAAGCCCTTACAAATATTGCAAGGACAATAACATTTTCCATCACCTTTTCTTTTCAAGTTAGACCACAATCTAGTGATTGTCTCCTTGTTTTGTTCTTCACTTATATTATCTGACATGATCATTCTTTGCAGGAAGCAAAAATTAGACTATGAAAACTTCGGTCTACAACTTTCACAAACTATTGAAAGTACACAAATCTTCTTAGACCAAACTAAATACTTTAATATTTTAAAAATACTTTCTTTGACTTGATTCCTAAGACATTTAACCCAATCACCTTTCATAACATTCAATCAATTGCTCTAGACAAATTTGTGGATAAGATTATTTGTAAAACTTTGACCAACTGCCTGAAGGTCTTATTTCAAGAGACCTTACAACATTAAACCACTAAAAGCAATTTCAAAACATATAAGCTAAAAGTCTAGTTAAAATATACATTAGAATAAAAAAATATAAAATTTTCATACCCGAGCGCGCGGCTATAACTTGTGCAATGGCCTTCTTTCTTATCTATAAAAGCTCTCCAGTAATCAAATTATACAAACTACAAGGCCTAACAACAATTTCAAAACATATAAGCTACAAGTCTAGTTAAAATATACATTAGATTAGATTCAACAATAGCAAGCAATGTTATTCAGAATTAGATTCAATTAACCTTAGCAATGTAAATAGCGATCTCCTCTAAACTGGACTCTAGACACAAGGGGGCATTCACATACTCTTCCTGTAAAGGTATCCTGAAGAACAAAAGCCACTATTCTTGAGTTTGTGAATTGCACCTCGAGATGAATGAAGCTTAAAAGGAATTAAAATTGTTTTCATACATTTGAATCAGGATGTAATATTTATTCATAAGTATATACCTTGCAAGCACTTATAATTGATGTTATATGTGTTGTAGGAAAAGAAGAACTTTACATTGCTTTAACTTGCCATTGATTAGTATCATCTAAGACTTTTACCAAAATTTTCCCAAATTTTTTTATCAATTTTGTCTATCCATAATTATACTTATTAAATAAAATAAACCACACAATTATCGTTTAGTACAGGAGAGTTATGTTCATATGTTAAGAGATAATTCATTTTCTATTATGAAAATTTGGGGATGCCAAATGCTCTCAAATCTGTTATATTCACTTTTGTTCAATTTTTATTATAGTTAATTTCAATGTAAATTAAGGTTATGCTTTTTCTAAAGAATGATATCGAATGTTCTATCATAGGTTCGTGCTTCATCACTTGGTAAGATTTTTGCTAAGGCTCAATTAGATGAGAGAGCCATGATTGAAGAGGCCTCAAATTATGTAGCCGTTGATATGCCAACCATTCATCCAACTACTACTAAGGAACATGGTGAAGTAGAGAAACCAGAGTCTTCAGAAAAACCAAAGGAAATGAATGAATCACTTGAGGAAGATGGATGCCAGTTAGGTAAGGTTGATTCTAGCGAAAAAAGACTTGAAAATTTTGAAACTCCCGTGCAACAAGATATAACTGAAGAGGTTGAGATGCACTTGGTGGAAAAACAGGAATCTCCAACCATAGTTCAATCATCAATTGAGATCTTGTCATGGAGTGATGATATTGTGAAGCAGCAAGAAGAAGGGTTTCTAATTGTGGAGCTGGTTGCTAGAGTTGATGCTAATGCTTTTGCTTCTAAAGAACCTGAGTCTCAAGGGGTACATTCTGTTGTTGATTTTTAGAATGAAAAAATTGTGATAGATAACAATGATACTTAATGGATTAGTGATATTCAATGTAACAATGATATCAACAGTGCTTTAAGATAGTACGCATCTCTTAGAACATGAGATATCAATAAATGACAGTGATGCTCAATAGATGTCACTGCTATGACAAGCAAGGTCTTTTATATTACAGAGATCTTGAAGATGATAAGAGAAATTAGGAGTAGCATTATGAAGAGTTGTGAAAAAAGAAAAGAAACTAAGAAATGAAGACAATATCAAGGGTACTGATGAAAACATCGAAAGAATGTGATAGCTATTAGAGAAGATACGAAGCAGATGAAATACATTTTTACACAAATTTTTCTAGTAGAGGAGTTCTTATAACAATTTCCCATTTTTATTAACTTTCATTATATAAATGAAGATCTATCTAGGTTGCATTGCTTGCAAAGAAAATCTTTATGATTCTAGTAAACTTACTATTGGTAGTTGGGTAAGAATGGCACCTTACATAAAATGTAGGATGAATAGGTTGATCTAGACGTCCATGGAAAATATTGTGACTTAGAGGGATTTTACATGAATATTAGGTCCTAAATGATATTTACCACTATATAATTTTGAAAAAAAGTGATGGTCATGACAACTTAGTCAAAAGGATGTTCAACAGAGCATAAGATCTCATGAATATTATAGCAGTAAGAAAGAGATAATGGAAGGCACATGTCTTAGAGACAAAGATACAAGTTTGTCTAAGAGCAAAGCATTACATAAAATAAGACAAGAACATTGTTGTTGAAAAGATGAATACTGAAATCTAAAAGGAAAGCCCAAAGAATGAGAATTCCAGTGCAAAATAGTGATCAACAAATTAAAGGATAGCAGCAGTCAAGAATCATGCAATTAGGATAGTAAACAAAAAAAAATTAATGGACAAGAGGCAAGTCATTAAATGGTGCTCATTCAAAGACAAACACAAGTGTTGTAAAAGACTAAAAACAGTGAGAAGGAATTGGAGATATCTTGAGCAGAGATCAACTAGAAGTCATCAAAATCAGTCACTGTTATCTAGGAACAATGTTAAAGGATAGTGATAAAGAAATATGACATTAAAGGACAGTGATGAAGAAATGTTGACACACTTTTATATGTATGTTCAGTGAGCACATATCAAGAACAATGGTAAATGTTTAAAATAACAAAACAGATATGTCATCAAATGGAATCCATAATAGTGATGATGAGATAGTGAGATGGACTGTTATAGAAACTCAGAGATGATAGGACATGACAAGATGTACATTTACCATTTTCTAGAGGAGCATCATCATTGGAGGTTACAGAAGAGCTATCAACAATGATATGAGTAGATTTAATGACATTAAAACATCATGATCGCAATTAATTTCAATGAAGAAGAAGATCAAAACTATGATAAATATTAGAGAGCATGACTCATATGATGAGGGGCAGAAAGAGAGATAATTTCACCTTTTCGTTAAAGGTATTTAGAGTGTTTGCAAGGCAATTCACTATCCTTGGATATATTCCAGCTTTTATTTGAAGGATATTCGCCATATAATGATCATCAATTTATTGTCTTGTCTAAGGGGTCCAAGTAGTAATGTCAAAGACCATTCTCTATTAATAATGGTACAACACTTTTGGTGAAGATACAATATTTGCGATTGTATGAAACGATGCTCTTGGTTACTCAAAGTAGACCTAGAAATGCAGTAAGAATATTATGATGGCCATTAGACAACAAAGACCAGTCAGGTGGCCAAGGGTAGAAACAATGTGTGTGCCATATAAAAGTAGCAATAAAATATGTATAAGAGAAAAAAAAAGTGATCAAACAATGTAACGAAATAGTGAGTAGATGTGCATCCAAATAGCGCTACTGCAATGAAAAAAATAGTGACATCAGAGAGAAATATAGTGGTGAATATACATGAAAAATAGTGATTGATGTTATGAATAAATTATAAAAAATGAATGTGAATAACAATGACATGGAAATAGTGAGTAAATAGGAATATCAATATCAGAGGATAGGAAGATCAGAAATAGTAGTAAGAGATTAGTAATATAGCAAAATTGGGTACATTATCCAATTTTTGAAGTTCTTCATGGGAGAGGTTTAGATAATTGGCCTATTAAGTTTTATGCTACTCGAGTTGTACTTCCTAAGAATCCTGCTTTTAAGTTCCAACCTATGTGGCTTCATTTCATGGCTTCGTGGTTCTGAGATGGAGGCCTGCCATATGAGCATATGATAGAAGTAAGAAATTGCAATATGTTTAAATGGCATATCAAGAAATGGTCATGTATTGGTAATATTTATGCTAGGAAGAGGTAGGCATAAGATCGTGTGTTGTCACTTACAAAAATTCAAGATCTTGTCTTTGCATAGGATTTGAGTAGAGAGGAGTCTCAAGTTGTTTGAGAACTTAAGTAAGTAATGAGAACTATTTTTAGGAAGTAGAAGGTAAGGGTTGATTGGCTTTAGGAAGGAGATACGAATATAGTCTTTTTCTATAATTATGTGAAAACTTATAGTTAGAATAGGATTTATATATCTACTTTGGTTAATTTAGATGGAATTTATCTGATCTTTTCATATGTTTTGTCTTAGAAAAATCTATGTGGTACTATTTAGAAGATTCATCCCTACTAAGGATGAGGGGAATGATGCAGAGATGGATAAGGGCTCTTTATCAACTATTAGACCTGTAGTCTTGCCAAAAGATCAAATTGCAATCCAAACTGACAATGTTCCTTAGGGCTACTAATGGCTGACATATACAAATACAAGGAATCAACTTCACAAGCGTTCTACTATGGTTTCCAATGTCCTCAAACACCTAACCCAACCCAAAAATTTCACTCACCAAGTTAATGGTAAACTAACTATCAAATGCCATTAGCAAGAATAAAGACGAGTTCTACAACCTTTTGACCATTATTAGAGCATGTGGAATTAGAGTTGTAAGCTTGTGAAATATTTGAAAGGTTTCTTTATTAGATGTGGAATGGGAGTTGCAAGCCTATAAAGTATTTGAAAGCTTTCTTTAGTAGATGTCATCTTGTGCGACACATGTTTGTATGAAGTATTTGAAATGTTTCTTAACTATATGTCATCTTGTGGGACACATGATTGTATTATTCTAATAAACTTAATCTATGCTTGTGCCAAATGGGAATTTCGATGAGCGGATGTCAATTAAAGCTCATGCCAAATTTAGAAGTTTATAAAGATGACATAGGAGCATAAGTGGTTCTTGGCAATCTTGAATCAACCAAAGACATTTGCTTTGAGTTTGTTCCTTTTCATTCCAGTTCTATGTTTCTTTTGACATTATTTTGAATTGGCTACAATTCTAGTTAAATTATACAAGCTACAAGGCCTAACAACAATTTCAAAACATATAAGCTACAAGTCTAGTTAAAATATACATTAAATTAAAAAATATACAATTTTCATACCTAAGCACGCAACTATAACTCGTGCAATGACCTTCTTGCTTAGTTGTAGAAGCTCTCTAGAAACCAAATTATACAAGCTACAAGGCCTAACAATAATTTCAAAACATATAAGCTACAAGTCTAATTAAAATATACATTAGATAAAAAAAAAATATACAATTTTCATACCAGCTGAGCACACGGCTATAACTCATGCAATGGCCTTTTTGCTTAGCTGTAGAAGCTCTCCAGCAATCAAATTATACAAGCTACAAGGCCTAACAACAATTTCAAAACATATAAGCTACATACAAGCCAAGACATATTACATGACATGGAAAAAGGAACAAAATTTACAAGCTTTAGCAAGACATATTAAACGACATCATAGTGCTAGAGAGATCACAATTATATGAGTCAAACATAGTCATGAAAAAGCACATAAATTAGTTATTATATGCAATTAAAAGATATATAGTTAGATACTAACATCCATAGGGCATATTGAAGAAATTTAATTGTCATATAGATTTCATATGGGATTTTGAAGATGTTAGTGTTCTAAGGCAAAGAATCCATTCATATAACCATAATGACTCTATTAAGGTTGATTCTAGTGAAAAAGGACTTGAAATTTTTGAAACTCCCATACAACAAGATATAACTGAAGAGGTTGAGATGCACCTGGTGGAAAAGAAGGAATCTCCAACCATAGTTCAATCATCAATTGAGATCCTATCTGATGCAGAGTAAAACACTTTGTAAGAAGCAACAAACTTTGGGCACCTTGGAATAACAAAGCAACTAAAATCACCACCCAGTCTTCTACAACCTCCACCAAGTTATACAAGGCTTGAATCACCTTACAAGGAGGAATTACTAAGGTTTGCTACTGCTGCTTGAACTCACAGACCTAACACTTCATGAAATGTTGCAACTCACAAACCAAACAAGTACCTAGGTTTCTTAGCACTGCTTTTTAGCAATAACTCAATTTTTTTTACAAAGGACCAGGCAAACAAAAGAAACATTCAAACACCCTTTTCAAAGTAGCAAAAGACTACAAAGTTTCAAAACCCAACTCCACTCCAGCATACCATAACCTTAATCTTGCACTCAAGCCTAATTAGAAACTTTAGGCTTGGTCTACAATGAAAAGGCTAAAAATATGGGTGCATGGATTAGTTCTTCAACTCTAGTATGTTCCCCTAGTCAAGTTTAAGATACCTTGCCTCCACACCAAGTCCCAAGTTCCCCTTTTCAATCTAACTCATCAAATTGCAAAAACAAGGTCTAATACATGTGTCTTATTAGACCTAGGGCTTGCTCTTAAAAATGCCTACTGCAATCTCCTGCCTTCAGGCTTTTGACATTTGATAATACACTACCCTAGTTTCAAACTAGGTCCATTTCTTTGGCCAAAACCCTTTTCTTGAGGGTTTCACAGGCAACAAGGAAGAAAAATAGATATCTTGCAAATGAAAACTGATCTTTCCTTGAAACCAATGCCAAAACCTCTTAAAATGCAACCTCCAACTTTTCAATGTAAAATAGCCACCGTACAACCTTTAGGAGTCTGTACAGTATAGAAAAAATAGTCAAAATGGCCCAAAAATAGCAGGTTTTATTAATTTTAAAGCAAGTACATCAATTCTCATGCATCCAATGGATGTTTTGAAGCTTTATAGGCTTTTACAATGTGGGCAGAACCACCCCATGGCAGTTGGAGCTATTGGGAGTGGTTTTCATTAGGAGTTATAACATTTTGCAAAAAGTTGCTAATGCAACTTTTGCAATTTTGTGCATTTTTTAATATTTTAACTACCCACCATTCTAAAAAGGTTCTAAACCTTCCAAATACTTATTCTAATACTTTAAACCCCTAAAAAAACCTAGAGAATAAGGAATAAATCCAATTCCACCCTAGGACCAATTGATGCCCATGTTCATATTGTTACCTAGGGTCTTGTGTCTGTTACAGTGGTGGATGGCCTTGAGGATATTTATTAGTCCTAGGCCTTATGACATTGCATAAAACATAAAACAAAAAAATTGTTTAGGTGCTCTGCACCACTTTCTTGGAGTGATGATATTGTGAAGCAACAAGAAGAAGGGTTGCTAATTGTGGGGTTGGTTGCTGGAGTTGATGCTAATGCTTTTGCTTCTAAAGAACTGAAGTCTCAAGGGGTACATTCTAGTGTTGATGTTTAGAATGAAAAAAATGTGACATAACTTTTCTACTGAAGCCATTGGAGGTAGTCAGATCCCTAATACACCAAATATTGAAGAAGGAGAGATTCTTGTTGAATTAGATGATGTTAAGATTGCTTCAAGTAATCTGGATAGTTTCACAGGAGATATTGAGCTAGTATCTCATGATGAGGATAAGCGTGAAATGCAAGGTGAAGGTTCTACACATCTAGAATTTATCTTGCCCTCTGAAGAAATGATAGAAAATTTAAATTAGACACCAAAATCAATGTTGGCTAAGCCATCTTCTTTAGTTTTATGTATCCTCATCTAAAATTAGAGATTTTATTTGAGAAGTGAGATTAGTTCTTCTCTATAGTCTATATTTTTAAAATATTTTAAATATATATTTTCAATCGAAAAACTATTTTCACATAATTTTTTTTCATTGGATTATTTTCCATTGGATCAAGTCACCTATTTAATGAGAAATCATTAGGAAATTATAATGAGGGTTTTACCTATTTTTCTAAATATTCTATAATGTTCCTATTGGACCAAAATCAAGAACAGTTCATCACAAAATTAAGAAGGGTTCTATCATTCTATATATTTTGTGTTATTTCCATTGGATCAAGTGGTCTAATCAAGGAGATGCCATCACAAAATATCAAAGAGGGTTTTATCTTTCCTCTAAATGTTCTATGATGTCTCAATTAGATCAATGATCAAGGAGAGCTTATCAGAAAATCTCAAAGAAGTTTTACCAATTTTTCCAAATGGTCCAACATGTCTCGCTTGGATCAAGCATCAAAGAGAGGTTATCTCAAAATTCCAAAGAGGTTTATCGATTTCTCTATATGTTCTATGATGTCTCTATCAAATCAAGTGGTCTAATCAAGAAAATGTCTCCATTGGATCAAGTGGTCTAATCAAGGAAGTGTTCTATGTTCAATAATGTCTGCTTTGGATCAAGTGGTCTGATCAAGGAGAGGTCATTGCAAAATCTTAAAGAAAGTCTTATCTATTTTTTTATATGTTGTATTATGTCTCTATTGAATCAAGTGATCTGATCAAAGAAAGGTCGTCTAAACATTTCAAATAGAAACTTGTATATTTCTAGAATTATTATATAATGTCTCTAATATCTATTACAAAAGATTTGATTTATTTCTCTAATTGTTATATGTTCTTATTTATGAGGACTAGCCTTTAATTATGTTTTTCTAAATGAGATAAGTGAGCTTATCTCATGGAGGGTCTGAGCAATGTTCATTATACCCTCAAGTTGAAGAGGAAGAACCTCGGGGTCCTACGGTTAGGATTTATTGTGAAGCCAACCCCAACTTTTTCATGGCTACCCATGGCCAACTTGTTGTCCTTTCTTTAGGAACCTTGAATGATCCACACTAGGTAACTTCCTTTTGTAATATTAAAATATTTTTAGGGAATGTATTATTAATTTACTTGAACTTGAATGTGTCTCTTTTTTAACATCAACATTTATTTCTCTTGGTAGCAATGGATCAAAGTGGATTCGTGGGGTCTTAGGGTGAAGGGAAATGTGCAGTCATAAAATGAAGATCAAACCATTGATTTGAAATATGTTGAAGATAGAAAACAGTGATATTCAATGTAACAGTGATATCAATAGTTCTTTAAGACAGTACGCATCTCTTAGACAATGAGATATCACCAACTTCCTCAACAATTTTTGCAAAATTACTATTAGTTACACATTTGAAAATTTAATTCTTCATCATTCCATGAGGACTAGGCTCTCACATCCATGGAATGATCATTCTTCCATGTAGAAACTCAAAACTGGTTAGAAAAACAAAGCAAATTCCTTAACCTTGTCAGCAAATAAATAAACTAAGGTAGGAACAATGGTTTTAAAACATTCATAACACTTTTATAGAGATCTACTAATGTCCTTAGACCATTGACATGTCATGGAATGTGAAATCAAACAACCATCAACAAGGAAAATGTAAAAATGGTTGTTTTGTGAATGATTATGCAATGATTTTGGGAACGATTATGCATGTTCATGTGTTCGATCCTTTCTTAAGATTAATGTAAGATATACCTTGTGAAATTTGTTGATGCAACTATGACTTTAAGCCTTGGAATAAGATGAACTTCTAAGGAAATTTATAACCTTCAGAGTGAGAGACATTGTTGTTCTAAAATTGTAGCTAATAACTCTGACTTGACTGAAAACCAAAATGCATGTAAAATTCAAATAATATCAGTAGTCCAGCTACTATAGGTTTCAAACTTGAGGTCAAAATCTTCAATATTTTAAAATAGATATTATTCTTGTTCTATAATTCTAATCTTATGAGATTGATGGACTGAACATTTCAATATTTTCCTTTGTACTCAAAAAATTGAATGCATATATTTCTTTTATGCTCATCAGCGCTATTATGCATGGATATTGTATATGCCAGCTTTATCAAATTTAATAATCACACTCAAAACACATATCTGGAAGAAATGAAAAGGAGAAGTGTTGATATAGAAAGATATTGTTTATATTGGTTAAAACTTAAAACAAAAGTATCTTCCTTGGCCAATCGGACTAATAAGCCTACGTTGTCATCCTGTGTTGATAAGAGAACCACAAACCAAAAGTGAGGCCTAAGCCAAATGTGTAAATACCATTAACAAACATCAGCCTAAGCCTAGCTTCACATTCTATTCAAACTCTTGCAACCTGAATGGAAGCTTTGGGATAAAGTATGGACATCAAACAAGGCATAACAAAGAGAAAATTTCATTAGAAGTATTGATTTTAGTTGTCCTCATAGGCATAGAAGAAAACATACCCATGTCATGTGGACCATTGATAGAGTAATTACAAAATATCAAAAGGGAGATAGCTCCAGACTCCTCATAGCTCATCCATAGATTGTTCCCTTTTCCTAAAAATGCCCTTGATTTCTATGAAGAATATGAGTATGTTCGAGGTTCTGGAGGAAGAAATGTATGTTGGCCATTTCGTAGCTAGTATTGGAGGGTTAGTGCAAAAACATTATATCCTCTTTGTTATGCCCTCATTATATTCTCTAGTTTTGTCTGTATGTTGGTCCTGCACCCTTCTCCAAATCAATATAACGCGACGGAATAAGGGTGCAAATGTTTGAAATGACATATATTGTATGCTGCAGAACAAAACCCGCATGCCAAATTTTTTTTTTCAATTATAGCATGACGACATCACAATTGCGACACCTATGTTTCTTGACGTCGCAATTGCGATGTCATCAGGCTATAATTGGAAAAAAGAAGAAGCCAAAAACACATAACATTTGCCAGCCATCACAAATTCGCATCACAAATTGACCCCTAATGTATTAGTGACGGTATGGGAGAAAATTCTAATGGCATCTTCTTTATATGCAAGCACGTGGCATTTGAATGATCTAATCTTAAACAAAATATTCATGATGCTGGGCGGATTGGAAATAATTTTGGCAGTAAAAATAGGTTCGATTGTAGGGGGCATAACTAATTATTCCACCATTGGATTTCCTTCATTTTTGGATATGTTGGAGAGATCCTAATTTCACACAACTTGACCAGAGTGATTGAGAAAATTATGTTTGAGTCAAAACTTATAGAGCACTATGTGAGGGTCTATATGACTGTTAAAATTATAAAGTTGCCAACAAGAGCCTTATATATTTGCTTGTATCAATTTGGGTTTGTGGGTGACCTCTTGCCATATCAATACTCAATCAGGCTCTTAGACCATCCTTATGCTATGAATGCCAATTTTCAGCTCTAATGACTCTTTTAATTTTGTGAAACACTTCACATATGACTAATAATGTTTTCACATCTCAATCTTTAGAAGAACTCACTATGGTGATCTCATGCTCTCTATATGCCAAATCAACCAAGAGATTGAACAGTCAACCCAAGGTACATTTACATTCCAGAACTTCAAATTTGAATAAGAGAACCATGTTAATCATCGACTATGAGGGGTGCTCATCACTCAATGTGAGTGCTCACTTGTGACTATGTGATAAATCTTGAGCGGAATTGTTCTTGTGCACCTTTTAATGTAGCACCAAACATTGTAGATTTGCAATGAGTATGATATGACACAAAAATGTATGTCCCTTGGTGAAATTATTGGCCATATAATGTTTTGATAATTTCAAATGGGTTTTATCTTGGCTCAAGTCAAAGATTTCATGCTAAGAGACAATGAAATTGGTGAATTGCTAACTCTAAATTTTGAATCATGGCAGTTGAACTTGGGAATCCTTTGTATGTGATTTCCAATTTTTTGAAACTCTAAACCTACATTTAAATCTATAGATGTTCAGTCTTCAAACCTTGAGCATATGAACTCTTTGGATTTGAACTGTTATATTTTGAAATCACCAAAGTTATCTATAATACCAAATTTGTCATGTCTCCAGACTAAATTCAAAATATTCTCAAAATTTGAACTTGTTTCAATCAAATTGAACCACTTTGAACTATTTTGAACCTTAGTTCAAAGTAGTTCGAAGCTCCACACTAAAATTTTATAACTTTGTCCATATTGGGTACCAACAATAGGATTTCTGAAATTGAATACTTAAGATGAAAAGACATTGACTATATAGTAAACTTAGATATAACTAATTATAGTTCTCCTCTTTGTTATTGAATCAATTTTTGCAAATAAGAAACTTAAGATGTCAAATACATTTTAAAAATATATATATATATATATATATATATATATATATATATATATATATATATATATATATATATATATATATATATATATATATATATATATATATATATATATATATATATATATATATATATATATATATATATATATATATATATATATATATATATAATGAATGTCTAATAAATGTATACTAAAATTATTCTAAGATTTCATCCCCTTGTCATTGACAAAAGTTCTAAAAATTTACTTTATATCAAACAATAATTACTACATTTATCACATTTAGTCTACAAAAGGAATTACAATAACTTATATTACTTATGTAATATGTTACAAGAAAAAAAAAGCTACAAAGACATTTTACTTCATTAATATATGTAACAAAGTAATATATATCAAATAAAATTTGAACCTTAACAAAAGAAAACTGACATCAAGTCTAAAAACAGGCCTATATAAGTTCATTAAAAATATTCAAATAATATATATTTATATTAAAACAATATATCATCTAAACTTAGAGACATGGAAAGTAAGATAAGAGTGGATAAGAAAAATGGAAATACCAAAGCACTAGAGTTTATGATCATGCCGCACTGGCCCACACTTCTTCAGAGTCGACTATATTGTGCTAAACCACGTTCTCCTACTTTTATGTTTTTTAATATATACTGTCATAACTTTAGAATATATAAAAAACATAAAAAGAAGGTTTCAAAGAATTTTTATACTAAATTTAAACATGAAATATTAGAAGGGACTTGTTCATGTTTTAAATCTTGAAATAAATAGTTTGTTGGTAGCTTTTATGAACATTTTGATATTTAACATTGTATGTTGTTCCATGTTCCACTATTCATGACTTTTCTATAAATTAGCAAAATTTGTATTAGATGATGCAAACATGGCTTCCTCAGTGTCTCCCATGGAAGCACATCTTCAACTTTATGAAATCATTCTGTCAACAACCAAGCACATGGCTCTTCAAGCTGCTATTTGCTTAACATTCCTTATGAAAAGTCAACTATTATAGTCACTAATTATTAATCTCCTATCTTAAAAGATTATTAAACTGTTGAAACCAAATTCCTAGCTAATAATGAAAAATAATGCAACTGCAACTTCACTTATAAAATATGGAAAGAAATGCACAACACAATGAACACAATATTTTCAGACAAATTGTCCGTGGAAAAACCCCTAAGGGAAAACCAGTTCTACAAATGAGGAATTATATTAAACTTCAGCAAATCAAGAGATACAAAATTCCTTGCCTCTCACTAGCAGAACTCCGACAACCTCTTAATTTATTTTTTTGATATTCTCCACTGCTATTCCCACATTAACACTGCAAGACTGTTTGCTAACACTAAAAACTTACAAACTCATTTGCTAGTACTACAAATGTTTCTCCAAACTTCTTTCTTGTGCTTCCAAATGCCCCCCTGACCTCCTTTTATACTACTCCTATTGGGAAACCAACAGTCAAGATTAATTCTCAATCGATGGTCAAGATTAAAACAACTTAACAACCGTAACCAAGTTAGTTTCTAGTTGTTTCCAAAAGTGGTCAGTTAATTAACAAATATTTATCTCTAATCTAACCAATTAGTTAGCAAAACAATTACTTGCTAAATAATAGCATATGGATGAATAGTTGTCCAAATCTAACTAAACTAACACTCCCATTTAGCGAGGAAGTTGTTTTGCATGACACCCAACTTATCTATGAAGAAGATAAATTTTTCCTTCCACAATGCCTTAGTCAGAATGTTTGCTACCTACTCCTCTATAGGTATGTACTGTAGCTAAACAACTCCCTATTGTACACAATCTCTAATGAAGTGGTATCTGTTATCTATATGTTTAGACCTATCATGAAACACTAGATTCTTAGAAAAATTAAAGCAACTCTAATTATCAAAATATATCATAGTAGTCTCAACCTTTTGACCAAACAAAGCTACAAACAACTTCTGAAGCCATATAGCTTCACATTCACCATGCTTTCTGCTATGTATTCTGCTTCTACTAAACTTAGAGCCATAGACTTTTGTTTACTATTGAACCAAGAAACAACTCTTGATCCCAAGCTGAAACAACACACTGAAGTGCTCCTTTTATCCATTGTGCTTCCTACCCAATCTATGTTAGTATAGCCTATCAACCCGATACCTTCACCTTGAACATATTTGATGTCATACTCAACTATACCACACAAGTAAAATAGCACATGCTTAGCTACTATCCAATGCATTCTCTTTGGTTCAACCATGAACTGATTAAGAGAGTTAACTGCAAATGCTATATCTAGCTTAGTGTTGACCAAATACATAAGTGAACCAATCAACTATTTGTATAAAGTGGGATCTACATCCTTCTCCCTAGATGTATCTACCTTCCTCCAATTTGTGATCATGGGTGTAGACATGGCTTTGCAATCCTCCATCCCATATTTATTCAATATTTCAATGTAGTATTTCCCTTGACCAAGAATAATCTCCCTATTTGTCTGCCATACTTCCATGCCTAGAAAGTAGTGCATAAGTCCCAAATCCTACATCTCGAACTCTTCTACAAGGTTCCTCTTGTAGTCCACTATGAGCCCTAGTGAACCTATATGAAATAGGTTGTCCACATAAAGAATTTTAATGTGAATCTCACCCCCAACCATCAAGTAGTAGAGGTTAGCATCTACTTCACTCTTCACAAAGCCTATTTTCTGCAAGTATGTATCAATGTGTTCATGCCACACTCTAGGATACTGCTTGAGTCCATAGAATTCTTTTTTCAATCTAAAAATGTGGGTCTCTTTTCTATGTGCTACAAAGCCTTCTAGTTATTCTATGTATACCTCGTCCTTCAACTCACCATTAAGGAATATTGTCTTGACATCCATTTGATGGATCTGCCATCCCAACTATGCTACAAGTGAGATTACAGCTCGTATAGAAGTATACCTAGAAACTGGAGAAAATGTCTCCTCATAGTCTATTCCCTCCTTCTGGGAGAACCCCTTTTCCAAAAACCTCACCTTGTATTTCTTGATTCTACCATCTGCACTATGCTTTATCTTATAGATCTAGCGTGATCCAACTATTGCCCTATCCATTGGTTTGGGCACTACCTCCCACACATCATTCTACATTATTGAGGAATATTCCTCAACCATAGCATCTTTCCATAGTTAAAAGGCTCACTATCTACCAACTGACTAACTAATGCCACATAGTCAGTGAACTAGGTTGGTTGTCTCCACTATCGAGTACTCTTCCTAAGAGCTCCCAAAAACTCTTGAGTATCCCTTTGTGTATGTAGAAGGTCATGGTTCATACTGCCAACTGTAGAGGATGAAATGTCGATCTCTAAGTCCTCTAGATGCATTTCCTATTCCACCTATTGCTCCATACTTTTTGAATCTCTACACCTGAGTCTACACTCGTACTAGTAACTCTTCTTGAGCTTTATTGCCCTTGACTTGGTCTTGGAGCTTCTATTGGCTATTCACTCTAATCATCTACTAGAAAATCCCTAGATCTCTTGAATTTCTTTTCCTCAATGAACTTGACACCATGTCTAACAATAATTCTTTTAGTCCCTAGAATGAAAATCCTATATGCCTTTGAGGTCTCACTGTACCCAACAAAGTACCTCCTCTCTATAGTATGGTCTAACTTTGTACATGTATCTCCAAGAATATGACAATATGCCAAACTCCTAAATATCTTGAAGTGACCATCATCTGGCTTCTCCCCTATGAAAGCCTCCTCTGGTCTCATCTTCCCTAGCACCTTGTGTGGAACTCTATACTAGATTTAGATTGTTATATTATATGCCTTTGCCCATAAGTAACAAGGCATGTCTTGGTAATGTAGCATAGAGCTTGCTACCTCTGCTATATAATAGTTCTTCCTCTCAGCAACTTCATTTTGCTATGGATTGTAAGGAATAGTCCATTCTCTCTTGATTCCTTCTCTAGTATAGAACTCCTGGAAGACATTTCCTTTATACTCACCTCCATTGTCCGACCAAACAACCTTTATCTTCCTTCTTATCAAATTCTCCACAAGAGCCTTGAACTCTTGCAATTGATTGAAAACCTCATCCTTAGTCTTCAAGAAGTATATCTAGGTCTTTCTAGAGAAATCATCAATAAAAGTAGCATAGTACTCATATCCTCTAAGATATTTCATTGACATCAGTCCACAAACATCTAAATGTACTAGATCAAGAACACCCTTAGATCTATTGTCACTCCTTGGAAAAGATGCTTTTACGAACCTCCCTAACACACATCCCTTACATACATCATCATGCTCTGTGCTCACCTATGAATGCCTTTCACCATCTCACAAAGATATCTAAGTGCTCCATGATGAATATGGCCCATCCTCATATGCCATAGCTCTCCAAGATCTCTAGGATTACTGTTGCTCACGAGTGCCTTAGGAGTATCAAACTAAAACTTTTAAATTCAAGCACTTCTAACTCCAATAGTTATGGGTGATTTCCAATCCTTGTGCTTAATCAAAAAATTTGTCATGAGTATATTATACCCCTATCCTGAATAAAAAATATAGAAATCAAATTCATGCCTAAGCCTGGTACATGCAACACAACATGAAGTGGAACCATCTTTCCATTCTCCCTCTGAAACTAAATAGTCCCTTTCCTAGCTGAGTTGAGTTTGGATAGGTTTTCCAAAGAAATCTAGATGTCAGTGTCCTCCTCCTTGTAACTGGAGAAGTATTCTCTAACTCCTATCATATGAAATGATGCCCATTATTTATATACCAAACACACTGTGAGGTTGAGCTAACCATACAAGCTATGAGTGCAAACTCATCTTCCATTCTATTGGAGAGTTCTTCTGCACTTGTTGAAGCTACCACTTGCTTCTTACCCTTCTTCCTCTCTAGGAAATCAATGACATAGTGGCAAAAATCATTACATCCAAAGAACTTGACCTTAGAAAGGTCCTTCTTCTTCTTCTCACTTTGTGAATTTGATCCTTTGCTAGATCCCTTCTTTGCTTGCCCTTTACCTGCTAAGGAAAAATTCTCTTGTTCTACCTTATTTTTATGACTCTTTTTTTCCCCATTGACATGACTTAGTCTAAACTCCTCCTGAATGAAATTAGTCCATAGTCAATCCCAACTCGGTAAAGTATCTTGTCCACTAACAACTTGAACAAAGACACTCCATTATTTAGTAAACCCATTTAGGGCTATTCTTAGTAGCTCATCATCACTAGGGCTATCTCCAATAGCTACTAACTCTTCCTTGACAAGTCTAAGCCTAGTGAGGTAACTTGTGACATCTTCTCCCTAATTCATCTAGGTATTCTTTACCTTCTCTCTAAGAATCAACTTCCTGTTGGTGGTAGCATTTTGGTATTGATTTAGAATGCTATCCCACATCTTCTTTATTGTATTTAGCTCTGCGATATGTGGAACAATATGATCCTTGGCACCATTAAGGCTAATCCTCCTCACCTTGGCATTGTCCTTCTCATATGCTACAAGCTATGTTGCATTTGTTGGTATAGGTACATCATTGGTAGCATAATTCTTGACACCATTCTCTTCCAACAATAAAGAAATTCTAGCCTTCCAAATACCAAAATTTGAGGTACCATCTAATCTATCTTGATCTCTCATACTAGCTAAAGCCATCTCAAGGGATTAAAGAAATAATAAATCTAAAGAGACCAAAAAAATTTCCTAGGGAAAAATGCTTCTACCCTTAATAATGCTCTGATACCATGTGAAAAATCAACTATTGTAGTCATTCATTATTAATCTCCTATCTTAAAAGATTATCAAATTTCTAAAAATAAATTCCCAACTAATATCGAAAAATAACACAACTAAAACTTCACTTTTAAAATACAGAAAGAAATGCACAACACAATGAACACAATATTTTTGGACAAATTGTCCCTAGAAAAACCCCTCAGGGAAAACTAATTCTACAGATGAGGAATTATATTAAACTTCAGCAAATCAAGAGATACAAAATTCCTTGCCTCTCACTGGTAGAACTCCAACAACCTGCTAATTTCTTTCACTAAAATTAACCACTACTATTCCCATGCTAACATTGTGCCCTTCTTAACACTACAAGACTTTTTGCTAACATTGCAAACTTACAAACTCATTTTCTAGTACTGCAAATGTTTCTCCAAAATTCTTTCTTGTGCTTCCAATTGCCGCCTAACCTCCTTTTATACTACCCCTATTGGGAAACCAACAACCAAGATTGATTCTCAATTGATAGTTGAGATTAAAAAAACTTAACAACCCTAACCAAGTTGGTTTCTAGTTGTTTCCAAAAGTGGTCAATTAATTAACAAATATTTGTCTCTAATCTAACAAATTAGTTAGCAAAACAATTACTTCTTAAATAATAGCATATGGACAAAGAACTATCCAAAGCTAACTAAACTAATATTCCTAACATTATTTCCATCCATGGTAGTGATAATATCCTAAGTGTGGAGCAAACTACTTCACATATTTCTTCTTCCACCAATAAAGTTACCCATAGTGAGTACTTGTTTAGAATCATGAGGCTTCTAGCTTCCATTGGTGTCTTCATAGAAGAGAGCATAGTAGATTATGTTGGCACTCCACAATTCAAATATGGCCTCAACACCATTTCTTTTAATTGGTTGAAGATATTTGTGATGCTATTCTCTTTACTGCAATCAAAAGCCTTCTCTACTATACATCTTCTTTACAAGAAAAATTTTCCACTCAGATGTCTCCTTTTAAGAATTCAAGTTATCCATTATCTTATGCTTCTAGGTATAAGCCTTTCATATCTATTTGATCTTGTGGAATCAAAAAATATTTATATAGTATTATTGATCATAGTGCTCACATTTGGTTCTCCTATTATATGATCATTAAGCAATCAATCTACACATTTAATAGTTGTTATTATTTGAGAGAAGCCACACAATTTAATATCGCTAATGTGATAGTTCCAATGTTTCTTTATAATTTTTCTACACGTTTCTTATGTTTTTGTAATGCATAACAATGGGATGTAAAATAAAGTGGAGGAAGACAACATATCTAATAGAATACTTCTAAAATAAGATGCAAAAGTAAAATATTTCCTATAGACGATAATGGAGAAATGTGCTTCTCATGCTAAGGGTTCAATTTATGGTTGTGCAGAGTATATATAGCTTTAAGACATAGAGGAGTTGGAATTAAATTTTTTGGGGATAATTTAAAATTTATTGAGATCATTATGTTGATCATTAAATAGGGTACACAATATAGAAGAGAACATAGAAAAATGGGGTAGAAGATCCACAACATTACTACATTTTTTCACAACATTGTTAGTCTCCATATTTGTAAGGATGAAATGCTCATTTTTATCCTTCTAACCTTTGGCATGGGTTAGTTCCTTGTAGAGGGTCCTAGCAATAGAATCAAGTCTTCAATTTTTCCTTTGTTCATTATTTTTGAAGTATTAGATACTAGCCCAAAGGATATGGGCTGACCTCGGAGTACAAAAAGGTTGAGGGATCAACCAAAGGTTACTTCCCAATCATCTAACTGATACTAGTTTTATACTTTAAAAAAAAAAAAAGTTCCAGAACATAACTAACAATGCCATCAGTCCTATTACTAACTAGAAAATAAAATAGAAAAACATTCTAGCAGCAAGGAAACATATTGCTGCTATAAGTTCCACACTTAGGCGTATACATGTATATAATAAAACCCGATAGGGCATCCAGTTTAGAGTAATTGACAACATAAAAGTCAAAATAATAGACAAAACTAGGGCTAGCTACCCTCATTCTTCTCCTCCTCATGCTTGTCCTCATTTATGTCTACCCCCTCCTCTTCGATAAGTCTATCTAGGAGCATGTTCAGCTAGTCTTCCACCATGAACTTGTAAATGGAGTGGGTTGTCTTGCTCTCCTTGCTCAAGTCCTTCACATCCTTATTCACTTGTAGGAAATGAAGGGTAGTGGCTGTGAAATGCATAACTTTAGTTGAGAATTCCACCAATGTGTCAAAGTTTTGATAGATAACAATGTAATTTTCACCATCTCCTTCATCAACTACTCCATCTTATCTAGTTGAGCCTTGTTTTGGCTTTGGCCATGGCTATGCTTCCCTTTTTTCCTCCACCATTGGGAGTACCTTTCATTGAGGAGGTGATGTCCTCCCCCAAATTCTAGCTAGGGTAGCTTCAAGGGTATCACAAATGTGAGAGGGAATAGTGGGGCTGGAGATAGGCTTCATGTCTTGGTGCAGTCACTTTCTCTTGGTGGGTTTAATGTCACTCTCGGTAGACTCAGAGCTAGAATCTTGTTTGGGAAGACTTGAATTTCTCTAATTGGAGGCATTTTCTAGTTCTCCAGACATTCTTCTTGCTCTTTCTCATATTTGTATCTGAATCAATGAGGCTAAGTTTAACCTCATGGTGGGGTTTTTCTTGGTTTTTTTGTGGCTAAGGCTAGATCCAAGGTCTAGAGAAATTTGGGGAGTAATAGAAGCCAACAGGTTGACTAGAAATGATGGGTTTTGGGCAAGGTGGTAGATATATAGTTGAATAGGGTAAAAATGGATCTCTAACAATGCCTTTAACATTCACCACTATTCATTTATTGTTTTAGAGTTGTTATGGAATAATTAATGGAAATGATTGAAATTAGACAAGACAAGATAGATACCTCATAATGGAGCTAATCTAGATATAACTATTTTTCGGTGCCAATGTATAGTTTCTTGATATTCTGCAACCTATTTTGGATGGGAAATGTTGAGACAAGGAAAACCTAGAAAAAATTTATCCTTCTAAGAGTAGGCCAACCTTGACCTAGATAGTGGGGGACAATCTTACCCTAGGGCACAATTGTACCAAAAAAAATTAACCTTGACCTACACTGCTCTGATAAAAAATTTGACTGTAGATCTTGGAAGTTTTTCAAAAATGGTATCAAAATTTGTACTCTAATTCTCAAAACAACACCTACATATTTAAAAAAAAAAGATTTTTGGGGTGGTGATATAGGATTTTTCCTTAGTCAAACTCTCATTTTGGTGATTTCCACCTCCACGAATAGCTAGATATAATAGAGTATGTGTATGTGTTGAATGTGTAATGCCAAGATCTAATCTACTAGATTACAACCCTAACATTAATATGAATGAGAAAGAAATAAATAGAATTGAATAAGATAAGAAAGCATACCAAGCCCTCAAGGCTAAAGTACTCTTACCAAACTCATAATCCATAATTGCTACCCCATAATTGTTTCTTTGAATGATTAAATCTTGATAATGATAGATCAAGGAAGATAGGATGTCTCTTGATCCAAATAGATGTTCAAAAAGGCATGTCGACAAAAATATTTGATATCAACAATGGCTTGATCTTCTATATCATCCTCCTACAATCTTGCATCTTCATTTCACCATCACTTGTATGCATCTCATGATCTCTTGTTATCATCTTTGTATTCCATTGTGAATGAATACAAAATGAGAGTCTTTATATAGAGGTTTCAAGGTGATGCTCCTATAGTAATGTGAGGACCCATAATTTAAATTTCATCTCAAATTATGGTCCAATCACAATCACCAACTAAGGAGGAAAAATAATTAAATGAATCTTAAATTAAAATCCTTCCACATTTGGATCCAAAAGCCTAACATTGATTTCGAGGCCCTCCATGACCAAAATTTAAAAGGGGGATCAAATCCAAAAGAAGGTCAAGGATGACCTCAACTCTAACCTAGGTTAGGGATGACCTCAACCCTGCCCTAGGTTAGGATCAACCTAGTTGACCTTTTCCTAGGTCAAGGTTGATCTAATGGTTCAGACCCAGCTAGAGTAGAAAATAAGAGGTCCCAAGGATGCCCAGAAACCTAGAAATGATATCAAAATAGGATTGAATTCTAGGAATAGGAAAAAAATCATATAATAAATATGATGAAGGCTAGGAGGACCTATTCCTAAGTTGTACCTAGAAAATAGAGCCATAGAGGAGGGAAATTGAGAAGAATATTCAAGATCCTAACTCTAATGTCTCTTGGAATGAAGGGATCAAGTGCAAAATGCATCCTGAATGCAAATCTATCATGATAAATGTACTAAAAGAGGATGCTAAACCTACCAAGATGGAAGTGCTTCCATTATAAGATGATACAACAACTTATTCACGAAACCTTGATGAATGAGATAAAAGGGTTTACCCTCCTCTTTCTTCTTCATAGCCTTATAGATATTGTTTTTCATAGAATTCAACAAAAGAAATAGAAAGGAAATCTGATTCAAGTTTTTAAAATGGTTGAGAATGGGGAAATGGTCGTAATAGAGTACCTAACACTAATCCTTGAGGCTAATGTATCTCATTATGGCATAGAAAATAACATCCTAGGGCTTAGGAAGATCTTCCCTTGAAAACCCACTAGGCATATGAATTGATTCCTCATTAAACTTGAAGAGCTTCCATATATTGGTTTCATCATTCACTCTGTCCTTCTTGTGCCAATTCTTGCCTCCCAAGATAAAATATCCAACCTTTGTAATAACCTCTTCCATGATTTTGAAGCCTATCCTATTGATGATCACTTTTCTATCCTTCCACAAGTTGAATAATAGCATCAAGATGTTCTCATCATGATTTGTCATCCCTTCCATAAACGGTAATTAGCCACCCTCCCAAAAATAAACCATTGTAGCTTCACTCTTATAGATGCAAGCCCCCACTCACATAGGTTCAATGCTCTCACTAGTGCCCATACCTCCACCCAACTCAACCACTAAATCCTCAACATTTTTCTACATAGCCTTGTTGTAGGTTTGACAGTCACCATATGTTAAATAAATTGCACTCAAGATGAAAATGTAAAGGTAGTAAAAAACCATCATAAGACTACAAGGTTTCTGAAAAACTTAAAAACCTCCCTCAAAGACATGTTAGCACTCCCTTTCCTTTTGTAAACATGTGATGCTAGCTATAGTGGGATTGGGATTTGATCAAAGTGTCTTTATAATCCTTTTTTGGTTACTTTTTTGTATCTTGGTAAATCCACTCCATTCATCCAATTATAGAAATAATTAAAGCTCATGTCAATAGGATCATTAAATTTAATCCTTTAGCAATCTTGTCATCTGATCACTTTATGAAAATAAAACCACTTTCCTTCTCGCCCACACAGATGATTAAGGGCCTGCCACCTATTGTGATGAGTCATGCGGTGTTGTGAGAAGTAGACACATGTTCCATCATCACTTGAGTTGATGATGAAATTTTTTTGACATCCTCCCATTCAATTAACCACATGACACTATGGCCAAATTTTTCCAACTCATCTGCAATGTTATTGCCCTCATCATGAATGTGGTGTACACGGATCTCTTAGAACTCCTCCATCAACTTATGAATTTTTTCAATTATCACTTTGATTGTGAAACTAATTTGACCCTCTCCTTTAATCACATTAATAATTAACATCAAATCCCCCTCAGTGAATAACCTATTAATTCCACATGTTCTCACAATTATCATTCCCCATAAAAGTGCCAAGTCTTCCACTTCATTGTTTGAGCCACCTCTGTAGTTCCCAGTATAGGAAAACACCAATTTCCCCTTACAATTATGGAAGATGCCCCCAACAAAAATTCTACCCACCATTGTCAATCCATCAAAATTGAGTTTTATTAATGTCTACAGGGGATGCCACACCATTCTCCTCCTAGCCATAGCTTTGGAGTTGTCAAATGTGCCACTATTGGGCCCAAGTACCAAGTGGAAGCCCATTTCATATCATGTAGTTTTCCCAAGTGATTCAGGAGTGGGGGCAGGGGGGGTTTACACTGCCAAATCCACTACATTCTTTTAGAATTCTGACAACGTACTAGGCTACTCTCAAACTGGTAGTAGCTTTGTCCCTAAATATTCTATTATTCTAACTTCTTCTAGATTTTCAATGAAACGTTCCACACATCTGAGGAAAAAGAGTAGTGGATAAGAAGGTGTGGGACATATTCCACATACTTATAACATAAGATGTAGCAGTTAGCTGCCTGACACCCTCTCCTTTAAAGGTTATTCACAATGAGGATAGACCCATGTAAGGCTATACACTAGGATAAATTTATCTTTGGTAGGATCCAAGAGACCTTTCTCTAATCTCCTTGGGCCTCCCATCCCCCTCCCCCAAGAGACAACAAAGATAAGCTGTCTTCACCATGAAACCACCTGAGGGGGTAAATTTCCAAACCAAAGAGTCATCCACTAAGGCGATATGGGTCCTATAACTCTAAAGAAAGTTTTGTAGTTCAAGGGCAAGGCCTATCCCAATAGGCTCTTAGTTTTGAATTTTAACCCATTAATGATCCAAGTGATATAGCTTCAAGTCAGAGAACCATTCGCTATAGTACAAGTCTCATGCAAGGGTAGGAACCTAGTGTACATGAGGGGGTAATCTTAGAGCTATTCATATTCTGAGAAACTGATGGTGTTTCCATTCCCCATAATCTAGTGATAACCTATCTTTAGAATTTTCTAGGTGTGTACCACATTGTTCAAAATTTTAGAACCCTAGAGGAGAGCATGGGCCCATAGGAAGTGATGGAACAGTTCCCCTCCAAGGAACTTGGCCATCATAACATTGCACCAACTACCCATAGAATTCAATAATTTCTAGCCAATTTTGGTTAGGAGGGCCTTATTTTCATGTCCAATCCTTCTTATATTCAAACCTCCGAGGGCCTTAGGATGATAGAATTTTTCCTAGCTCACAAAGCTCATCCTAGAATTATCTTCAGTGCTAGACCATAAAACATTACATTTAACTTTGTCAATAATGTCTCTAAATCTTCTAGGGAGTTTAAAGATAAAGAGGAAGTACATCAAAATGCCCTTCAAAGAAGCTGAGAGAAGCTGAGGTTTCCCCACGCTACTTAGAATATTTATTTTCCAACTTGTCATCTTTCTCTAGAACCATCCAACCAGGCCATTCCAATACCAATTAGGGACTTCTTTAATTGTGAGCACAATACCAAGATTAATATCTAGGAGAAATGCCTCTTGGTATTCCAAAATTATGGTCACCTTTTCTCTTAGATTAGAAATAGTGTTGAAGAAATACACTTTTCTTTTTTTATAATTTATGCATTGTCCTAAGACCAATGCACATTGACTCAGGATATCTTTTCACCTTGGCTTGATGGAAAGAGGATATTCCAAATAAGGTGTCATCAACAAATTGTTGGATAATTTGAGGTAGGCATAGGAAAGTATGTTCAACTCATTTAATTTTGTTAGAGTTAGTCATGGACACTAAATTTCTACTTATTACCTCTGCCACAATGATGAATAGGTATACTTTGGGAAGAAGAAAAGAATCTACCAAGATCCTTAATAATAAGCACCAAAAATGTGACATAGTTCACCACATTTTTGATAATTTTGATAACATTTTAATTGAATCCAAGATTAGAGAGGATAATAAAAAGAAATTCCCTCCTAAGCTTATCATAAGCTTTGGAAATATCTAGTTTAAGGGCCATACATAGGTTCTTTCTTGTTTCCATATGATGAATTACCTCATGTGTGGTTATGACTGCATCAAGAATGTGCTTCCTTAGCACAAAATCCTTCTAGTAGCCCATCCTATGAGCTTATCAAGAAGGGGCTTGATACAATTTTCCATGATCTTGGCTAGGAATTTATAAATCATGTTGCAAAGACTAATGGGTCTAAAATTGTCCAAATATCTAGGGTCATCTATCTTTGGGACAAGAACAATGAAAGTCTAATTGAGTTCCTTCAATAGTTTGCTCATTCTGAAAAAGTCCCTAGTAGCATGGATCACATCATACTTGACAATATCCTAGAATTTCTAGAAAAAAAAAGCCAAGGGAAACCCATTAGTACCATAGTATTTGTATAGATTCATGTTGAACATGACCTTTCTAACTTCCTCCTCCTTGACCTTACCTGTCATGTCCTTATTCATCTGGTTATTCACCGCTAGATTAAATAATCTCAAAATATAATTTTGAAAATTACTACTAACCATGAAAACAAGGGGGTTGAATATTTCCAAGAAATAATTATTGGCTTTACCTTCTATCTCCCCCACTTCATTTATCTCTTGACCACTATCATCCACCAATAGGTTTATGGCATTTCTATTTTTTCTCCTTTAAGTCGATCTATGGAAGAAGGTCATATTTTTGTCACCCTTCTCCAACCAATATACCCTAGATCTCTATTTCCAAAATATTTCCTCTCAATTTAAGAGGGTCTTCCATCTATCCCGACACTCCCTCTTCTCTTGTTGGTGCTCAACATTAGCATTACCTTGTGCTAGTTGATTTTGGAGAGATTCCATCTTCCTTTCAATAGACTTCTTATCTTTGGAAATGTTCTAAAATGGAGATTTTCTCCATCCTTTCACCTCTTTTTGAATTCTATTAAGTCTTCTAGCATTATAGAACATTGTTGATCTTTCCACTAAATTCTTTCAGCAACACACAATACAATCGCTAAGCTCCTTGTGCAAGTTCCACATGATCTCATGCCTGAATGGCCTTTATCTGGTAGGCTAACTCTCCATCCACAAGAAAATAGCATAGAGTGATCTTACATGGTCCTCAAATCAGCCTTTAAGGATGTACATTGAAGAATGTCCAATTTACAAGAGATAAGGGCCTTGTCAAGCCTAACTTGAATCAAATTTTTCCCAGTATATTGTTAGACCAAGTGAAAGAAAGACCTTGTAGGTCAATATCAATCAAGTCATTCCTTATTAGGAAGCCCTCCAAATCCTAAATGTTATCAGAAAAGTCCTCCAAACCTCCCATTTTCTCTGAAGGGTAGAGAGGAGTGTTAAAATCCCCCTTGCATAAAATATTTTCCTATCTCATAGTATTAGCCACTTTAGTAGCCTTTTCCTAGACAACCGGTCTACCATTTTGAGTGTTGGGGGCATAGAAGTTAAACAAGTTTCAACTGTACCAGCTTGGGAGCTGAAACTTGTGACTATAAAATGGGTATTAACAAGGATAACCAATCTACCACTTTGTATGGGTTCCACATTGTGGCAATGCCACCAAAATCTCCATTAGCATCACCATAAGAAAATCTAGTACCTAGCCAAATGTAAGTAGCCACTCTAGAGAAAACTTGCTCAGTCATTTTCACTTCCTGCAAAAGAATCATAATAGTATTAAGTTCAATGATCTTTTTTTTAATTTTGTACTACTTCTTGGGGCTATTAAGACCTCTTTCATTCTAGGATATGATCGTCATCTTTTATGATGTGGGGTTTCCTTTAGGGTTTTTTGTTTCTCTTGTGTTATATCCTTTTTTATTTTGTTATAATGGATGTTCCTTATCAGAGGTCTCCTAATCCTCATGGTTGAACCAACATCAGCCCTATTTCCTTTTGGATTTCTCTTTGGGACCATCCATTTAGCATCATTTCCAAGGAAGTCAAGACTTGGGAGCTTTGAGGTAGGGGAAAGTATTTCAACAATACTTGGGAGGGAGACCACCAAGGTTCAATTTGTGAGTGGTGATCCATTCCCCATGTTTAGGGATGAGTTGCAAGGGTTAAGAACTCCATCATCCTCCAACTCTTTATTCAACAATCCTCCACTAGGATGAGCCAATTATAAGGCCTACATGTCAGCATCTCCCCCTCTTCATGCTCAACTGTGTCCTTTTTGTCAATTTGATCACATATGATCTCCTCACCCTGCCCATCGACATCCTCCTTCATAGGGGTTATAACATTCTCACCATCTTTACTAGGGGCTTCATTCATATCTTGAAGGTTCTCCATGTATGTTTGATACAAAGTTATCAATTTCATATTCCCTTAGGCTTTGGACATTGCAACCATTTTAGCTATTTTTGAGATTTCAACCATCTACACTCCTAGTGAGGACATTTTGTTCTTGAGTTTATTACTCTTCATGCAATCCACAAACAAATGTCCAAACATGTTACATTTTTGGAAAAAAAGAGTAGTGTTCTCATAGACTAATGGTTGCAACTAGGTACCCCATTTAGATTTTAGATCCACTATACTCGGTAAGGGTTTGTTCATACCTACATTCACACAAAACCTGGAAAAGCCTAATTTAATCTTGGAGCTAGTCATTATTTCCAATTTGATGAGCTATCCAAAGCAATTACCAATCCATCTAATTAGACACTCATCCCAGAATTCCAAAAGGAGTCTAGGCAATCTTATCCAGACCACTACATATCTATAGAGATCACTCTTTGAGTTAAACCCCAGTTTACATTTTGTAAGAAACAATAGGTGTTTTCCAAAGTTCTAGGATCATGCCATGACAAAATCATGGCCCCTTCAGTCATGAAACAAAATAGAAAGAGGGAGCCATCCATCATAGAGATGGGAACCAAACCCATAAGTTTCCAACTTGTTGAGCATCATTTTCTCACCATAATAATCATAGGTTAAAACAAGACAAAATTTCCAACAAGGCATAGGGAAAAACCTAAGGAAATTGAATCAACAACTAAGTCTGGTAGTGAATTCAAAGTACTAATGGTCTTGAGGAAAACATGGTTTTCTCACTAGAGAGCACAAGAATCTTGTATCTAACAACAACCATAATCTAATTTGACTTTGGGTTTGATGCCACTTTAGTTTCCATCATCAAACCACCTAGGGGTTTGGGGCCCAAATAGGCATAGTCATTAGGAATGAAATAGGGTTCCATTAGGCTAGGATTGTCCCCCTAATGAAGGATGCGGGGATTCTAGGACTTAACAAAGAAAACTAGTTCCAAACCCGGACACATTAGAGCCAGCTCCAGTGGGGGGGGTGTAATGTTGAGGGGAGGATCCATACACATGAAGACTAAGAGGGCATGGAATTGGGATGAAGGCCAAGATCAGGGAAAAGTTACAGAGTGAGGAAAAGTCTTCCTTTTAATATAAAATTTTATATCCTACATGATACACACAAAAAATTTCTTTAACACTTGGTTGTAAGAAGTATAGGTAAGAAGCTCCACTATTTCACCAAGGGTGAAAGCTAGAAACTCTCAATTAAGAATCATAGTAGAGAGCAACCATGTGGAAACTTAAACCTTGGTTATAGGCAATATAGGCAAGAAGTTTCACCATTTCACCAAAGGTGCAAGCCTAAAAATTTCTTTAACACTTGGTTGTAAGTCCTACAGGCAAAAAGCCTCACTATTTCACCAAGGGTCAAAGTTAGCAACTCTTAATTAAGAACCACAATATAGAGAAACCTTGTGGAGACTTGAACCTTGGTTTCTTTAATTCATTGTTTCTTTAGAAATGGCCACCAATTTATCCTTTCTCAAAGCATCAACATTGAGGTCTTGAGATCTCTAATTTAGTTTCACTAGGCCATTGAAGCTATTTCCATGATTATTCTACTAACAACCACCATAACTCCAATCTTCTTATGAACTTTGCTAATTATTTCTTGCAAGAAATTGATATATTCTTCATGATCTATTTTCATGGTTTTGACATCATTAGTCATAGCTTGATTAAGGATAACCATTTTCTTAGAATTATCTAGATCAATACCCCAACTAACATTTTTTTGGTGTTCATTAATTTTGGTATCAATATAATTTATAGAGTCTTTAGAAATAATTAACTTTAGAAACTAGATAGTTTAAAACTTTAAACTACATATAAAAAATAGATTGTGCAATAGATAACATATATGCTATTTTGGAAGTAGAGGATCCCTTTTGAAGGTCAATAGGTGTCCCTTTCTCCATTAAACATGGATTTATATATGAAAAGTCACCTCATTGGGCTCATGATCTATTTTTTATACCCATGCATTCTTCTTTCCTTGGTCCTTCTCCATAGATAGGGTTATCATTAGTCTCCAAAATATTAGGGTTAATATCCCCACTTCTATTGAGAATCTAATCTTACAAAATCTCTACTTCTTTTGAGCTTCATTAACCCTTTTTTTCTTGTTTTCCTCTCAAAAGAACCTAGTTTATTAGGCCTCTTGGCCATGTTTAGTAGTGTAGGGGTGAAATGAGTTGGGACATAATCAATAAAAGGGACATATTCAAGATTATTATAATTTGTCTCATACCCTCCATACCATGATTGATTGGCCATAGCCATTTCCTTTTCTAAGTGTTCCTATTACTCATCTTGATACACATTTTGTTAGAATTCAATCTTTCATTGGACTAAGATGGATTTGAGGGTACAAATAGAACTTTAACATGTTCCATACTAAGTAAAATTTATCCTTCATGAAGGATTGGTGATCTATGTTTCTTCCTATTTTCATTAATGCCATCCCAAAGAAGAGGCATGAAAATAGTAGTGCATTGAAACCAGCCTATTATGCCTAGATTGTTTTACAAAAATGAAACAAAAACTAAACAAGATAGTAAGGAGACCATTCAAAGTGATATACCTCATAAAAACCTTAGTAACATCCCGCTTGATGGACTCAATGGTTCCTGGATCATAGTTCCCATCCTTAGTTCTTTTGACCTTCTCACATTCATCATCCTTGAAAAATATGGAGATAGCTTCAACCAAAACTACACTCTTTATAGAACTTAATCTCCCGCTTTTGTTTGAACAATTTAATGAGCCATTTCAAACATGTTTGTTTTTGTAGAGTTCAAGTATTCATTTTCCTTAAACTCATTTTCTTATTAAAAAAAAAAGTTCAAAAGATCTATCATGCAATCTCAAAGATTTAGAAGAGGTGTTATAATCTATTTGAAATTTCCCTCTATTATCCTCCTTTTGTTTTTAAGTAAAGACTCCTTAATAATAATAGGGATTTGTTGTACACAAAATAAATTTTCCTTTTGTTTAGAAAAACTAGTAATAACAAGAAGTTACATTATCTCATTATAAATGATAAGAGAACTTTTTAAAAAAGTAGCTAGATACCCATCCATCACATTAGGAAATACATTTTAAAATGAGGGCCATCTTTTCTAGGAAACCAAGAGCGAAGTAAAAATTTTCTCAACATGACCTCTCAAAACACTCATATTCTAACACAAATGATTACCATTCAACCAGAAAATATTTATTGTGAATTGAATTGTCTAAGAAAAATATGACAGTTCGACTCTGCTCTTTGTAGGATTTGCATTAGGTAGTCAAGAAGAATCCAGCTATATCACCACAGGCTGGCCTTACATCAACCATGGCCTACTTCATTTTTCGTGCGCTCCTAATTCTATTACATTTAAATTCAGCGTTTCAAAGTCTGGAAAGGCTCAGATTTGAGACTACTCCTTTATGCATTGTTGCTGAGTCGATTTGTAAGGCGGGTTATATAAATTTAAATGTAATAAGCAGCTAGCTTCAAACACAATTATCTTTTTATATATCAAATAATTTATAATTGAGAAAGAGTTTGTGTTTAAATAGAATAATATTTTTTGTGGATCTCATGTTATTAATTTAAAGTAGAATAATATTCTAGTACATTTAAAGACAACTTAAATATTATATATAAAAACTTGATTTCTAAATTAAAAGTGTTCAATAATTAGAATTAAATTATTTTATTATACTTATTTATTTCTATAATATGTAATATTTAAGAATAAATATTAATTTATATTAATTTTCAACTACATAGATCTTTTAAATCCTCTAGATTTTAGTTTGAAGTATGAATAAAAAACATAAATAGCCTTGCTTTTCAAATTGGCACTAGCATTTCGAAACTTTGAAGCAACATTATCTGAGTGCATATAACGTGTAATAGAATGAGCAGAAATAATCAATCAGGCAAAAGTAATAATGTTATATAGAGATGTTAGTTGTGCAACCGCGGTTATTAGTTCTGCATATAGATGACTAATTCATCAATTACATATACATTTGAGCTGCAAATAATGAGGAACTAATTGCCATTAGTTGTGATCTAAGTTTCAATAGATCTTACCTTACATGGAGAAAAATAATTATTTGATTCTGAAATCAATTCAAAGATCTTGTAGAAAATTACAAAGAAACATCGTCATGGTCCAATTCCAGTGAGCTTTAAAATAATGATAAAACAAAGAAAGGATAGAATCACATTACGGGAGACAAGTGCTGAGATTTAATTTTGTCGCATGTCTTAAATCGAATAAATTGTTTATTTAAATGGTATGACAGAATGTGAGTGCCCTGATCAATTACATGAACATATAACTAAGTCTACAAGATCAAACAAAAACAAATATGGAAGAGCATCGTAAATATCTTCAACCAATTAAAAAAATATACATGAATCATAATTTTGTATTTTTCAAATTAGAAACTTCCAAGAATTTTGAAGTTAAGATAAAGTACACATAAATTCATCATCTGTTGCAAGATTATAAAATATTTTGTGTATCATATCATTCAAGAATACCATTTTCTTAGAAAGATAACAATACCGAGTTTAAGGTAATACAAAACTTGTCTACTAAAAAATATAATTATCTAAACTTTCTATTATTCTTTGGTACTGCTCTTCACTGACTATTAAGATATTTCTGTGAATGATTGAAGGAAATGTACTGTAAAAAATATCTTCAAATTGTTTCCATGTTCTTTCTTTTCCACCAATAGAAGCAGCCATCATACACATATTGATGGGTGGGCAGAGACACACAAGAATAAAATATGAAACCAATGAATGTGTTGCAGCACAATATTTTTTTTTTTTATTGATTGACCAAAATGGATACACAACACTTCCTTTTATGGACAAGTTTACAATCTCTAGATATTTCTAACATTTGCCAACAAGACAATTATCTATAGGATTCTGAAAACTGCTATAGCTGACACAACCTAAACTTAAACCTAAACTTCTAGATACATTTATTGATAGATTAGAGTAAAAATTAATATTTCTAACACTCCCCCCTAATTTTCTACAATAATTTTTTACAAAACTTCTTTAATATTTACAACTCTTAGAGCCTCCTTCAAAATTTCAAACTGTACTCGTGGTAAGGCCTTCGTGAAGATATCTAAAGTTGCTCCTCTAATCTACAATGGTGTAGGTTAATTTCTCTACTATTAACTAGCTCTCTAATGAGGTGATATCTTGTGTCAATGTGCTTTGTCCTCTTGTGAAACACATGGTTCTTTGAAAGTGCAATAGCAGACTTGTTATCACAATAGATTGTAGTAGGTCCATCTTGAGCTGCATTAAGTCTTTCAAAATCCTTCGCATCCATACTACTTGGCATGCTACTGTTGTTTTTACTACATACTCTGCTTTAGCTAATGAGAGAGTTACTACATGTTGCTTCTTTGATGCCCAGGCTACAACACCTGTCCCAAGACGAAATGCATATCCAGATGTGCTTCTTATATCCTCAGTATTCCCTACAAAATCACTATCTATATATCCAACTAACTGAAAATTATCTGAAATAGAATACAAAATGCCATGATTCATAGTTCCTACAATATATCTCGAAATCCTTTTTCATGCTTGCCAATGTGAGTTCTTTGGTGAATCCATGAATATAGAGATTAAACTCACTCCATACATAGTATCTGGTCTAATAGTAGTGAGATACATCAAACTACCATCCAATCTTCTAAATATAGTTGAATCAAAACTTTTCTCAGTATCTTCTTTGTTTAATTTGGTGCCTACTACCATAGGTGTAGAAACTGGACTACAGTTTATCAATCTAAATCTTTTCAAAATATCTTATGGATATTTACTTTGGCAAATAAAAAATATTTTATCATTTTGAGTAACTTCAATGCCCAGAAAATATTTCATCAATCCTAGATCTATCATTTCAAATTCCCTTTTCATTGCTAATTTGAATATGTCAATAGATAAATTGCCTGTGAAGATCAAATTATCAACAAAAAAAAAAAACAATCAAAATTTGACCTTGTTCATTGATCTTGGTATATAATGTAGGTTCACTGGTGCTTCACTTGAATCCATTCTCCATCATGTATGAATCTATTCTACTTTACCAGGTTCTTGGAGCTTGCTTCAATCCATAAAGTGCCTTCTTCAACTTATAAACTTTGTCTTCATGTCCTCTTATTTCATATCCCAGTGGTTGCTGCACATAGGCTTCTTCATCCAAATATCCATTAAAAAATGCTAACTTGACATCCATTTGGTGAACCATCCATTTATTTTGAGCTGCAATAGCTAATACTATTTTGACAGTATCAAGTCTTGCTATAGGTGCAAATGTCTCATTATAGTCAACCCCATATTCTTCTAAAAATCTGTTAGCAACTAACGTTGCCTTATACTTGTCTACATCTTCATTAGCTTTAAATTTAGTCTTATAAACCCATTTTACACCAGTGCAATCTTTGTGCTTAGGAAAATCAACTAATTCCCATGTATCATTTCTCTTAATTGATTCTATTTCATCATTCATTGCATTAATCCAATGTTCTTCCTTAATTGCATCTTCACAATATATAAGATCTTGAGTAAATAAAGAAAAATTTGATTGCAAATCTAATTTACTTCATTGATCATAAATCTCGCTCAACCTTCTAGTTTTCTTGCTTGATCTCTATTGTGCAAGTAAAGGGGTTTGAATTATTACTTACTTGTGAATTCAAAGATTCTACATTCTCAACTTCATTTTCTAAGTGATCTCCTTGTGAATTTTGTGGTGGAGTTCCTTGTCGGTGACTTGGTTGATCCACTTGATCTGCATAATCTCTTTTATCCTTCTCATCATATGGTATTGTTGCAGCACCTATAACATTTGTATCTATATTTCTATCCCAAGATTCATCCTCTTTAAATACAACATCCCTATTCACAATGAATTTTCTCGTGATAGGATTAAATAACCTATATTCCTTAGATTGCTCATCATAGCCAACAAAAATGCATTTCTCACTCTTATCATCTAACTTACTTCTAGTTTCTTTAGGAACATGTGCATATGCAATACAAACAAATACTTTGAGTTGAGAAACACTATGAATCTTACCACTCCATGCTTTCTATGTAACCATGTCCCTCAAAATCTTTGTTGGACTCCTATTCAAAATATAAATACCACAAGAAACTGCCTCAGTCCAATACTCATTAGGAAGATTCTTACCTTTTAACATGCTCCTTGCCATCTCCATTATTGTCCTATTCTTTCTCTCTATAACACCATTTTCTTGTGGTGCCTAACTAGTAGTAAATTGCTTTTTGATTCCATGATCTCTACAATAATCTAAAAACTCATTTGACTTATACTCTCCTCCCCTACCAAATCTCAATACCTTGATAAGTAAACCACTTTGTTTCTCAACAACTCCCCAAGTTATTTAAATTTGCCAAAAGTTTCAGATTTGTATTTAAGAAAGTAAACCCATGTCTTTCTAGTAGTCTTCAATAAATGTCAAGAAATAAATGCTCCCCCCTAATGATGTCATTTTCATTGGACCACACATATCTGAATGCACAATTTCTAAAGGTACCCTTGCTCTATATGACATCCATTTTGAAAAAATCTCTCTATTATGTTTGTCCAAAATACAACTTTTACATATATTTAACGATGCTTCAATTGGGGGTAAGCCTCTTACCATTTCCTTTCTTTGCAATAAAGATAATCCTTTGAGATTTAGATGACCATACCTCAAGTGCCACATCTATGTTTGATCTTGACTTGTTGCCTTCAAACTTGCTGCAACTTCATCAGTCATATTGTTCTTCATCTGAAGTGGAAACATTCTGTTGTTTGCCATTTCTATCCTTGCAATCACCATGTTACTAGGAGGAATAACAAATGTAGTTCACAATTTTTTCTCAAAAATAACTCTATAAATTTTTTGACTAAGTTGCCCCACACTTATAAGATTATATTTCAAACCAGACACAAAGTATACATGAGAAATAGATTTCTTACCATGCTTTGTTATAACATTAATTGTGCCCTTTCCACTCACTTCCACTATCTCATTATTTCCTAACTTCACTTCAGATTTAATTGATCTATCCAAACTTTCAAAAAATTCTTCATTGCCTATCATATGATTGCTGCAACCACTATCTAAAAATCAGAAATCATTTGAACTCTCTTGGGCTACATTGCAAGTAATGAGTACCATTTCAAAACTACTCTTAGAAAAAATTGCATTTTGCTTACTCATATCAGCTTGTTTCTTTTTACACTCATTTACAAAATGTCGAAACTTCTTAGAATAATAACATTGAATATTTGATTTATCATACCGTATGTCTGGTTGTTATAGCTTCCCCTTGAATATGAATATTGATTTCTTCTTCCTCCTAAATTTGGACTCCTTTCTTCTTTTTAAAAATTATTTCTTCTTCTTCCTCTTCCTCTAAATCTAGCATTTCATCTTCCTCTGCTTCTGTCAAATGTCATTTGTGTTTTGAATGCATTCTGTAGTGAATTACCATTATGCTTGCTCAATCTATCTTCATGATTATACAAGGATCCAAACACCTCATCTATAGACAATGTTGCTAAATCGTTAGATTCTTCAATTGCAACC
The DNA here is from genome assembly GCA_028749045.1 of Cupressus sempervirens. Classification (NCBI taxonomy): domain Eukaryota; kingdom Viridiplantae; phylum Streptophyta; class Pinopsida; order Cupressales; family Cupressaceae; genus Cupressus; species Cupressus sempervirens. Next base: position 274,672,305 of record CM053787.1, on the reverse strand, counting down.
ACAACATTATTAAATTTAGGAGGAAAATTTCTTAAAATCTTCTCTACAACTTTTTGGTCAGAAAGATCATCACCATTCATCCTTACTTGATTAACCACATTTATAACACATTTGAAAATTTCTCTACAGAGTCAGAATCCTTCATTAGTAAATTCTCAAATTCTCTTCGAAGTACTTGCAACTTAACAATCTTTACCTTACTTGTACATTGATATGTAGTCTCAAGAATGTCCCAAGCTTGCTTGGTTGTAATAGCTAGCTTAATTTTTCCAAGAACTGAGTCATCTAGAGCTTGTCCAATAATTTGCAAAGCTTTCTTACTCTTCTGCCTATTCTCATCAAGCTTTTTCTTTTGATTAGCATTTAATGTAGACTCATCTATAGGTTCAACATAATCGTTAAGATTATATCTAATAACTCATAGGAATAAAAAATAAGCTTCATTCTAAAAGCCCAATCATCATAATTCTTTCCAGAGAACATTGGAATTGAAGCCTAAGAACTCCCTGAAGTCATCCTTGATAGAAACTTATAAACAAAATTCACAGATATAACAAACCCTAAATATGGCAATAAAAAAACTTATAGATCTCACAATAACTTTATATCCCCTTTCTCTGCTACAATCCTCCTTATGCACAATCCTTCAAACTCCTCTTCTAAACTTGGCTCTAAACTTCACTCTGATACCACTTTGATGGGTGGGCAGAGACACACAAGAATAAAATATGAAACCAATGAATGTGTTGCAGGACAATATTTGAATTTTTTTATTGATTGACCAAAATAGATACACAACAGTTCCTTTTATAGGCAAGTTTACAATCTCTAAAAAATTTTGATATTTGCTGAAAAGACAATTATCTGTAGGATTCTAGAAACTATTATAGCTAACACAACCTAAACCTAAACCTAAACTTATAGAAACATCTATTGATGAATTAGAGTAGAAATTAATATTTCTAACACATCAAACAATAATCCTATTTTCCTCTTAAACCCTTCATCTTCATCAACAACTGCATCCACAATTAACCCTTTCATAGAATTTTAAAGCACACCTTCGTAAAAATTGCATTTGTTGAAGGAATTTGTCCAAACATATTGCGCTCGACATGCTCCACCCCTGTGAAACAATTTGGTTTTCTCCATGAAATTTCAAAATAAAAAATAGCTAACAATTATTTAACTCTAGAAGAAAATGAAATAATGCCAACCTCAAAATATCTAAAATACTAATTTTCTCTCTATAAATTTTAGAGATGAATATTGTTACCAACCATTTATGGGAGGAACAGTGCTTATGACATGAGGAAGGTCAAAATTGATGCCCATGAAGGTGTGGATATTCTTCCACAATTAAAGATATTATAGAGCCTATTCCTCCTGCAACATCCACTACACTCTTAAACTTTTAAACCAATCATAAATCTTCACCCCATAAGCCATTAAAGGACTTGTATTAGTAGCCATGCCATTGTTGAAAATCCTATTTGCTTCAGGATTGTTGCTCATGTATTCAAATATGCAGGGCAACCTTCAATGATAGAATCATGAAGATGTTGATAACCATCTAATATACATTTTAAATTAATAGCCAGTATAGTGGGCGCATAGAATTTTCGGGCACCATTATTGACCAACAACTTAGAGAGGTATTTACTATGGGTAGGTTTGTTGGTGGAAGTAAAAATATGTGAAGCAATTTGCTCCACACTTAAAAGATGATAACCACCTTGGACATAAATAATGTCAAGAATGTTAAGAAAAAATATGTGAAGCAATTTGCTCCACACTTAAAATATTATCACCACCTTGGATGGAAATAATGTCAGGAATGTTAAGCAAAACAAGAGCTCGAATAGCCATGGGCTTGGCTGCTGAAAGAATAATTTTGTACAATTGAAGATGTGTTTCCATGCATGACATTGAGGAAGCCATTTTTTGTGTCATCTAATACAACTTTGCCCAATTTATATATAAAATTCATGAATAGAGAAACGTCAAACAATAAGGTTGCCTGTTATCAAATATCACACTGTTTGTAACAGCTATGAGTAAACTATGTATCAATTCTAAAACATAAATGAAACCATTGACTTGACTGCAAAACCTTCTTTGAAACTGATTTTTATTTTTATTTAAATCTACTGTGTAATCGTTAGTGTCTTGAAAAATATAAGAGGAAAATGTGGTTTAGTACACCACAGGGACATGAAAAAGCCATATTTGTCTAGCCATCAACACTAGGTCTCACAACTCATATTTTAACTTCTGAAATTATCGCTCACTTTCTTGTAACTTGTGTTGGAATGTAATTTTCTCCTCAAATGAAATGTAAAGGCTTAATAGAGGATTCAAAATTGTTGGATTACAAATAGGATTAGGTAAAATTAATATTTAATTCTGTAAAGTTCTACAATTCATTTGTGTAGAAAGCTCTAGAAAAGTCTATTTGTTCTATGTTCATTAATTTAGATGTTTCTGAAACAATCAAAGACCTTTATAAAAAGGCACAATGTAATGTTTCTATCAATCAGGCAATGAAATAATTTTATAATCTCTATAAGTGACTATAGTGTGTATTTTGTGCTTAATTATCATTGTGGATCCAATCCATCCACCTCCAATAGTTTGGTATCAGAGCTAAGTTGGATAGAAGGGTTGACAAAATTGTTGATTAAAGAGGAATCAATGTTTTGGTGCTGCAAAAATATGGAGGATTGATTTGTGTTATAGAAAAGACAATTGTTTTGAAGAAGACCGCATATGAAGTGTTGAGTAGCTGTGAGAAAAAGGAGACAGGGCAAGTCGGCAAGAAAACACATTATTGAGAACAAAAAAAATCAATGGAAAGAAAACTTTTTTATGAAGATTATAAGGAACCAAAGTGTTTGTAAAGCACAAAAGAATGAACAAAAGGTATGGTCAATTGAGAAATTTTTCTATTGTGGTTAAGAAAAAAGGATATGATATGGAATCAAGTTTGATATTTATATAGGGTCTGTTTCAAGTTGTTTGAAGATTTAATTTAAAAATTAGAAGTAAAAAGACATTTAGAATTATCTAAAAGAAAGAGTAAGGTTTGTTAATTATTGATTCAATGGGAAAGGCCAATAGAGTTCAAAAAGAGAAGACAAATTAGTGCAAAGAAGAATTAGTGATGGTTAAAAAAGAAAATGCAAGATTATTGTGTGAAAAAAGATATTTTGCAAAAGGAATTGACAAAAGTAAGAAATGAAATGTCAGAAATAAAGTCTAAATTGTTAAATGAAATTAGTGTTTACAAAGAAGAAATTGAAGAGCTGAAAAATAGGTTAAAATTTGTGAAAGAAGTACATAATTGGTAGGTGAAGGAAACATGGGAACTCAGAGAGCAAAATAAAGAATTAGAAGAAAATTTAACAAAGTTGTTTGATGGTGTTAAGAAAAAGAACAAAGTTTTAGAAGAAAATTTGAAGAAATTCGAAGAGGAAAATAGTATGTTAAAGAAGAAATTGTCTACTCTAAAAGAAGACAAAGAATGTTTGAATGAGAAACCATTTGTATGTGATGTATCTTGTGACACATGATTTGAGAGATTATGGAATTAAGAAATATGACTTTGCTAAAGATGTTTGTAAAAAGAAGTGTAATGATGAACATGAAAATTGTACTGGTAGAACTTCTAGCCGTTATAATGACAATATTAGTTTGAAGATTATGGAAAGAATGGGTTTTACAGGTAAAGGTCTAGGAAAAAATGAACGAGAATTAAGGAATTTGATTGAGACTATAGTAAGGCCAAAATATGCAAATCTTGGATATGATATAGGTAGTGGAAAGATGAATAAAGGTTCCAAAGAATCAATTGAAAGCATAAAGATTGTGTAATGTTCACACTATAACAAGAAAGGGCATACAAAAGATAGATGTTGGGATTTAATTTTGTGTAGTATTTGTGGCTTGAGAAATCATTTTATAATACATGTTGGAATAGAGAGTGCAAGAAGGACTTTATCACAGGTTGTATAAAAATGGATTGTGGATGGAGCTATGGATCAAATTGGCAAAAAATTATAGGAATGATGAGAGGTTTATTTAGGTATAAATGTTCAAGTATAAGAAGGAATGTAGCAACATTGAGAAACCAATTAGAGAAGGCATCAAAAAGGAAAAAGTTTATTAGTAAACCTTGTCATTGGCATTTGTGACAGATGAGGCAAGATTATCAAGATTATCAATGGATCCTGTGAAAAGAGGAAATTGTTGGCAGCCAATAGCTGACAAAATATTTGTAGAACTTAAAGGTCGTAGCCTTGGAAGACCTATTCATAAAGGCATTAACAGACATGAAGATTATTGGAAAATAGCTTTTTGGCATCAGGCAGAAGAAAGGATTTGGATTTCTATGCAACAACATTTGAGGTTGAAATTAAGGGAGAGTGTTGAAATGTAATTTCTCCCTCAAATGAAATGTAAGGATAGGGTTAGGTGAAATTAATATTTAATTCTGTAAAGTTCTAGAAGTCATTTGTGTAGATAGCTCTAAAAAAGTCTATTTGTTCTATGTTCGTTAATTTTGATGTTCCCAAAAATAATCAAAGACCTCTATAAAAGAAGCACAATGTAATGTTTCTAGCATTATTGACGAACCATTATTAAGGTAATGGTTTTTTTCAGATGATTAAGGGCAGTTGCTGTGTTAATTGCCTGAAAGATATCCACCACATCCACTCTCTCACCATCAATTTTAGGGGCGATGATGACATCTCATTACTCTATCTATGTTGGTGGGCTGAATACTTCCCATGGGGTTAAAAAGGACCGAATGGAAATGGGCAGGGATCATCGTTTGAGAATATGAACAGTGGTGTTAATAGCAAGGTCGAAGGTCAAAATTTTATTTAGCATTCTTCCAAGTCTCCAAGGTATGGATGCTACGCTTGAGTCTATGATTCATAGAAGCATGTCAATTCTAAGATAATTTTATTCATTTAATGCTATGTCAATGGACATCTTCCTCTTGCTTGGCTACCTGAGTTATCTTCGTAGCATAGACTGTAGTTTTAAAAAAAAGTTCTCCCTCTATTTGTCTGAAAACTATTATAGGTTTTGAAAAGATTTCTGATAATCCCCCTCTCTTGCAAAACCCACGAAGTATATATTGGTACGGTGGATTAAATTTTGTAATCATCCATGTTCCCCTGGATAGACCAATCTCTAAATGCAAAGCTAGGTTCTATCTACATTCGGTTGAAAAAGTAGTTATAATCTATGAGTAAGTGCCAAACATAGCATTTTCTTTTGAAATAAGAAAGATCTATCTGATCCAAGAATCTGTATTGACATTGTGACTGTCTGATCGCAAGCTCTAAATCAAATATGTGGTCTCGTATTAAAAATTCTGCGCTGGTCCTATAAATAGACAAACTTTGTATGACAGATTTTACTTGGATGCATATAATGGTGCCTATTTAAAGATCTAAGATATTGTTTTATTCTCACAAGAATTTAAACCACAGTCTCTTCTTAAGTGTAATGACTCGCTCTGGGAAAGCTTGATGAAGCTAAGTTGAAGCTTTCACCTATTTTATTATTTTGGCACAGCTGATAGTAGAAACTTTTATGTGAACCACATAGAGTACAGTAAAAAAAAACTTATGTATGGAGAACTTGTGTTAGACCAATTTCTCTTCCTGAGGTTGCCTCATTCTGGGATCACTGCCGGATGTTAGCTCTTTTTCTCTCTCATCCAGCAGCCATGGTTTGAAATTTTAGTTTACACAATATTAGGTTGGGTTCTCCACTTGCCATTCGATAGAGCATTAACTTTAACATGACTTTGTATGTAACGAATGTCACTTTATTTAAATTTAAAATCTGAATCATTATTTAGTACGACGGAAACAGAGGAAAGAATTAAAGAAAGAAAATAATTACCAAATTTATGACTTTAGAATTTCTTATTCTATTATTGGCTAAATTGACTAAATTGAATAATTTAGTTGGATTTGTATATACACTATTAGAAAAGTTATTGGTTAAGCCAGTGTAAATCAATGGGTTTTATATATAAAGGTACTTGAATGCTTAACAATTTCAATCTAGTTGTAATGATATAAGCCATGTGTTCCCTATAGTTTCTCTTGATTATATTTTCTTCCTTTTATGATGTTGAACTATGATTAATGTTGCTGAGTGATCATTACGTTTTGAATTTTCATTGAACAACATTTGTAGACTGAAATAATGGTACTCAATTATCTCTTATCTTTATCTATAATAGATATTGTCTATCACTCTTAATTCTTTGTCATAAGTATGTGTCATCTTATGAATTGGAAGGGTATTGAATGTGAGCATATTTCCCTAATGTTGAAAATATCACTATATACACATGTTGGGAGTTGATTATGATTCCATGAAGTGGCATTGCCTAGAAAGTAGCTCAATTTGTGTATCTTTTATATATGCATCTTGCGTAATGGTATCTTCTAAGATGAGCTCACGATATGACGATATATTTGAAATACTATTCAATGGAGAATGAGTGTCATTTGTACTAGAGAGAAGATATATTGTATTTGAAGCAAACAATTCCATTACTCTCATCTTAGTTTTGTTTGTTTAGTCTTCCTCGATGTCGGGTTGGGTATCTTTTATGTCAAGAAATATTCCAAGAGAGCTTTGTTGGAAGTATTAGAGTTTTGAGAAGTGGGGGTGAATCAGAACTATATGAATTTAATTCAAAAATTGATTACAATCCTTTAACAATTCATAACATTCACAATGAACGTAAAGAAATATCAACTCACAAAATATAGAGGCACGTATTTTTCATAGTGGGAAACCCTCAAAATTTCTTAAAAAGGATTCGTCATAGGGAGAAAAACCACTCCATGAACCTGTAATCTTTATTGAGCTTCAACTCCTTTACAATCAGTAGTAATAACTGCTGAGGGTCTTCAACCCTTTATATCTTTTACTATTTTTTACAATCTCACACACATATACATGTGTATGCTACATATTTACATGTAGATAAGCTTATAATATAACTTTCAGATTACAATTCTTCACAAGTTTTCTCAAATGTATTTATCTCTCTTCTTCAATGATCTTTTCACACATATCTTTTTCAAAATTTACAAATGATTTCTATAAATAGAGATGAAATTTGAAATGAATCAGTGATGAAAAACCAACAGAACCAATTAGGGTCATTTTACAAAACCCCTTTATGAAATGTTATTTTTAAAATCAACTCCTATTAGTTAAACCATGGATTTCTCCATGTTTTTTAAATTGCTAGCGATATAAATCTCCAAACTATTCAAGTGAGATTTCTTATATGAAACCCTCCAAAAAATTATCTTTTCAACAAATGAAAAAATCTTCTAAAAATTGCCATTTTTAGGCTCCGAACCAGTGACCCTTTATATCTTGAAAAACTTGAAAAGACTGAGACTGTACAAATATTTGTCTTTGAAAAACTAGTTACATTCTTTTTATCTTTTGTTTCAAACTACTCAAAACCAATGCAATTTGAAACAAATGAAATTTCTTCAATAATTTTCCTTTTCAACAAATGAAATTCCTTCAACTGTCACCTAGGGTTTTTTTTTTTTTTTAATTTTCCTTTGAAATACTTTATTTCGAAACCAAATTTGAAAGATTTCTTTGAAAATAAATGATATCAGTTTTTACAAACTTCCATATATTTCACTACATGAAAAAAAAATCTTTGAAACACTTATTTCTTTTCATTCTTCAAAAAACCTAATTGTAATTTTATTTCCTCTTTTTAGATGGTACTAGATTGAAGAAAAATTTAAAAAAACTTTCATATCTTAGAGGAATAAACTTTTCTTCAAAACCCTTTAAATTTCTCTTTCCTTTTCGAGAAAAATTTACTGTATTACTTTTTGAAACTGATAGTAGAAGAAATTATTTTCATAAAACTAAACTCTTTCACAAATCAATAGTCATACCTATAGCTGAAAAGAATATTTTTCAAACAAAAACAACTAACCTGAACTACCTTTTTTTGTTTTTACCTTCATCGTTCTTTCTTTTTCGAAACCCTTATCTCATTATGCCTTCAAACAAGATTTTATCACAGTCTTGAAGACCACTTTTATGCCTTATTCTTGTCTATACAATCACAAATGAGATGAAAGAAAAAATAAATATCTAAACAATCAAATCTTAAATCAAGAACAAGTACAATACCATGACAGTTTCTCAAACCTTTTTCTTCAAGCTAATTCATGTTTCTATTGAAAGCATCTTTACAAACATTTTGTATTCACGGTAAAAGAATCACCCAAAAGACAATTTTATAAGTGTTCTTTTATGGAAGATGATAAATTTTTTGGACTTGCAGAGATGGCAAAGAGAAACCCTTCACAATTACCTCCACAAAGTTAAAAGATGATCAAAATACCCACAAAGAAAACCAAAATATAGAATCCTTTAAAGTCCACCATACGAAATTGACATTTGGCAAGATTCCTATTGCATGCAGGCTTTTTCTTTAATGCCTACGTAAAGCCAGTATTTTTCATTTACTGTGCTAATGGAAAATTGTGCCACGTTAAAACTTTATATTATGCCATGTTTTGTTTTGCCTGCCTTGCTTTGTTTTATAATTACCACATCATTTTTTAAAGTAAGTACTGTATTTTATACACCACATTCTTAATATCACCTTAATGTATTTGAAAAGCTTTCTTGCCAATTCCACATGTGCCATATAAAAATTGCTTTTTACCAACTTATTAATTGTCGACATGGTCATTTTTTGAGGCAAAAATTTTCACCATCTCATATATACAAGGTGAAACATATAAAAAATTTGAATACAAATTTCATCTCATGTATACAAGATAATAAACAAAGAATGATTATTCTGTGTTATTCTGAAACCCAAAAAAATTTGAGAACAACATAGAATACAATGCTGACAACCATCAACCATCATACAATGTTGATAACACAAATCTGATTTTTTTGATAACACAACTCTGATTACACCCCCAAAATTTTTGTGTCAAAAAATTTGACTATTTTCTTTTCATGAAAAATTTCTATGAAAGGAGTAGAAAGCTAACATAGACTGTTTATTGGCAAAGATCTTATATCAGTATTGATTGAGAGAAAACTCCCAATCTGGTTATTAACTATTCAAACAATTCCCTAGGTAGGGCTTTGCTAAATATGTCTACTACTTGTCCTTAAGTGTGCACATAGATCAGTTTGAATTCTTTATTAAGAACTTTATCTCTCAAGAAATGAAGTTTAATGGCCACATGTTTTGTATGTGAGTGCATTACTAGATTTTTTCTTAATTGAATAGCACTCACATTGTCACATATGATAGAAATAGGTTTTGAAACTTGAATACCTAAATCAGATAGCTAATAATCTATCAAAATCAACTAATTACAACATGTTGTACCAACAACATATTCAGATTCACAAGTACACAAAGTGACACAATCATGTTTCTTACTATGTCAGGTAACTAAACAGTCACCAAGGAAGAAGACTACACCACTGGTGCTCTTTTTATCATCGAATCCACCCGAATCTGCATCAATATAACTAGAAAGTGTAAGATCATTTCTATGAGGTTACCATAAACCATAATCAAGTGTGGCTTTTATGTATTTAAGTATTCTGTTCACTGCATTTAGATGAGATTGTTTTGGATCAGATTGAAATCTTGACACCATACATACTACTTGCATTATATCAGGTTTGGATGTTGTTAGATATAACAAACTTCCAACTATGGATCTATAAAGAGTTTAATTTATAGATGGTGAGTCATCATTTTTTATTAGCTTGTAGCCTGTCTCCATAGGATTACTTACTAGTTCACATTCAGCCATATTAAACTTTCTCAACAATTCTTTTGCATATTTAGTTTGAGAAAGAAATAGTCCATGTTCAAGCTATGAGACTTGCAAAACAAGGAAAAATGTGCGCACACCCAACAGTGACATTTCAAACTCAAATTCCATGATCTTTGAAAAATGTTTTGTTGATTCAGCATTAGTAGACCCAAAAATAATATCATCCACATAGCTTTCTACTAACAAAATATCATCATTTATAACTTTGATATGCAAAGTGTTATCTTCTTTTCCACAAGAAAATCCATTCGTAGTTAAATGTTTATCCAACCTAGAATACAAAACTCTAGGAGCTTGTTTTAAGCCATATAAAGCCTTTTTCAGTTGCCAAACATAATCAAGTTTGTTAAAAGATTCAAAACCCTCTAGTTGTTCCATATAGACTTCCTCTTCAAGATACTGATTCAAGAATGTAGTTTTGACATCCATTTGGTAAATAGTGAATTTTTTATAATTGGCATATGCAAGGAAGATTCTAATTGATTCCATCCTTGCAACTGGTGCAAAGGTTTCACCAAAATCAATTCCTTCTTGCTGAGCATAACTGTTGCATACAAATCTAGCTTTATTTATTATCACTTTTCCATCTTCATTTAATTTGTTATAGAATACCCATTTTCCACCTATGACATTTTTATCATTAGGTCTGGGAACAAGTTCCCAAGTCCTATTTTTCTCTATTTGGTTTACTTCTTACTACATAGCATTTTTCCAATAGGAGTATGATAAGGCTTCAACAACACTCTTTGGTTCAAAATTAGCTATCAAGTAAAAATGTTCAGCAATGTTTTCTTGTTCATCTACTTTTGCCTTTCCTCTAGTTAAGATCCATTTTTCTACATCACCAAGAACTTGAGACTCGGGATGTCTCTTAGCAATTATTCTAGAAGAAGTTTTCATTTTTGAACCAACACTTGTTATTTTGGGACTTGAGTAGTTTTCTGATTCAATTTCATCAGCAAGTTCAGTTTCAACATTTTCAAGATGTTTATCATGCAAAGTTTCTAATTTTTGGAATGATGTATCTTCATGATCTTCTTTGTTATTATAGCGCACAAAATTTTCATCAAATACAACATTTATGAATTCTGCAATTTTATTCAACCTTTTATTATAGCATTTATAAGCTTTGCTATGCATGGAGTACCCAAGGAAGATTCCTTCATCAAATCTTAAACTGAAGTTCTCTAAAGAATCATCATTCTTTTTGATAAAACATTTGCAACCAAAGATTTTGAAATTTTTTTCATTTTTTGTTTTTCCATTCCATAAATCATATGGAGTATAAGTTGTTCTAACTCTGATTTGTGCTCTATTTAGAATGTAGACAAATGTATGAACAACTTATTTCAAAATTTTTTTGGGAAGTTTTGCTTCGTCAAGCATGGTTCTGGCCATTTCTTTGATAGTTCTATTTTTCCTTTCTACAACACCATTTTGCTATGGTGTCCTAACAGTAGAGTATTATCTTTTTATGCCATGTTTTTCACAATACTGAATGAATTCTTGAGAGGTGAATTCTCCTCCCCTATTTAATCTTAAACATTTTAATTTTAAGTTAGTTTCCATTTGTACCATTTTTCTATAGATTTTAAAATTGTCAAAGGCTTTTGATTTGTGTTTCAAAAATGTTACCTAAACCATCCTTGAATAGTCATCTATGAAAAACATGAAATAATTTTCACCATTTAATAATGTAGTTTTAGTTGGACCACAAAGATTAGTATGCATTAGTTCAAGTGGTCTATTTTATGAGCATTCTTTTTTTTTAAAAGATAATCTCATTTGTTTTCCTTTTACACATTCTTCACAAATATTTGTTAGTTTGGTTATTTTTGGTAATCCTCTGACCTTTTTATTCTTACTAATTCTATCAAGATTATCAAAGTTCAGATGTCCCAATCTCTTATGCCACAACCAATTCTCTTCTACTTGACTCATGATACAAGTATTAACCAATGAAGTTTCTTGAAAAATAGAATCAATTAGGTTATAAAGATTTCCACTTGTTCTTAACCCACTAGCAATGACTCTATCCCTTCCATTTTTGATATAGCATCCTTTTGCATTAAAACAAATAAAGTACCCACTATCAAAAATCCGACTGACACTCAAAAGGTTATGTTTTAAACCTTCAAAAAAGTATACATCATGAATTAGGTTATGTTTTAAACCTTCAACAAAGTATACATCATGAATCGGTGTATCACTGTTTAAAATTATTAAGCCTCTTCTTATTATATAAGCTCCTGAATTATCACCAAATCGTATAAAACCTCCATCAAAATCTTTTAGGGGTTTGAATTTTTTTTTACACCCAGTCATATGGTGTAAGCAACCACTATCCAAAACCCATGTTGCAAGTTTTTGAGAAAATAGGGTTGTTTCAACAATTAAAGACTTTTCAGCTGTCTTTACTTGCTTCCAAATCTGTTTAGGTCTCAAATTCAATTTGCATTGATTTGCATAATGGCCATAGTGAAAACATTTAAAGCACCTAATAATTCTTCTTTTGCCTTGATTGGTCCTCTTTTCACAAAAAATAGCCTTGTGCCCAAAGACATTGCAGTTGAAACAATAACCATTGAAAGAGAATTTGGTTTTTTGATTACAAGACTCTTTAGATGAACTTTGCCAAACATTTAATTTTTTATCCTTTGCTTCAAGTAAGAATTTTTTATTTTTTATAATTATATTTTCTTCTTTTAATTCTTCTTGAAGTTTTTGATTTGAAATTAACTTCTTTAATCTTTTAAGTTCTTGCAAAGACTTTAGAAGTTCTTCTTTGAGATCTACTTCTTCATCTAAATTAGATGAAGATTTAGATTCACTGGATTCAGGTTTAGGGGTGTGGACTATTTCAGCCATGAATAATCTTTCCCCTTCTTTGTCAGTATCACTAGATTCTTCATTGGAATCTTCTTTTGACAAAAGACTTTTCTTTTTATAGTCCTTGAATCTTTTGTTTTGATTCCAAGGTTTCTTTTTGGAAAAATTCTCAGTTTTCTCATCATAGTCTTCAAGTTCAACATTCAAACATTTTGCAGCAAAATGTCCTAGCTGACCACAGCTAAAATATTTATATTTTCCTTTATACTTTATACATATTCTTCTGACTAGCAATGCTTCTAAAGAATTTGTTAGGTTTGAATCACTCTCATCATGTTTTTTAGCCTTAAAAGCTATTTCTTTTGATGAGGAACTAGCTTGATTGCTAATCCTCATTTCATATGCAATTAGTGTTCCTTGCAATTGATGCAGAGTCAATTTAGAAAAGCTTTTCTTTTCTTCTTGTGCTGATAGTTTAGTTTCAAATTTAGATAATACTGACCTAATTACTTTTGAAACTATTTCATGTTCTGCAATATGTTCACCTAGACCCTTTCTAACATTTACTACCTCATCAATTTTTAAGAAATATGCTACAATGGTTTCATCTTCATTCATTTTCAGATTATCAAACTGTGTTTTGAGAGTTAGCAATTTGGATTCTTTTACTTTCTCATCTGCTTGATAGATTATTTCAAATTTGACCTAAATGTCATTTTCTGACTTTCAATAGACAACTTTAGCAAAAACATCTTTTGTGAGACCACAAAGAAGGGCATGTCTTGCCTTCTCATTCAACTCAAATGTTAGTTTATCATTTGCATCAGTAGGGACTGTTGGCAGGATAGTATACTTTGTAATAACAACATACCACATTCTTACATCTAAAGAATGTATAAATGCCTCCATCATTACTTTCTAGATGACATAATCATTTCTATCAAATAGTCAAGCCTTGTTAAGGGAAGCCCCTTCAGCTTGTGCTTTAATCTCCCAAAAAAATCCCTGCAACAATTCCTAAGAGGAATCCTATGCTCTAATAACACTTGTTGGAAGTATAGAGACACATATTTTGCTGAGTGGGAAACCCTTAAAATTCCTCAAAAAGGATTTTTTATAGGGAGAAAAACCACTCCACGAACTTGTAATCTTGATTGACCTTCAACTCCTTTACAATCAGCAACAATAATTGCTCAGGTTGTTCAACCCTTTATATCTTTTTCTATTATTTACAATCTCATATACACATATACAGGCATATGCTACATCTATACATGTAGGTAAGCTTATAATATAGCTTTCAGATTACAATTCCTCACAAGTTTTCTCAAATGTATTTGTATCTCTTCTTCAATGATCTTTCCACACATCTTTTTCAGAATTTATAAATGATCTCTATAAATAGAGATGAAGTTTGGAATGAATCAGTTATGAAAAACCAATTGAACTAGTTAGGTTCATTTTACAAAACCCCTTTATGAAATGTTGTTTTTAAAACCAACTCGTATTAGCTAAGCCTTGGATTTTTCTATGTTCTTTAAACTATCAACCATATAAATCTCCAAACTTTGCAAGTAGGATTTTGTATTTGAAACCCTAAAAAAAATGCCTTTTCAAAAAATGAAAAAATCTTCAAAAAATTTCCATTTTTAAGGTCCGAACCACTGACCATTTATATCTTGAAAAAACTGGAAAAGACTAAGACTGTACAAAGATTTTGTCTTTGAAAAACTAGTTACATTCTTTTTATCTTTTCCTTTAAACTACTCAAAACCAATGTGGTTTGAAACAAATAGAATTTCTTCAATAATTTTCCTTTTCAACAAATGAAATTCCTTTGAAATACTTTATTTTGAAACCAAATTTGAAAGATTTCTTTGAAGAGAAATGATATTAGTTTTTAAAAACTTCCATATATTTCACTATATGAAAAAAATTTCTTTGAAACCTTTATTTCTTTACATTCTTCAAAAAACCTAACTATAATTTTATTTCTTCCTTTTAGATGGTACTAGATTGAAGAAAAATTATAAAAAAATTCATATCTTATAGAAATAAACTTTTCTTCAAAACCCTTTAAATTTCTCTTTCCTTTTCAAGAAAAATTTACTCTATTACTTTTTGAAATTGATAGTAGAAGAAATTATTTTCACAAAATGAAACTCTTTCACAAATCAATAGTCATACCTATAGCTGGAAAAGAATATTTTTCAAACAAAAAACAGCTGACATGAACTACCTTTTTTTATTTTTACCTGCATCGTTCTTTCTTTTCAAAAATGCTTATCTCATTATGCCTTCAAACAAGATTTTATCAAAGTCTTCAAGACCACTTTTATGCCTTATTCTCGTCCATGCAATCACAAATGAGATGAAAGAAAAAATAAGTATCTAAACAATCAAATCATAAATCAAGAACAAGTACAGTGCCATGACAGTTTCTCAAACCTTTTTCTTCAAGCTCCTTCATATTTATAGAACAATAATGAATTCATTTTTGTGCTGAAAGCGTCTTTACAAACATTTTTTATTTGTAGTCAAAGAATCACTGAGAAGACAAAAAAATGTTCTTTCATGGAAGATGATAAAATTTTTGGACTTGCAGACATGGAGAAGAGAAACCCTTCACAATTACTTTTGCAAAGTTAAAAGATGATCAAAATTCCCACAAAAAAAGACCAAAACATAGAATTCTTTGAAGTCCACCATACGAAATTGACATTTGGCAAGATTCCTATTGCATGCAGGCTTTTTCTTTAATGCCTACGTATAGCCAACATTTTTCATTTACTATACTGACGCCAAATTGTGCCATGTTAAAACTTTATATTATGGTAAGTTTTGTTTTACCTACCTTGCTTTGTTTTACAATTGAAACCTTGTGTTTTAAAGTGTCCTTTTTTTTACACCACATTCTTAATATCATATTAGTGTATTTGAAAACCTTTCTTGCCAATGCCACATGTGCCATATAAAAATTGAATTTTTCCAACTTACTAATTGTCAACATGGTCAACAAGCTTAACAACATTGTAGTAGGGTGGTAAAGAACTCCTACAATAATCTCCCTCTTATGTTTCCTGAGTAGATTTTGGAGCTCCTTTCAGATTGATCATCTTGTTTATACCATCTCAACATTTTGGTATCTAGTATCTTGTATATGTATTTCTTATAAATTTAATGATGATTGAGAATGTGTTGAATGGTCAATATTCAAATGACCTTGACTCATTGATTTTTTTACATTTTATGGAGAATGTTGACGTGGCATTGGTTTTGCAGAGGCAATCTTCACATATGGTATCAAAGCTCTTGGTTCCACACTCAAGATGAGTTCAGAATGTTAGACACACAACTGTAAGTCAACTAGCTTAATCGAATGTTTCTATGAGTTGATGACATGGGTTGCATGTTGTGTCTTCAAGTTATGATTACTTTTGCTGTAGAAGGATATGATGCTCCTTATGTATGTCATGATTTTGAGTTGACATTACATTCTTCTAAAGATTGTCAAAATAGAAAGTTTCTAGAATGATTGCTAATCTACGTACCTAAGATGGTCATGACTAAATTTTAACTAAAATTGTGTCATTATATAATATTCACTCTAAGGGATTATACTTGAAGTACTTATTTATTGCATGTGTAATCCAAGAAAGATGTTTTTTTTTTCTTTTTTAAATCAAAAAGTGACATAGCACTTATATAATATATTTATTAATAAACTAGTTCAAAGGCTCATCAGAGAAAGAACTAGCAAGAAAACTCTGAATCGTTGCCAAAGTACAAGAGTGTTAAAAGTTTTTATGTCATACCAGGCATACCTACAACCAAATACAATTTCTCTGCACTAAGCAAGAGTTTCCAAAATATATCAATACTCAACAATGATCAGGGTCCAATTATGCCAATGAACCTCTCCTTCTGAAAGATTTAACTAAAATCAAGAGAGCATTGAACCTCCTATCTAATTGGAGCATTTGTGAACCAAAAAAATACCATCCAAATCAACTTTTGGGAGATGAACCATGAAGGCCAACTCTGTACTTTCCATTTTCAGCAAAAAAAAGAATCCTCATGCTCAAAGAATGTGCAAACTAATAGCCATGAGTCGATCAATTATAGTAATAGTTTCTATTAACCTTCATTCACCTTCTTTGTGTCCCAAATATGGCACTCTGCTAAGCATGGGATTATCTCTTTAGAAATAATCCAAGAAAGATGTTGATTTATATTATCTCTTTAGATAGTCAAACAATGGTTTTGACTTTTGCACTAGGTAATGAGTGCCCATAAATTTAAAACTTGGCTTGTGATAGCAATGAAAATGTCTTTTATTGTCTAAATGACATGTGATGCATATGTGGTGCAAGAATTTTGATTCTGGATTCATGAGATTCTTGGAATAATCTAGCAAGATATAAAGGAAGAATACAGATTTTGTTTGTAAAGGTATTACTTGTTGTATTTTGCATTTATAAATGCTTAAAATTCCAAAAGAAAAGATATACTTAATGAGATTAATATAAGTGATGCATATTTTTGAAGTTTGTTCATGTTCTTGATGCTCCTTAGGTGCAAGGTGCTATGTAAAATCTACTCCCTCCTAGTGACCAGTGAGAGTCACTGTGTTTTATGTGAATTTGATTATGTGAACTTTTAGTTTTTATGAACTTTAAAGTGATGAAGGGCAAGCTTGAGAAAAATTATATGTTCCTTGTGACTACATAACCACCTATTTTTCTCAGTAGAATCTTGTTCACTTTCATCTTTATTTGTTTTATGCCCCCTTTTTTTGACTTTGATTTTAAGAATTGTGAATCTTCATTTTAAGATTTCTTCAATCTCAAGATAACTAGGCTATGTGTATGTTGGAAATGATTGAAAAGATCATGAGGAAAATTGTTGGAATGATCATATGGAACTAGTAAAGAATGTTCTCAATCATTGTTTTTTCTTTGATGTCAAACTTGCTACTTGCAGGAATGACAATTGCTTAAGTGATCCAAATACTATCAATTGATTGATTGACAAGGAGGCAATCAATAAGATGTAACTAGAACACCTAGAGAAAGGTTGAAGTTATGATGTTGTAATGAAGTACAAGGATCAACTAAGTCATTGATGAAATAGTGTATTGATGACATACTCTAAGACACAGAGAAAAGGGCACGCTAAAACATATCAAAGATGTAAGGTTTTAGCTAAGTCATTTGTAAAGCTCAACTAAGTTCATTAGAAAGAGGGAGCTGAGCAAGCTAGTAGGTGCTGAAAAGATTCCTATTTGAAGCCGAGCAAGTTCAACTTCAAGTGCCGAGTAAACTTTAGATGCTGAGTGAACTTTAGATGTCGAGTGAACTTCAAGTACTGAGCAGAAATAGATGCTGAGCATTAGAAACCCAATAGTGCTGAGTAACACAGAGATGTCGAGCATCAGTAAATCAATATGTTGATTTGCTACATTATTTCAAAAATTGAAGATTCACTAGATCTAAGCCAACATGGTGGTTATCTAGAAGTCTGTGAATTAAATGGAAGATAAGATTGATGAGCTGGTGGCACAGAACACCATGTAGAACGTTTATGAAGATACAACTAGACTCTAGATGAATTTTTTAGATAAGAGAAAGATATGGGGTAGATACATTGTATCCTACCTAATCATTTTGAAACCCTAAAATTGGAGAGGGAGAATTGAGTAGAAAAGGCAAACCAAATTTCTATTTAAGTAGTCATAAGGTCATGAAGCAAAGAGAGGAGAAGGTGGTCGAGCATAAAAGCATAAAGTGCTAAAGGAGGTGCTAAGGAGAAAGAGAGCACAGTTACTCTATTTTGATAAGAAGACCCCAGATATGATTGCATTGGCATGATGAGTAAGAAGACTCAAGGAGATGAAGCTTGAGAGGAAGACAAGCTGTCAGAGCTGAAGTGATTAAAGCCAAGCAAAAGGATAGAACTAAAGTGAGATCTGAAATCTGCAAAGTATGTTGTAAGTTGTATCAGATCAAAAAGCCATTATCGTTACTCTCTAGCAATTGTTTTAGGACTTAGGTTGGTTTAATAGCCATTTTGTAAATCCTTTAATAGGGTGACATTCCAAGTGAATGTTCTAAAGTCCTTTGATTAGGTCCATTCCTAATAGTTTGGTGAAATCCTCTAACAAGGTCACATTTAACAGTGTGTAGTAAGCCTTTAATAGGGCAAGCTTTTAACAGGGCATCACTTTAGAAGAGTGAGAATCAAGTAGCATGTTACTGGTGGTTTTTTCAAATTGGGTTTCCATGTAAATCATTGTGTCATGTGTTGATCTTGCATGTTTTATTGCTGCATATTGATTTACTGTAATTTGCTGATTGATTTAAGTTTGGATGAATGTAAAGTGTATGGATTCATTGAAAGTAGTGAAAAAGTATTATTAGGGCATTTGGACCTTGCATAACTGATTCACCCCCCCCCCTCTCAGTTATTCTAAAGAATTCTAACAGTGTATTTTGATGATGCTAGTCCCATGAATTGAAGGTGATGTCATCTATCATGTTTAGTGTTGAACATTGATAGGATATTTCAGGGAGTAGGTTACATGTTGTTCTTCCTCTTCATTAGATTTTTTTCATTTTATGTATCAGATTGGAAATATTACCTTCCAATGTGGGTGTAACATGGCTATTTGGGAAGGATAGAAATGGATATAATTTTTCCATTTTCTTTCTGTTTGCCAGTTCTAATTAGAATGGATACATTATGTTTTTTTTCCTCGATCAAGTAAACTTGGCTCTTAAAGTGCTTTGTCAAAAGCCATTTTATATTATTGTATATGTAGATATGTTATTTCATTTTACTGCATATGTGTCAATATGCTATTATTATTATTTGATAGGTTATGATATTATTTATTTTATTGCATATGAGTAGATATGTTATTATTTATTTCATTGCATATGAGTAGATATGTTGTTATTTTATTTTATCGCATATGAGTAGATGCGTTGTTATATATTTCATTACATATGTGTAGATGCACTCGTGCATTATGTTTCATTGTCACATTCCGTAATTAGGCTACTTAGAGATATGTAGAAACTAGTATGTTTTAGGGTTAAAAATTCTACATGTTAAGTAGGATTGTATGGAAGTATAAGGCTTCATGGTTTGGTAGTTTACCAACATTCAAAATCCAATCTTAAAAATAGTTTTACAATCAAATTGGAATAGTAAGAGAAGAACTTGTAAGTGCATATGATGCACTTGAAGTGACATTTCCATTGACAATGGGTTTGTGTCCATTGTCTACCAGCACGAGGGGCTACATCCTCACGCTAGCTAAAAGCTAAAGCATTCCAATTAACTCTCACAAGATATAAACTAAAATTTAAATCATAAACCAAGCATGTGAAATGAATGAGTCTCTTCTCCATTTATTCTCATAGAAGTGACTCTTCGACTCCCTTCTTGGCTTTTTCGTCTTATCTCTCCTTGTCATTTTTAACCCACTTTATAATATTAAATTGACCTTTTATAGTTTGACTCTATGCTCTCAAAATCAATTTTAGTATTATATGAATATGTCTATAACTTTTCTAATGTCCCAAAAAGAGGAAATTACAAATCTTCCTTCCTTGAGATTTCTTATCCTCAAGTAATCAGTACTAGGATCCCATATGAATCTGTAGGTAGCTCTATAGTCCAATCTTAAAAAAAAATCTTGCCACACTATGATGCAAGGTGTTATTCTACAACCCATCCATCAATTGGGTCCCTAGGTCCCATATAAATCTATGAAATATTGTTGCACTTGTAGACTATACAATTCAGATTATCCTCACATCCAGTTTCAAATTGAGTAGAACTACAACAAAATACTCAACAAGCCATAGATACATATTGTCAACTCCTAGATCCCAAACCCTATTGTCATGACTAGCTAATATGATGAGGTGTAAATGTATCAATGGGCTAGGTATAACCTAATAGATGGTGAAAACCTAACCTAAATAGACAATTTAAGAAACGAGCTACTCAAAAGATGAAACTAACACCATAGGCACATCAAAAACCATAACAATTTTTCGTAAATTTGGAGAACCCCCAAGTACATTAGTGCTATGAGTAACTATGAAGCTAAAAATATATTCAATATGATTGAATCATATCTCCTATTAATACTCCACCATTATCTATTCAATGGCTAATGTAGGAAATTCATCCAACTTGTGTGTGGGGTGAAATCAAAAACCATATTTGGATTGATCCAGTGACAAGCGATAGTAGTTAGTTCACTATTCTCATCTTGTGACTAAGATTTGTTGCTAGGAATTGTACCAGGATTCCATATTATGAAATTAGAACCACCTTCTTTATGATAACCAAAAGGAGTTCCCTCATTTATATAAAAATAGGGATTATCAGAAGTCCAATCAACATCCACTCAAAAATGGGGTTGGCTATAAGCTAAATGTGACCTAGAATTTTGGTACTTGGCCTTTGGGGACAACTATCTAAGTCATAAGTGTGCCAAATGCTATCAAGTTCCTCAAATAGTTCTTGAAAAAACTCCTGCCTCTCTTTACCCTCATCTTTTCAAAAATGGTTCATGATCCTAATCTGATTTTCTACATCCTAAAGAGAAATATGAGTATCATCAAATGCCTCACAAGCATACGTAAGCTCCCTATTGAGATCCTTTCTCTCATTCCTTTTTCTATTTGATAGGTCAACATATATTTTAGCAACCTTAAAAATATAATCCCTATTAGAAAGAAAACATAAATAATCTGATTTCATAGTTTTAAGAGTTGATTTGACCAGCTACAAATAAAAAATAGACCAATCTCCTTCCACTTCCCTTTGACCCTCCCTATAGAGATATTCAATCATTAACCTTTAGTTAGCTCTTTAAGGTATGCATTTCATTATCATCATGTTGAAGTGCTTCATCATCTTGTAGTGTCATCTTAGATTGTTCCTCTAAATTCATGTCATGGGCATCAAAAATATATGGTTCATCATACAAAGATTCCAATTGTCTATTACCTCATGTGCAATTGACCTCATCAATCTTCTTGTCAAAGCTAACTTCCAAATCACCAATGTAAAAACTTGCACCCTATGTAATATCTTCTAGGTGGTCTTGAGAAGGCTATAAATCAATAGTAGCTGACTACTCTTCTTTTTCAAAACCCTCTATTAGATGACTTGAGTCTACTGGAAATTGTTCATACACATTTTTGCACTGCTCTTTTGTGAGGAGATTATGAGGTAATTTAAAATAGTTCATTTTCTCCATATTGGTCTTATTTTGGAGCTTCACATGGAAATCCATGAAATTGCTGAAGGTTAATTCTTTTTGAATCTTTGGAGGGATACTTTTGTACTCAACATACATATCAAGTACCTCTATTTTGAAATACCATTTCTGGTTTTTGATTTACAGATCACTTGACATGACTAATAAGGCATCTTCATTCTTTTCCTAGATATTCTCCAATTTTAATGAAGTTGCTTTCTTTTCTAGTTTTTCTTTAGGATGTTGCACCTGTTTTCAATCATAGTCCTCGATAAAAGTTTCACTTGAAAGTCTACAAAATCCCATGAATTTTATTTCTATGGTTTCTTTTCCTTATATAAAATACAATTGATACAGAGGACATAATAATTGATTCATTTTATAATAAAATGTGATTTCCACAATTGATAATAATAAATCAGCAAGAATAATTATTAAAATTCTTTCTTGAGCTAGTTACAAAGATATGGATAATTTGTTGTACACCTATATAGATGTAATAGTTCCAACCAAAATATCTGAAGGAAAACTCTCTTGCAAATGTTTATACTTCTCCAACCAGTAATACGATTGAGTTGATTTTCAAATAATTCATTTGATGTCTTCAATGTCCCATGCTTACTAGCTATGCATATGATTTGAGTATTATCAATACCCCTTTGTCTTCCATCCTTAATGTAAAAAACTTGCCAACTGTGTCATCTTAGACTTCTCCCTAGTTATATGACTTGCCAGACTCATAATAACCACTTCTCTATCTTATGTATGCCCATTCCAATAGCCACCTCCACCCTTCTTCAAGGTCTCTTCCACTAAAATAATTGAAAATCCATAAAATATAGACAAAACACATTCCTTGCCTTATTCTTGATTGAATGGTTGCTAGATAGGACAAAGTATTATAGTCTTCCTTGCAGATGCATTAGTTACTTTTATGTCTTTCTTCTATCAAAAACAACAACCATCCTTCAATGATATAATTTAACATACTATTAGTTCATAGATTTTTTCTTCATACATCCAATACTCCTCTTTTGGAAGTGCAACATAGCCCTATATAGAGCAATAAAGGCACAAATGCTTCCACTTATCTCCGCATCCCTAGGATAGAGAAAATTCCTGAAGACTATGGTAATCCTTGAAACAACATAATTGCTTGAAGCCTAAAAGATGTAAAGGGACACTAGTGACCTTTCTAATTTCTAAAAACTCATCAATATAAAATTTAACCTTCTCACTATAAACATGCATTGGTCTGCTATCAAAATACAATATATTGAAATGAACCTATCAATAGCTATGTTGGGGAAGTAGCAGTCTACATGACCCTATTTGGTGAATACCACATCCACTAAGGTCCCTTGACTATCAATGTTTTGAAACTTTCCAGCACCCAATTACTAACTCATAAAAATATACTTGCAAAGTCTATAGCTGCACAATCTCCTAACCTCCACATTTATGTCAGACATCCTCCCTATGCTCTTCAGCAACTATTATATGTGTAATTCAATTGTTATAGACTAGGTGCAACTGATTTTCCTATGCTCCAACATGTCCAGACCTAACATTGGGCCCTGTATAAATGCCAACACCACTTGCAACTCTATATGTAACTTGTGGCTCCTAGTTTGAACTCCTCGATTTTCTAATGATTCTTGTCTCTCCAATAATAATATTATGAAACATTTCTCCTTATATAACATCTTTTCTAATAGTTCCCTAAAAATATGTTACTTCTACTAGAGACATTACATTTCTTTTTTAAAATGACTAACCAACAAGAAATACCTCCATACAAACAACACATGATAGGTGTTAATGAACAAGAATAGAAAAATCCAATTTATTTCCAAGTTTATAATTTCTTACAAATATATCCAATAAAATTAAATTGCATGAGACATATGATGCTGATAAACTTGGTGGGGATTTCTTTGTTGCTACTAATTCTAGCCTTGGTTTAGTGTCTATTATTGTCATTAGCAATTCTTCTTTTCAAGTTTCTTAATCAAACAACCCTTTAAATCTTTACAAGAGATATATAGCACCAATATTGAATATCTTGACCATAGATTTCTTTAGAAATATGGAATTGTTCTTCCCATACCTCAATAAACAATAAACTTTGTGCTTCAATTCTTCCTTAGCTTTTGATTAACACTAGTTTGCCTAGCCTTCAGCCTTTGTGATACCTACAAGAAATAACAACTGATAGAGGATGGGTTTTTTGGGAGTTTCTCTCACCTTTTCAATCCCTTATGATAGCCACTCTAGGCACCCCTAATAATAGACTTATAGTCTACAATAGGCTACCTGATATATTTCACTATCCCTATTACCCTATGTTTAATTATCTAGTCTTAGTGTGCTTTTTGAATTAAGATGTGTGTACATCCAACCAAAAATGACATTTTTGAGAGCTAGTTAGTCATCACAGCTTCCTGAACATCTACTTCATATTCTCATTTTCTTGTTTGAAAATATTATGATTGGTTATGAACTACATAGCTTGTTACTGTTGCTACCACATGACTTTTGACTTCCTTTATTATACTGAACTCTTGGTGTAACTATAAATCTTCTCTACTATGAACTTATCATTGCTATCAATGTTTGCCTCCTAACTCTTAGGAATTTTTTTGAACACCCTCTCATTGAAGCTATATACATCACTTCAAGAAAGTTCCATTAGATACTAGAGGAATACCAACTAACCTCTCGATTGCACTCAAAGACATCTCTTTAAATATTTCCTAATATTGAATGTGTCTCCTATAAATATTCTTTGACTATGGATAACCATATCTAGGAAGGATAACTTATCTTGCAACATTATTTTTTCATACAAACAATTGTTTTGACTAGGAATAACCTTTTTATACAACTCATCACCTCTTCTTTATTTCGCAAATTATGTTCTTTATAAACTCTTACCCTTGCTTTGATGTTAGGATTTTTTCCCTCAGTCAAAGATTCCTGTTCCTCTTCTTTATATGGGGCTTGATGATTGAATCTTTGTTCCCACTTGGCTTATCTTTGAAAGATGATATTTTATCTAAAGAACTCCTCTATGGTGGGGGTCTTGTTGATAATATCTCTTCCTTTGAGTATTCTTTTTCCATGAGTGACATATTCTTTTCACAATTATCTATGCTCTTGGATGTAGGGGTCAATACCCTTTGCTAAGAATATACTGGACATTGTTGCTAATAGGATATCTCCTTATGTTGTGAAGTACATATCCTCTTTCTCTTTCTTATCATGTTTAGTAGAGAACCATGATAAGGAGGGGGACATATATAGGGTCTTCCTTGTACTATTATTTTAAAAAATTTCCAACATACTAAATCTTCTGAAGGTAATGCACATAAGTTCCTAAGTCCTAAAGAGACACACATTTTTAAATTTTCAATATGCTAAATCTTTCAAAGGTAACACACATAAGTTCCTAAATCTCAAGGGGACATACATTTCATATTCATAGTGATACAAGAAGGTGGATCTATGGGTATTCAAGAAGTTGTTAGAAGATGCATTACAATAGAAAGCATAGATTTATTTGTGAACTATTAGGTTTAGCCACATATTTGGCTCTCCCTCCCCTATCGATTCATTAAAATATGGGCATCTTATTGGATGAGGTAATCACTTTCTCTTTTCTCTCTTTTCACTTTCATGCTAGTAGGACTAGATCATGAAGATATGTTATTTATAGCATTTCTCTTGTCTTTCTTATGTAATCATTTATGCTTTTATGATAGCTTTCCAAATATGATATTAGTATGAGAAATATTTCTTAGCAAGGTTTCTTGTGCTAGTTGATGTGGGTTTGTTTTAGTACTTACCCATTTTTTGTGTCTTTTAGATTTGTTTTTATTATTCTTTGTTTTCACATGCTTGTGCATGTATGTTGAGTTAGAATCCTTAGCCTGGGGGATTTTTTCCTTAGCTAAGTGTTATTCTATCTCATTAGGGAATCTAGTTGGATCTATTCTTTCTTTTGCTTTACCCAGAGTTTGCATTGAATCCATACTCTTTCTAAAGTGAGGGATTAATATATCATCTTAAAATGGAAGCGCTTCCATGTTAAGAGTGTTTAGCCTTCCAAGTAAGTAGTCTAGGGTCATGTCAAGTTCCTTGAATAGGTAGTGGCATGGATCTAGTTTCTTTCCACCCGTTCTTCTTCTCTCCCCTTGTTTTCAACCTCTTTCTAACAAATTTCTCTATGAAACTGGAGATTTTAACTTTTTGGGTAAAGGATGACTTGAGGGGTCAAGGTCAACCTCAACCATAACCTATGTCAAGTATGATCTCAACTCTAACCTATGGGAGAATTGACCTCATCCTTGTCCCTAGGTCAAAATTTCAAGTTCTAGAGGTTTTAGAATATTGAGCTTCATAAAGTTTCATTTTTCCACTTTTGGGTCAGCTATTTTAGATTTGAGACTTGTAAAATCTTAAATGACATTTAATCTATGCCCATTTCTAGTGGTTAAGGTTAATTGGGATTCAATTCTCCAATGTTAGCCTCTTTAGAATTTTTGGCACTAGATCACTATATAAGAAATCCTTCCTCTCTCATTTTCACATTCATTTTTCTATGAAGTTTCCATCAACTACCTAGTTTTCATGAGGAGACAATCTGAAGATAACTTTCTTTGATCAAACATCCACTTTCAACCATTTTAGCATTCAAGTTTTCCATTGAAGATCAAGGATACAAGCATTGAAGCCTTTGAGTTCAACCATTCAAGGTTCATCATTCAAATCCTAGATCTATCCCATCATGGTGGTGTGATCATCCTTCAGGATCCTCTATTTATCTTCAAGATCTACTCATTATTCCCTCAAGATGGATTCCAAGCATACAATGATGTAGGTTTTTTATTTATATTATCAAGTCCAAGCTTTCATACCAATATACTTATTTACATTTCAAAGACAACTGCATATCTATTGAATATTATAGCTTCATTGTTAGATTTACTTCTACTACTTGCTAACATTCTATATTTCAATTTCATTATTAAGGTTGATTCAAAATTGGGGTTTAACCAAAGAAAACCCCTCATCCAAAAAAGAAAAACCCTTTTTTCTTATAGATATAGGTACATGACAATGAATATAAGTGCAAATTTGAGTACCCTTTTCAAAGAACTTCTAGTATATTCAAACAAAAAATTTGTCAAACTGGTACAAGTCAAGGTTGACTTTTGGATCAAGGATGACTTTCAATGAGGGGTACAATTGTGCCTTAGGGTAAGATTTTACCCCACTGTCTAGGTTAAAGTCAACCTAACTCAAAAAAGAAAAAGATTTCTGAGTTTTGTAGATCTCACAGTTTCAGTTCAGAATCACAAAAATCAACAATTTCTGAGACTATTTGATAGGGTTTTCAATAGATTATTTTTTGGAGGTAAGTACTTTCATTTCAATATTTTAATATTTTCATTTTCATATTTACATTGCATCCTCTTACAATTCATATGTATGTATAAAAATATGGGTTTAGGGTCTCTTTCATTGCATTAGTCTAAACCGTAGTCATCCATATTTTTATATCTTAGTGATATTACACATTCTACCAATATTCTATAGAGTAAAAAATTCATGACCATTGTACCACACTATAAAAATTCATATTTTCTTGTCTAATTTCATTTCAAAATTTTCATCTCCATTTTTCAACTATACTGAAAAATTATATGTTACTCTCTTTTTGTGTGAAGAGCTTAATTATTGGGTAAATGTGCATATAATTTTCAAAACATGCATAATCCATGTTAGCATTAATTCCAGAACCATGTTGGGCTTTACAATTTATTTATGTACTTTAATAATCTCACCATATATATATATATATATATATATATATATATATATATATATATATATATATAATGAGTTAGGTTTATTGGAAAAATATAATATAAATTTTATATTTGATATGATTTAAGTTAATGTATTATTTTTCTCAAAGCTCATTTTGGGTTTGGAAGATTAACAGTTGTAAGATCTAATAAGAACAAATCAAATGTTAGTCATTTTTTACCTTTCTCTCTCCTTATATATGGAAGATTCCTAATTTCTAGAAATTTTTGGCTAGTAATTTGGTTAATAAGTTAAGATTTAATGGAACCTAAATTGTCATATTTTTATAAATTTAACCTCTAAAATATTTAAAATCGCTCAACAATTTATTTTATCAAAAAATTATATTCAAAGATTCATCATAATATTCTATATATGATTAGATTTGATTCACCTAGGTATTATATATTATTGGAGAAATTAAAATTAATTCACCAATAATTATCATAATCATTAGATACTTTAGGGATCAAAGCTATGATATTTCCACAATCCATAAATAATGCTATATATGATTGAGGCATGATTGTGTGAGTTTATTTGTCATCAATGTTTCGGATCATACTGCATGATCCATCATCAGAATGCAAGAGAATCCATCATATATTTTTTGTTTTCCTTAATTTTCTTGCATCCTAATGATGGATAATGTAGTATGATCTAAAACATTGATGACAAAAAAACTCACACAATCATGCCCATAAATCAAATATAGGATTACTCTAGGGATATATCGCCCATATTTAGTTTTCACTATTAATTTAAAATATAATATAATGATCCTCATAATATTAAATATTCAATTTTCATTTGTCATATTCTATGGTGATTAATGAAATTTATATCATTATGGTACCTATTATGGTACTTTTCCCTCATTGATCTCCCACACTTGTACCTATTGCACACTAAGGTACCGTTGCTAGTATATTATATTAAAACAATATATCATCAGAACTCAAGACATGGAAAGAAGGATAAGAGTGGATAAAAACAAAAGAAATACCAACACATTAGGATTTACGATCATGATGAGCTGGCCCACACTGCACAAGTTGGTATTGATCAATAGTCTATCTGATGAGACATCACCACTTCTTCAAAGTCACTATAATGTGCTAAACCACGTTCCCCTACTTTTATGTTTTTTTAATATACTGTAGTGACTTTAGAATATATAAAATAAATAAAAGGCTATTTGCAAAGATGTTTTACACTCAATTTAAACATGAAATATCAGAAGGAACTCATTCACATTTTAGAACTAATAATGTAAATAAACCAAGAATGCGAAAGAAAATACAGAACATCAAAAAATGCATAAACACAGAGTTTATTGTGGACCATAAATCGTGGCTATGTCCACACTAAGATTAGAGGAATTATATTAATGAGAAATGAATTAAGTTTACAATACATGTCATCAGGATATATAGATCACTAATGATTAGCTGAAGAGACAAAATAATATGGAGGGAAAAAACATGTGTCTATTGGCCTTCACAATTCAACAATCTCCCACTTGAAGACAAAAGATACACTAGCTGATCATCCATTCCCTTGCTCTACATGCTGACTTACTTCTTTTTAACAAGGCCAAGAGAAGTCCTAGCGTATTCAAACTTCTCGTTAGCAACAACCTTCGTCAACATCTCCGTCGGATTATTCTTGGTATCAATTTTAGGAACCTTTAGTTTTCCTTCTACTACCACATAATGAACATAATGACCATGCTTTTCAATATGTTTGGAGTGTCACTGAGAGGAATGATTGTGAACCATAAAAATTTCACTCTGACTATCTAAAAATAAAACATAATCATCTTGTTGCCAATGTAAATCGCTGAATAAGCATTGCAACCAAATCATCTCTCTAGCCCCTTCAAAAAGAGCCAAGTATTCAGCTTCAACAGAAGAAAGTGCAACATAATGTTGCAATCTTGAGGCCCAACTAATAGCAGCCCCAGCAAATGTGAAAGCATAACTAGTAGTAGGCCTACACTTTTCTAGATCTCTGGCAAGATCTGAGTCACTAAATCCTTGCAGTTGAGCATGATTTCTACCAAAACATAATGCATAATCAGAAGTACCCTTGAGATACCGCAATATCTATTTCATTTCTTCCCAATGAGGTTTCCCAGGATTGCTCATGTATCTACTAACTACTCCCACCACATGAGTAATGTCAGGACGTGTAGAAACCATAGTGTACATTAAGCTACCAACCGCTGATTTATAAGGAACATTATTCATAAAATCCTTCTCATCTTGTGTTTTGGGGCACAATTCAAAACTTAAGCAAAAATGAGGAGCAAGAGGAATAGGAACGTGTTTAGCTTCAGCCATGCCAAACCACTCTACAACTTTTTCAATATATGATTTTTGTGACAAAGTCAACACCTTTTTCTATCTATCTCTAGTGATAGCCATCCCAAGAATCTTTTTGGCTGCCCCTAAATCTTTCATGGCAAATGGAGAGGCTAACTCTTTCTTTAGCTTGTGGATTATTTGAGAAGAAGTACTAGAAACTAGCATGTCATCAACATAAAGTAACAGAATAACAAACTCACCACTAGGAAGTCTTTTATAGTAGATGCAAGGATCTGATTCACATCGAGTGGAGTCATGCTCAGCCATGAACCAATCAAACTTAATATACCATTGTCTTGGAGCTTGCTTGAGCCCATACAAACTTTGCTTCAATTGACAATAGAGATGTTCTTTCCCCTTTTGAAGATAGCCTTCAAGCTATTCCATGTACAATTCCTCATTGATTTCACCATGTAGAAAAGTCGTCTTGACATCAATTTGTTCGAGTTCAAGATCCCAAATGGCTATCAATCCAAAAACTTCCTAGATTGTAGTCATTCGTACAATAGGTGAGAAAATCTCTTCAAAATCTAAGCCCTATTTCTGAGCATATACCTTAACAATGAGTCAAGCATGGTACCTCTTTCTTCCGCCATCTTCCTCTTTCACTTTGTATACCCAACAATTTTTCAGAGCTTTTTGGTTGGGTGGAAGCAGAACCTTGTCCCATGTTTTATTGGTTTTAAGAGAGCTCATCTCTTCTTCCATCGCAATCATCCACTGATTTTTATCAGTACTTCTACGAGCATCTTGAAAATTAGCCAGCTCTACTTGATTAGAGATTAATATCTCAAGGTCTACCTCCTTGGAATAAAGGAGCTCATAATCTGAATATTTTGTAGGCATCCTCCTCTACCTTGTACATCAGCTTAAGTCTGGATTTTGTTGGACATTCTGAGAGTTATTTCTTATTAATTCATAGTCCCTACCCTTTGAAGATGTTTGAATTGGTTGAGGAACATCAAAGTCTTGTTCCTCATGAACACCCAATTCCATGGGGTTCTTAGAAATTTTTTTATCTATCACTGTCTGGTGGTGTAAACAAGAATCCCCACACCTTCCTTCATGCTCTGTAATTGGTTGGTGCTCTATCATAGATTGGTGAAGACTATCATATGGATAGTAACCTGAGACATGTGGAGGAGCTATAGCTAATGTTTCACCTAGCTAGCAGTGACTGTGATTACCATGATGGCTATGTTTGTGCACTCGGCTTGTGGGAGATGGACAAAATTCATACATGTCGTGCTCTTTTTGTCATGAACCGTGCCAATTTCCAAAGACTTTTCTTGCACCTTGTGCATCATGACTGTGACCATTGAAGCTAATGTTATAATCTATGCATGAATGAGAGGGTCCACTGATGGCTCCCTATTCGTCATCAGCAGGACAAAAGACTTCTCTCATCTGCCATGTGGATGAAATACCTCCACACTCATGCACATCCTGCTCAATGTCATGAGACACAACATGACCAGTGACTCCTCTTTCATTGGTGATTGGTTTTCTGTTAAGACTGTTCTCCAATAACATGTGTGAATGATTAATAGAAGTCTACATCCCGTGTCCCTTGACCTCTTCTAGTCTGATGTGAGAGTTAGAATTCCCAATATGATGGGATTCATCGGTCTTGTATGAAGGGGGCTGGCTAGAAGAAACTAGACATTGATGGTCTCCAAGTTCAAAAGGCTCTACTACCCGAGTGGAGGCACCAAGTGTAAAAATGGCTCCATGTATGTGATGAAATGGCTCTGTATGACCGTCAGCAGAAGCATCATCCCTGTCAGCATGATTTGCCCTGTATATGCCATCACCGATCTGTTCCTGTCTTCTTATAGTAGCAATTTCACTAGAAATATGTCTCAGCTGCCCAACATGGTCAGAGGTTCCCCTTCTTTCATGCTCTGTCTGTTGTGATGATGACAGAGTATGAGAAGAAGATTGTGAATCGCTACAAACACCAAGAAATGGAGCCAAAATAGAGGTAGGAGTGGAAGTTATAGGCTAAGACAAAGACTGAGATTGAGAGATTAATGAAGAATTATTCTCATTAAATAAAGGCATAGGAATAAAATTGACAAAGACTAAGATTGAGAGATTAATGAAGAATTATTCTCATTAAATAAAGGCATAGGAATAAAATTTTCAACTACTCTTTCTTATGATGCTGATTTAAGAGCCAAAAATTTTGTCTCATTAAATACCACATCTCGACTCCGTACAATCTTCTTTGCAATAGGATCTCATAATAAAAAACCATACTAATCTTCACCATAGCCCAGAAAGATACATTCCTATGATTTTGAATCCAGCTTGCTCCTTTTTTCTTTAAGAACATGAACAAACACTTGGCACCCATACACTCGAAGGTGTGAGTAGGAAATCCTTCTACCTAGCCATTCCTCCTCTGGAATTCCAAAGTCCAAATGAGATGAAGGACTTCGATTAATCAAGTATACTATTGTATTGTTGGCTTCTACCCAGAATTCTTTGCCTAAACCAGCATTAGATTGTATACATCAAACTTTTTCAAGTATAGTTTGATTTAGTCTTTCCACTGCCCCATTTTCTTGAGGGGTGAATGGCACAACTTTCACCTATCGAATACCATGATCTGTACAAAAGTTATCAAAATCTAAGGAATAGAATTCACCTCCATTATTTGATTTTAAACATTTAATTTTGTGCCCACTCTGATTTTCAACAAGAGCTTTAAAAATTTTAAATTTGGAGAAAACTTCAAACTTTCTAGACATCATATAAACCCAAACCTTTCTAGTACATGTTGGGCCCACTTGCCGTTGCACCAAAAGCCATGACTGTTAGTGAACATGGAACACCACATAATTAACCACCTGTGGGCAGGGGAGCACGTCGCATCACCCAACAATCTCCCCCTTGACGCGCATACCAGGTGCTTACGCGGGTCGGGAAGGCACCGGGGAGATTTGAACCCATGACCAGGCCAAAACCAGGCTCTGATACCAATTGTGGGGCCCATTTGCCGTTGCACCAAAAGCCATGACTGTACCTGGTAACAATATCTCATCCCTTCTACATGAAAAAAATAGTAAATCATGTGACTTAGGTCATAGACAACCCAAATCCAAGCCACCAATCTGAATATGCATCAATAATGAAAGATCAATGGGCAAAGACAACCCATAACCAAGCTATAAATGCAACCTGTAAGTATAGACCACTTACAACACTGCACAACTTGTAGATTCAACAAGTCATCATGCATATCCAAATCTAAACACTAATAACCATATCATCATGAGACCAAACTTGAGTATACAATGACATCAAAACTTAAATCTCCAATGCCATAAACTCACAAGTTACCATAGTCAAAATATATCTATAAACTGTTCAGATCAATATATCAACAAATAAATCATGCCAAACCTACACCAAATCTGAACCAATGTGTAGAGCTCTCCAAGAGCTTTTCGTTGACTACTCGAAGTCCAAAATTTGACTCCGTATGCCCAAGTTATGCCCTAATCCGTGCTCAAAATAAATAACATCTAACTTTAGGGCTCTCAAAACTTGACAAAATCTCAAAATCACAGAACCAAACCTATACCATATTGTAGTGCTCTGAATTAGCTTTCCAATGCCTATAAGAACTCTGAAATCCGATATTTTGAGAGAAAGTTATGGTTGTTTTATTAAGACAGTCTTTTTACCATTTTCAGTACAATTTTTCATTTTTTCATTTTTCAGTGACGAAAATTTCGACGGGATTAAATTTGATGGCCATCATGGGCTGAAACTAAAAAACTCTTTCATTTCCTCTGAACATGGCCAAACTAGGGCATATTATATATCAAAATTTATGGAAATGTTGACCCGGATCCAATGGTGAGGTCTATTTTTACCCAGGAGGTCATTTCTGCAAGCTACCCCCCAAAACCCTCATTTAAATGAAACATTCAAAAAATTCTTTTTGTCCAACAATTTCACATGCCCAAATCTTTTAACATCCCATCATAACAGCAAATCCAAAACCCTCAGATCTGCAATAAATCATTCATATATCTTGCCCTTTCTTTTATCCTCTCATGCATTCCCATGGATTCAATCTAGGGTTACAATAATAAAACCATAGCTCTAATACCACTTGTAAGGAAACTTGGCAATAAAAAATATAACCATTTCCACATAATCCATAATAGATTTGAAATAAACACGAAATTAAAATCCACATGCAAGAGAATAGACAACATACCATAAAATGTGACACAAGATATACCCTGAGAAACCCTCATTGAGGGAAAAAAACTAAGCCTCCAAAAGCATCCATCACCATGTATTATTCAACAAAAATACCATTTCCATACAACCATGGAAGTCTTCATGGCCATAGCCACAATCGAGCAAACTATGTGAACAAGCATGAATCCACACATCCCATGCCATGCTTTCAACCTTCACAAATGCTCCCTTGGCTAACCTGTCAAGCCTTGTCCCGCTCGACTCTTACCTTTTTAACTCTTACTCTCTCTCTACAACAACTACCCTTGTGGTTGCTTATATAGTAGCAAGTCCCACAAAACCACTAAGTGGTATTACATAAACCATGTGCTAAAACCATGTGCTACCTAACCCACTGACCCCACATTTAATATTGGGCATTTAATTCTTTTCCCCAATATTAAATAATTACATGAAATATTATCACAATGTTACAATACAACTTATCAAGAATATTCTATGGGAATCTTTACATGTTGCACGTCCATCTAGGCACAACATTACATAATAAAAATATAATAATAAAATAACAATATTATGCAATGTGTGCAACACCCATTATCTCAGCAGTACAATCATCAAGAAAGGAAACAAAGAAATTTATGCCTCCATGGGAGGTTACCTTTGTTGGACCGAAGACATCAGAGTGCACCAACTCCAATGGTGTTGTCTTCTTGTCATGACCATGCTTCAAAAAATTGACACAATTTTGTTTCCCATGAAGACAATGTTCACAGAATTCTAAATCTGCTGATTGGAGACCCGGAAGTTGCTCTCTAGTAAGCATAACCTCTAACCCCTTCTTGCTCATGTGGCCTAATCTTTGATGCCAAAGTGCGGCATCATTGTCTGCAATAGTCATTGCAGTTCCCACCTCATCATTAGTTTCTACAACATACTAATTGCCAACTTTATCTCCTTTGGCAATAATCATGGAACCTTTGATAATTTTCCATGTGTCTGTAAGGAGTGTAAGAAAACCTTGAGCATATAACTGACTGATGAAAATCAATTTTCTTTTTAATTTGGGAACATACCTAACATCTTGAAGCAATAATTGAGTGCCTCCTTTAATTGATAACAAAATATCCCCCCTTTCCTATGATTTCACAACCCTTGTTATCACCTAAATAAACATTCCCAAATTTACCTTCCTTGTAGTTTGTGAAGGCTTCACTGCAAGAAGATGCATGAAATGAAGCCTCGAAGTCAATTACCCATGAATTCGAAGTTGTGTCACTTGTCGCAAGAACCAAAACACCATCATTGAAATCGTGAATGATGTTTGCTCCACTGTCCAAAACTTTTTCTTGAGTTCTTTTATACTTTCTGCAGTCCTTTTTAACATGACTAGCCTTTCCACAAAACCAACAACCATTTTGTCTACCTCAGGACTGCACCCTTCTAGCTGATTGTGACCTTCGGTTGTTGTTATTATTTCTTCCTCTATGTTGAGTTCTTCCTCTATTTTCTGTACTAACCATCGTTAGTGCATCACTAGATGAAGACTCTTTATTAGTTCTCATCATGTCTTCACCAAGCAATGTAGAGGCTACCTCATCATAGACCAGCTTGTTTTTGCCATTTACAAAAGTGCTAATTGTTGTGACCACACCATCCTAGGTATATGGTAAAGAACATAATAAGATGACTACCTTATTTTCGTCATCTTGAGGCATACCGATGGATTCTGCTTGACATAAAAGATTATTCAACTTATTTATGTGATTCGACATCGATGTTCCTTCCTTCATCTTCAATTTGTAAAGTTTTTTCATGATAAAAATTTTGTTTGCAATAGATGTCGTTTGATACATACTATGAAGTTTGTCCCACATGTCCTTTGTTGATGTTTCATTGTTCACATTGAACAATACATTTGGAGATAGTGAAAGAAAAATCTCTGTCATTGCCTTCTCATCAATTTTAGTCCAATATTCATCTGACATAGTGGTAGGCTTCTTTGCTTTACCTTCAATTGCTATTGCAAGATCATGCTTGACCAAAAGTGATCGCATCTGTACCTTCCACAAACTGAAATTCTTCCCCGAGAATTTCTGCACTCTTGTTTCCTCCATGACTTTGAAATTTAGTCAACGAAATCGATTATGACTCTGATACCAATTGTAAATAAACCAAGAATGCGAAAGAAAATATAGAACAGCAAAAAATGAATAAACACAGAGTTTATCGTGGTTCACCACAAATCATGGCTACGTCCACACTAAGAGTGGAGGAATTATATTAATGAGAAATGAATTAAGTTTACAATACATGTCATCAGCATATATAGATCACTAATGGTCAGCTAAAGAGACAAAATAATACGGAGGGAAAAAACATGTGTCTGTTGGCCTTCACAATTCAACAGATAAAACTGTTCGCTGATAGCTTTGTTTGAACAAATTCCTTCAGCAAATGCTGTTTCTATGAAGGCGTGGCTTTAAATTCATTTGTATAAATATTAAATTTAACTTCTGACATGTTGATTTTACAAGTTTTTTTTGTTGGCTTTTCTGCAGTGGATTTTGCATGACTGAGATGATAAACAGTGCTTAAAAATATTAAGAAATTGTTATAAAGCAATACCAGAGGATGGGAAAGTATTAATTATGGATGCAGTTATTGAAGAAGAAGAAGGGACGAAGAGGCAAGCAGGGTTACTGTCTGATATGTGTATGATGGCTGCTTCTACAGGTGGGAAAGGAAGAACATGGAAACAATTTGAGGATCTGTTTTACAAAGCAGGGTTCAACAGTTACCGTGTGATTACATTGCCTTTCTTCAATCATTCATAGAAATTTCTAAATAGTATGTGGGAATCAGTAACAAAGAATATGTATTTTCTCTTGAACAAGTTGGATATATGTTTTTTTTTATTGGATCATATCCTTCTAAGAAAATAATAATCTTAAATGATATGATCCATAGATTATTTTGTAATGTTGTAGCAGAGGATGAGTTTATGTGCACTTTATCATAAATTCAAAATGCTTGGTGAAGCGCGGACTTCTCAATATAAAAAATACAAATCATGGAGATTCGTTTTGCATTTCTTTTAATTGGTTGAAGATATTTGAGAAGCTATTCTCTGTGCAATCGTAAAGCCTACTCTACTGTACATCTGCGCCACCAGAAAAGGTTTCCACTCAGATGTCCCTTTTATCAATTTAAGTTATCCACTATCTTGTGTTTCTAGGTACAAGTCTTTCATATCTGTTTGATTTTGAAGACAAAAAAAATTAAAATATTTATATATTATTATACGATCACAGTGCTCACATTTGGTTCTCCTATTGTATGATCTCTAATCAATCTACACACTTAATATTTACTATTATTTGAGAGAAACCCAATGTCGTTGGGTCATTCCCTAATTTTATATCATATTCTTCAATTCACTAGAATTGAACAGTCTCAATGCTTCTTCTAGATATTTCTTATATTTTTGTAATGCATAAAAATGGCGTGGAAAACAAAGTGGAGGAAGACAACGTACCTAACAAATAGTTCAAAAAGCAGATGCAAAAGTAAAATATTTACTATATATAACAATGAAGAAATGTGCTTCTCATGCTAAGGGTTCAGTTTATGGTTGTTGAGAGTATATATAGCTTTAAGACGTAGAGGGGTTGGGGTTTGGAATTTTTTTGGGATACTTTAAAATTTATTGAAATTTTTATATGGATCATTAAATAGGACACAACATAGAAGAGAACAAAGAAAAATGGGGTTGAAAATTCACAACATTACTATATTTTTTCACAACCTTGGTAGTCTTCACATTTTTAAGGATGACATGCTCATTTTTATCCTTCTTACCTTTAGCTTGGGTAAAATCCTTGCAATAGAATTAGGTCTTCACTTTTGCCTTAATTCATTGTTACTATTGAAGAGGCCACCAATTTATCCTTTCTCGTAGCATTAGCATTGAGATTAGAGATCTCTAATTTAGCTTCTCTAGGCCATTGAAGCTATTTCCATCATTATTCTATTAACAACCACCACAACTCTAATCTTCTCATGAACCTTGCCAATTATTTCTTCCAGGAAATTGATATTTTCTTCATGATCTATTTTCATGGTTTTGCCATTATTAGCCATAGCTTGATTAAGGATAACCATCTTCTTAGAATTATCTATATCAAAACCCCTACTTAATTTTTTTGGTGTTCATTAATTTTGGAATCAGCGTAATTTATAGAATCTTTAGAAATAATTAATTTTAGAAACTAACAAATTTAAAACTTAAAACTAGTTATTAAAAAATAGTGTATGCAATAGATAACATATATGTTAATCTGGTAGTAGAGGATCCTTTTTGAAGGTCAATAGGTGTCCCTTTCTCCATTTAAACATAGATTTGTATATAAATGTCTCATCATTGGGCTCATGATCTATTTTGATACCATGTGTTTTTCTTCTCTTGGTCCTTCTCCATATATAGGATTATCATTAGTCTCAAAAATGTTAGAATCAATATCCCCACTTCTATTAAGAATCTCATCTTGCAAAATGTCTTATCCTTTTAACCTTTATTAACCCTTTTTTCTAGTTTTCCTCCCAAAAGAACCCAATTTATTAGGCTTCTTGGCCATGTTTGGTAGTGTAGGGGAGAAATAAGTTGGGACACAATCAATAAGAGGGACATATTGAATATCATCCAAATTTGTCTGA
The DNA here is from genome assembly GCA_028749045.1 of Cupressus sempervirens. Lineage (NCBI taxonomy): Eukaryota > Viridiplantae > Streptophyta > Pinopsida > Cupressales > Cupressaceae > Cupressus > Cupressus sempervirens. The sequence goes on along the minus strand of CM053787.1, from coordinate 274,633,108 downwards.
TACCCTTTGTGCCATGATTAATTAGCCATGGGCGATTCCTTTTCTAGTTGTTTCCTATTACCCATATTGATGGATTATCTCATGGCCTTGTAGACTTGTCCGAGAAATTTAGTAACACATTTTGTTAAAATTTAATCTTACATTGGACTAAGAAGGCTTTGAGGGTATAGATAGAACTTTGATATGTTCCATACTAAGTAAAATTTGTCCTTCATGAAGGATTGGTGATCTATGTTTCTTCCTACATGTTCATTAATGCCATCCCAAAGAAGACACATGAAAATATTAGTCCATTGAAACCAATCTACTATGCCTTGAATATTTTACAAGAATGAAACAAAAACTAAACAAGATATTTAGGATATCATTCAAAGTGATATACCACATAACAACCTTAAAAACATCCCCCTTGATGGACTCAATGGTTCCTTGATCATAGTTCTCATTGATAGTTCTTTTGATCTTCTCACATTCATCATCCTTGAAAATTATGGAGTTAGCTTCAACCAAAACTATGAACTATTTATAGAACTTAATCTCCCTCTTTTGTTTGAACTTATTAATATTACTATTATTACTATTAATTTTCTTCTAGTATTTCACCAATAAAGAAAAGTGATAAGCAGGCATTATCGAAGGGGGCACAATTTTGTATATAGAGAATGATAGATCACAAAAGGACAACATGACACCAAAGAGAAACTAGACAATAAAAGTTAAACTTCTAATTTAAATAAAGCATTTAAACATCTAGTTATCAATCCAAAATTAGAACAATTTAATAAGCCATTTGAAAGACTTTTGTTTTTATGGAGTTAAAGTACCAATTTCCCTTAAACTCGTCTTCTTATAAAAAAGAAAGTTCAAAAGATCTATCATACAATCTCAAAGATTTAGGAGAGGTGATATAGTCCATTCAAAGTTTCCCTCTATTATCCTCTTCTTGTTTTGTGGTAAAGACTTCTTAAGTAGGCATTTGTTACACAAAATAAAATTTTATTTATTTAAAGAAATATTAAAAGAAAAATATAAATAATAAGAGAGCCTTTAAAAAAAGTTTCCTGATACACATCCATCACATTAAGAACCTATATTTTAAAACAAAGGACCATCTTTTCCAAGATACTGAGAGCAAAGTAAAAAATTTCTCAACAAGACCTCTCAAAACACTCATATTCTAACATAAATGATAACCATTCAACCAAAAAATATTATTGTGAATTGAATTTTCTAAGAAAAATATGATAGTTCAAATATGCATCTTTGTAGCATTTTCATTAGGTACTTAGCAAGAATCCAACTATATCACCACAGGCTGGCCTTACCTCAACCATGGCCTACTTCATTTTTAATGCCCTCCTAATTTTGTTACATTAAAATTCAGCAATTCAAAGATTGGAAAGGAAGAGATTTGAGACTACTTCTCCTTTATGCATTGTTGTTGAGTCAATTTATAAGGTGGGTTATACAAATTTAAATATAGTAAGCAACTAGTATCAAACACAAAATTATATTTTTATAAATCAAATAATTTATAATTGAGAAAGAGTTTGTATATTAATAGAATAATATTTTTCTAAATATCATGTTATTAATTTAAAGTATAATAATATTAGTAAATTTAAAGATAGCTTAAATATTATATATAAAGGTTTGATTTCTAAATTAAAAGTGTTAAACAATTAAAGTAAAATTTATTTTTTACACTTATTTGTTTCCATATTATGTAATATTTAAGAATAAATATAAATATATATTAATTTTAACTATGTAGATATTTTAGATCCTTTAGATTTCAATTTGAAGAATGAATAAAAAACATATTTAGCCTTGGTTTTCATATTGGCACTAGCATTTCAAACCTTTGAAGTACCATTATCTAATTGCATATGATTCCTATTTGGATTTTTGTATTTCTAATGTGTAATAGAATGAGGAAAAATAATCAATCAAGAAAAAGTAATAATTGTATATAGAGATGTTAGTTGTGCAATGGTAGTCATAATTTTTCAATTACTTAATAAACCATTACTGCATATACAATTATGCTGCAAATAATGAGTTTTTAATTGCCATTAGGAGAACCAGACCTACAACAAGATTTCCAATTCACAAAAAATAGCAAAAATTGTGGAAAGACAATGCCACATCATTGAATGCTGAAATAAGAAAAGTCAAGTACATGCATTTAAATGGTAATCAAGGTTAACATGTTGTTAACTCAAAGTACAACTCATCATTCATTGTTGTTCATAAACAAGAGTATACAATAATCTACGAGAAATTCAGTATAAAACTAACTTGTTGATCTTGATGTCAAAATACATTATAGCATAAAACTATGGTGCTGAAGTACCATGTATATGTACATCATACATTCTTCATAAACTTGAGCAATGATACATTACTAACTTTTGAGTTTACAATATCCAATAACCAAGATTTCATTAAAAGATTAGATCTTCACATCATCAAAATATGAAGATACATGATCATAAGATAGGTTCTAAAAATTGACAAGTGTCCTAAAAGTGTATCCGGTCTCTAAAGCCCTTGGACATCATCCTTCTGCTATCTAAGAATGGGAGTGTCGTCTAGGCACTTTTACTTCACCAACCATGGAGTGTTTACTCCTCCAGGATTCTTCTTGACAATGAAGAACACCCTATCCCTAGCATGAGAAGCCTAGCTTCCCAAAAAAAGATGGACCAAATGGATTTGGTGTAGCCATGAAACAAAGAACTAACAATCATGTGCCTAGCAGCCTAATCCCAAAAAGTGGCAGTGAAAGAAAAAGAACACTACACATCCACCCATATGTAGTGAAAGAAAAATTGTTACATATCTACTAACATGTGCATTTCTTTAGTATAAGAATAATCAAACAACATACTTAAATGCAGTAATAAATGGCTTGGCCAAGCACTAAAATTTGTCAGTAATACTAAAATGAGGGACAGATAATAATGAATCCTACATTCTAGATCATGATAGGCTAAGAGAAATAAAAACAAAATGCATCCATCTCACCCTCCCTTATGCCACATTACACCCTTCCAAGAAGAAACAAACACTGACACTCTGTACATCAACAAGTAAATACTTTCTAACTCTGGTTTGTTAAAATTTAGGATCTCTGATAGATGAACAATCACAAATAAATGCTATTTATTTTTTAATTAAATATGCAGAATCACTTGACTTATCTTTCTTTATGTTTGTAGTAGACTCTCTGATTTCTTTCTTCCTCAGCGTTGATTGCTTCCATTGAATGACTGTAAGATAGATATTGAGAATGATAAATGCAATAATGTTATATATCAAATTCTGCAGTTACTGGTATATTTTGTTATGTATGTTATATCTTCTCTACAAATCGAAGTTTTGATATATATAAATATATGAACAAACATGACCCCGAAGAGTCATGCCTCTATGTGGCCCATGGGCCATGTAGGGACATGCCTCTTCGGAGGCATGTTTGACATACGATATGTTTACATTTGTTACCACTAACAACAATCATAAAACACAATACGGGTTTGAGACCCGATAAAGAATTAATCCTCGACTTGGGTAATAGCTCGACACCATCATATTCGAGAAAAATATGAAGTCTGTATTAATTCTCAGATTGCGGGTAACATAGAAACTCGACAATGATATCTGATATGTATAACATGGAAACCGACAACAAGGTCTATTAAGTTGGTCAATCATAAAGTATTTGTATTCTGCCATAAGTAATAATAATACATAATAGAGGTGTATGTATAAGTACACATATGCATACATTAATATGAATACGTGTACGTATAGATATACCTCTATCATGTATATCAGACAGTAACATATGCATATTTCTTATGAATGAAAGACAGATATCAAAGTCAAACTAATAATTTCTTATTTCTCTAAATTGATAACATCATAGAGAATTCAGAAATACTTCTCCAGATGCTAAAACATCAACACTCCCTCTTTAGTGAGGGAGAATAAAAACATTAATTAGAGTCATCTAATAAGCAATACTGCAAGAATAGTAACTGATCTCTACTTACACTTAAACAATCTCTAGAGATAATACACATATATCCTCTACTTGCACTTAAGCAATGTCTAGAGGTAACACATATATCCTCTACTTGCACTTAAGCAATGTCTAGAGGTAATGCACATATCCTCTACTTGCACTTAAGCAATGTCTAGAGGTAAATCAAGAATAATCTCTATTTTCACTTAAGCAATGACTAGAGAAGCTCAAAATAATAATCTCTACTTGCACTTAAGCAATGTCTAGAGAAGCTCAAAATAATAATCTCTACTTGCACTTAAGAAATGTCTAGAGAAGCCAAAAAATAATCTCTACTTGCAGTTAAGCAATGTCTAGAGAAGCCTAAAAATAATCTCTATATATACAAGATTGTCACCTTGTAGATAAATCTAGATTATTAGATATGTACATGAATGATCATCATCTTTCATTACATACAAAATAGAAGGAACAAATAATTAATTCTTTTATTTCAAAATATTTCCATTACAAATAATCATTCCAAGTCTTTCCCTGAAATATTTCAATTTCACCTTAGCAAGAGGTTTGGTAAAAACATCAGTTGTTTGATCATTTGTACTAATATATTCCAATTGTATAACTCCATGATTAACCATATCTCTAATGTAATGGAATGGAATTTCAATATGTTTAGAGAAATTTTGAAACACTGGATTAGAAGAAAGCTTAATACAACTTTGATTATAGCAATGAATCACGGTGGACTTCAATGGTCTTCTGAAGAGATCAGAGAGCAACTTTTGTAGCCAAACTGCTTCTCTGGCGCATAGAGAGGAAGCAATATACTAAGCTTCAGTAGAACTTAAGGCTACAGAAGTTTGTTTTCGACTAGTCCAAGAGATCATACCAGATCCATGACTAAAGTAGTATCCAAAACTACTCTTGCGCTCAATAGAACTTCTAGCCCAATCTGAATCAGAGTATCTAGATAGCTCAAGATTAACTTTGTCATATTTGATTCCCATTCCAATAGTACCTTTTAGATACCTCATTATGTATTTAGCTGCCTAAAAATGTATCTTCTTAGGTGAGCACATGAACTGACTCAAGGTATGAGTTGCATAAGAAATGTCAGGATGATTATTAACCAGGTACATTAAGGATCCAATAATTTTCCTATAATAAGTAGGATCCACATCTTCAGATTCATTCATATCATCTTTTAGTTTGTGTAAGTTTATCTCCATAGGTGTAGCAATTGGTTTGCAATTCATCATACCAAACTTGGTTAATATGTCAATTGTGTATTTTCCTTGATTTAGAATAATACAGTTGTCTAGCTGCTAGATTTCTAATCCTAAAAAATAGTGAGGGAACCCTAGATCCTTCATTTCAAATTTAGTAGAGAGATCTTGTTTACATTTTTCTATCATGTGTTCATCACCTGTGATTAGTAAATCATCAACATATAATACAAAGATAACCATATCATCTTCTTCTGTTTTGAAGTATAGATTAGGATCGGCTTCATTCTTGGCAAATCCAAATTTTAGTAAATAATTATCTATTCTTTCATACCAGGCTCTAGGAGCCTATTTAAGACTATACAGTGCCTTCTTCAATTTACAAACATGAGACTGACAATCCAAGACACTGAATCCTTATGGCTGTTCAACATGAACTTCTTCTTCAATCTTTCCATTGAGAAATGCAATTTTGACATCCATTTGATGTACTTTCCATCATTTAGATGCAGCAATAGCTAGAATGGTTATGACTGAAGTATATCTGGCAACGGGTGCAAAAGTCTCATCATAATTGATGCCTTCCTTTTGAGAGAAGCCTCGGGCCACAAATCTTGCCTTGTATTTTTCAATACTTCCATCTGCAGCGTGTTTGTTCTTGAACAACCATTTGGAGGAAACAACATATTTGTTTTTAGGTCTTGGTACAATGTCCCAAATATCATTTTTCAATATTGAATTATATTCCTCAATCATGGCTTCCTTCCAAGATTGATGTGAGAGTGCTTCCTTAACATTGTTAGGTTTTGATTTAATGAGTTCAGATAATAGAGCAACATAACAGGATTGATTTCTAGTTCTTTTGCTTTCTTGAATTACATCATCTGGTTCAACTTGATTTTCAGCTAACATCTTTCTGGCCCAAAGGGGTCTCTTTTTATTGTTAAGGTTGACATTATCAGATTCATTATTATTAGACATGGAAGAGATGTCAGAATTTTCCTCCCTCTCAATTTCTATTTCTTGATCTTCTTCTGAAATAGATTCATCATTATTAGAGGTCTTGAAGGTTGTGTCTTCTTCGAATATGACATCTCTACTCACCTCAATAGTTCTTTGTCCAGGAATGTAGATTATGTATCTTTTTGAGGTTTCACTATAACCAACGAATATCCCTTTCTTTCTGGAAGGTTCTAATTTGGTTCTCTTTTCTTTTGGAATGTGAATGTAGACTGGACATCCAAAAATTCTTAGATGACTTAAATCTAGTTTAACTTTGTTAAATGCTTCTTCAGGAGTGATGTTTTCCAATATAGAGTGTGGGCAAAAATTTTGAATATAGACAGATGCATTGGAAGCTTCAGCCCAAAAGGAATAATGGAGGTTTTGGTCATGTAGCATGGCCTTGGCTGACTCAACAATGGATCTATTTTTTCTTTTAGCTATTCCATTCTATTGAGGATTATAAGGTACTGAATAATCCCTCTTAATGCCAACAAAAATACAAAAGTTTTTGAAAATATCAGAAGTGAATTCACCCCCATTATCAGACCTAAGGGTTTTGATCTTTTGACCTGATTGATTTTCGACTAGGGCTTTAAATTCTTTGAACTTGGATAAGACTTCAAAAGACTCCTTATATTTTAGAAAATAAATCTAGGTTCTTCTAGAGTAGTCATCAATGAAAATTACATAAAATAGACATCCATTTAGAGAGGGAATTGACATACGACCACAAAGATCTGTATGAATCAACTCAAGTATGTTTTTAGTTTTATGAACACTATGTGGAAATGATTGTTTAGTGTTTTTCCCTAAGGCACAACCTTTACAAATACTTGAGTGATCAAAATTAAGATTTGGAAGACCTCTTACAATTTTACTTATAGATGCTAAACCTCAAAAATTTTAATGTCCTAATCTTCTATGCCAAATTTCAATAGAGTTTGGCTTATTTTTACTAAGAGTTAGGTTTAGTTCTAGGTTTTGAAAACTACATAGTTATTAAAGACTCCCATCCCTAACCCCTATTTTTATAGCTTTCTTGATAGATGAGTTCTTAGTCCAGGATAGAACTTTATTTCCTTGAAATGCAATGTGGTAACCTTGATCAGCTAGTCCAGAGATGGAGACAAGATTTCTTTTGATTTCAGGTACATAAAGGACATTTTTTAGCTACAAAGTAATATCAGAATTTAGTTGAATAGAACATGTGCCAATGCCTTTAATTGGATAAGAGGAGTTATTTCCCATAGTAACTTCTTCTGATTCATGATTTGAGAGAGTCTCAAACTTGTCTCTAAATCTAGAGATATGACGAGAAGCTCCACTGTCTAGTATCTAGGTGTTGTGATTAGAGTTTAATTCACTTGAGAGAGCTACTATAAATGCATAATTTTCTTTGACTATCTTTTCATTATTCTCTACTTTAACTTCTACTAATGTTGCTTGAATTTTCTATTTTTCAGGACATGCATAGTAGGAATGACCAAGCTTATCACATTTAAAACATCTTACTTTGGACCAATCTCTGCTTTTGTGAGATTTATTATTTTTATTGTTTCCCTTCTTGATGTGATTGAACTTTCTTTTCTTATTGGACTTGGAGTACAAAGCTTGAATATCATTATCTTGATTTGAATTTAAACCTCTGGATGCTAATCTGGACTCCTTTTGAGTGCATTCATTCTTTAATTTATCAAATTTTGGAAGTTTAGGATGAGAGCTTAAACCTCTTATGAAAGTTTCCCATGATAGAGGGAGTCCTCTAAGGGCAATCATACTCAATTTCTTATTATCTATTTGATTTTGCATAGTAGCTAATTGATCCTTTAACTCGGTGATTCTAAGGAAGTAAGATGTAATGGATTCTCCATTTTTCATTTTTATGTAGAGAAGATCTTGTTTCAAAGTAAGCAATCTTCTTGTATTGTTAATTTCAAATGTACTTTGAATTGTAGAGAACATTTCAAATGCATTTTTTAGATTTTCTATAGAGGGAAGAATATGATCTTTAACTAAATCTATGATAATTTTCATTGCCTTATTATTGTGCCTTTTCCATGTTGTTTTCTCAGATTCATTTTCAGGCATAGGTGAATTAGTTTCAATGTAGTTTTCCAATTCCATCTCCCTTAGAATTATTAAAACCCTGATTTCGATCTAATCTCTCTTCAAGTCTTACATGATTCACCATCTTTTAATGCTACTGTTAAAGCTTTTTATTTTCCTTTTAAGTTAGACTCAAAAAATAAATATTTGCAATAGTTTTCTTATCAGTACTGCTTTGATACCATGTTAAAATTTAGGATCTCTGATAGATGAACAATCACAAATAAATGCTATTTATTTCTGAATTAAATATGCAAAATCACTTGACTTATCTTTCTTTATGTTTGTAGCAGGCTCTTTGATTTCTTTCTTCCTCAGTGTTGATTGCTTCCACTGGATGACCATAAGATAGATATTGAGAATGATAAATGCAATAATGTTATATATCAAATTCTGCAGGTACTAGTATATTTTGTTATGTATGTTATATCTTCTCTTCAAATCGAAGTCCTCATATATATAAATATATGAACAGACATGACCCCGAAGATTCATGCCTCTACATGGCCCATGGGCCATATAGGGACATGCCTCTTCGGAGGCATGTTTGACATACGATATGTTTAGATTTGTTACCGCTAACAACAATCATAAAACAGAATACGGGTTTGAGACCCGATAAAGAATTAATCCTCAACTTGGGTAATATCTTGACACCATCATGGTCAAGAACAATATGAAGTCTATATTAATTCTCAAATTGTGGGTAACATAGAAACCCGACAATGATATCTGATATTTATAACATGGAAACCAACAGCAAGGTCTATTAAGTTGGTCAATCATAAAGCATTTGTATTCTATCATAAGTAATAATAATACATAACAGAGGTGTATGTATAAGTACACGTATGCATACATTAATATGAATACGTGTACGTATAGATATACCTCTGTCATGTATATTAGACAGTAACATATGCATATTTCTTATGAATGAAAGACAGATATCAAAGTCAAACTAATAATTGTTTATTTATTTGAATTGATAACATCATAGAGAATTCAGAAATGCTTCTCCAAATGCTAAAACATCAACATGGTTCGACTTGTTTTCTACCACATAATCAAATTATGAACTATGATTTGACTTAAGAACAATATAACAACATAAAATAATCACAACATCTAACTATTGAGAGTGAAATAGGTCCATCTTGTTATGTTTTCCTAAAATGTTGGGCAGCCAATTCAGTTAAAAGAAGAGATTGAAGGTTCATAATCATTTTGCGAACTACCTAAATGCAATAGCTGTCAGGAAAGCTACTAGCAAAAATGCCTTCCAAATGTCAATTTACTAGGGAAATTATATAAAGATCAAATCTATTCAAATGCATAGGAAAAATAAGAATAGAGAAAATAAAGGCACACTCAAGATAAAACACATGAGATAGAGATTTATGTGGGAAACCCTTTTGGGAAAAGACCCACTAGCCAAGAACCAAATTGTCACCCTATGTATTACAGTAACCAATACATTACATACAAATAATAGACTCAGGCTCATATTTCCTTTACAATCAACCCCACTTTAACCACTATGACACTATTCTTTAGGCTCATAGCCTTAGCCCTCACAACCACCTACAAAAATACAATCATCATTGTCAATTGTAGACTTTGCACACTCTATCAATGAATCCCACATATATTTATACACTATGTAATTTTTTATAGAGCTCAGTATGTGAACCATCACATAACATAACCAATCAACCAACTCTACTTCACGACATGTATCCATGCCTGTTGTACTTGTGTCTGTCATATAGATTTGTGCTAGTACTCAACACCCTACAGCACAATCCTCATACTGTGCACCCTATGACACCATGCTCATACTCAACACCATTATCTAATGCTCTCATACTCAACATCCACTCTAGTTGTATGAAATCGCTCCACTTACCTACTAGTTTTGGCCATATGCAACATCATTATACTACACTTGCATCACCATAATCCACTCTGTATGGTACAAGAGAGCTCACCGTATGGGAGAATTCACTATATGGAAGAGTTCACTATATGGGAGGCATTGTATAGAGTACTTTGTCAACTCAACAATCTCCCACTTGATGAATTACAAAGTTACTGAACATGGCTAACATGAAAGAAAAATCCACACCTTTATAGAGGACCATGTTGAATCCTCAAGATGTCAACATCTTTAGTCACATGAAGATAACATATCCAAATGCTACTTCAAAAAATATTAAAAGAGCCTTCTGCAACATCAAAATCTCACACCTTCAACATTTTCAATACTAATGAAGACCATTCACTATGCCATTTCCAAAAACTCCCACTAAACCATGGTGTCAAGTTACATATGGCATCATGACAAACATCTTCCACATGAAGATTGAATCACTCTAACCAGTCATCATCAGATGAATGATTAGCCAAAGCAACACTACTTGCATCTTCATCATCACTCTAAGAAGACTCAAAATTAAAAGAACTCTCCATTTTCTTCTTCTTCTTCTTCTCTTTGCAATCCTCTTGGATATGATCAGTTTGCCCATAATTCCAACACTTTGCTTTAGACCTTTTCCCAGAAGATTTAGGGTTCATGTCCTTCTTTCTTTTTTCCTTTGCTCTACCTTGGGGAATGAGAGCCTCCTTAGCCATCTCAAAATATTTCCTCCACATCTCTTTGAAAGAAGTTCAGCAACCACTTCATCTATTTTTAATTTGGCGGTGGTACTTCTAATGACCATCACAAGATGATCCCACAAATTAGGCAATAAGAACAACAGTAGCATGCAATGCTCTTCTTCACTAATAGACACACCAATAGATGTCAAATGTTCAATCACCATATTGAATGCATTTAAATGATCTGCCATAACCATTATTTTGTCCATCCTCAAGGACTACAACTTCTTTCTCAGGAAGAGCTTGTTTACCAAGGATTTTTCCCAATAATTATCTCCTAACTTCTTCCACAAAGAATCTATAGTTTTCTCCTCATGAACATTGAAGAGAAACTTTTTTTCAAGACATAGCCTTATTATTCCTTTGGCCTTTTGATCTGTTAAAACCCAATTTTCTTGCTTCATACTTGAAGGCTTGTTTCTAGACACAACAACCCAAAGATCATGATTAATTGATATATCTTCAACTTTAATTTTCCACAACTCAAAGTTTGTGCCATTAAAATTTTCAATCTCTACTCTCCTTGTACCCACCATCTCAATTACTAGATAAACATTTTTCAAACTCCCATTGGAAACAAATTGACACAAAAAATAACCCTACCCAATAAGGATAACCCAGGCTCTGATACCACTCATTAGGAAAGCTACTAGCAGAAACACCTTCCAAATGTCAATTTACCAAGGAAATTATATAAAGATCAAATCTATTGAAATGCATAGGAAAAATAAGAACAAAGGAAATAAAGGAAGACATAAAATAAAACACATGAGATGGAGATTTATGTGGGAAACCCTTTAATAAACAGAGTGTCATCCTATGCATTACAGTAACCAATACATTACATACAACTAATAGACACAAGCTTAGATTTCCTTTACAATCAACCCCACTTCTACCATTATGACACTGTTCTTCAAGCTCATAGCCTTAGCCCTCACAACCACCTATAGCAATAAAATCATCATTGTCAATTGCAAACTTTGAACACTCTATTAATAAATCTCACATACATTTATACACTATACAATTTTTTATGGAGTTTGGTATGTCAACCATCACATAACATAACTAATCAACCAACTCCACTTCACACCATAACTATCACCATACTAGAAACATCCATGTTCCCATACCCTCGATACTTGTGTCTGTTGTATAGATCCATGCTCATACTTAGCACCTTGCAGTACCATCCTCATACTCTGTACCCTACCATGCTCATACTCAACACCATTCTCTCGTGCTCTTGTACTTGGCATCCACTCTAGCTATATGACATCACTCCTCTTACCTCTAGTCTTTATCATATGCAACATCACCATACTGCACAAGTACATCACTATACTACACCTACATCATGATACTTCGCTCTGTATAGTATGGGAGAGCTCACTATACGGGAGATTTCACCATATGGGAGGCATCATATAGAGTACTCCACCAACTCAACAATAGAACTATATAAGTTTGGTTTTCAATTCAACACAAACTATAAATATTCAACAAGAAGGTTCCAACCTTAAATCTACACAACAAAATCAAGCTGACACAACTAGCAGACCTCAATAAATTGATGAAAATAATCAAAGAATAATGGATAAAAAGAGTTGAAAAACTGTCAACACCACTTGTTATACACAAATTAAAAAATTACCCAACTCTGAACAATGTTCCAATAATGAAAAAAATTCTAAATCTAATTACTCAATTGAGAAGTTCTTTTTCATGATTATGAATATACAGCCCAAATCATACAATGCAGGTAACTAGTCAGCATTATGATTGAGCAAAGCTTAGTTCTAATTTCACACTTTCTTCCTATTCTTTCCTATTCATAAACCGATCATCTTACTAACAAAAAGTGTGTTGAGATAGTTTTCGATGTTCTTAATAGATTTATAGTTACCTAAGGTTGTTTGCCTAGCTCTTTCCACTCCAAGCCATTTCGTTTGGGTGGTTTAATCCTTATAGGCATTCTACACAATTTTGGTTGAATTTAATCCTAAACATCCTTGTTTTAATAGTGTAAATCATTTATTGAAGGTGTATTTCCAAATCATTAAAAACTATAATATATATACAACTATTCAAAATATAAAAGATATACAACTATTCTATCTTTTACAAAAATTACCAACAAATATGTCATAGTGTAATCTATTTTTTTTCTAGATTGCTCCTTAGATAAAATCTTGCATTTTCTGTCTTAGAAACCATTATACATTTTGGAAGAACCCCATGGGTTGGTTTTATGGCATGGGTAGTCAACTCAAAAAGAAGAATATGTTAGGAAAGCAACAGTGTGGAAATTCTTTTTGAATGCCAAATGATAGGAAAATAAGCATAAAAAATATTATAGAGATGTGCAGGTTAATAAATTATCAAAAATCATATCAAACACAAGATAGAGAAAACACAGATTTAATGTGGGAAACCCTTCCACGAAAAACCCACCACCCAAAACCCTAAGTAAGCTTTTTTATTGTAGTAAACAAAATTTACATACAACACTCTAGATTTTCACAACCTCATACTACCTTTTCAATCAACTTGATTTCATTAAGATACATTCAAATGAATTCTTGCAACCATTAAAACACCCTGCAAATTTGTTACAAAATAACACAAGTAGATACAAGGAAAATGGTTTGCCAACCATCTATCACACATGGATGCATTTGGTGAACACAGATGCTTCAGTCACTCCTTCATTCATCGTACTATTCGACACCATCACCACTATACTATTTGGCACCATGTATTGTCCATCACCACCGTACTGTCAGGCACCATGACACCACCTTACTATTTGGCACTCATGGCACAAATATTTCTCACTGTATGACTCAACCATAGTATGGCTTATCCACCATATAGCCCAACCAAAGTATAGTTCATCCACCATACAGTCAGTATGGTGGACTCCTCCAATTATTAAAAAATTAATATTATCATCATACATTAATATATATATATATATATATATATATATATATATATAACTATCACCATACGGTGACAGACCTCTACCATATAGTGGATTCACCGTATGGTGATGCTGCACCATATGGTGGACTTCATCACCATAACAATCTCCCACTTGAAGAAGTGCAAAATCACTCTCTCAGTATAGCTAACAAAAGTTAGGAGCATTAAGCCCCATGGAGTTTTTGCACCATTTGAACTTAGTTGTGTTCATCTGCAAAAATTTTTCAAGTATCAACATTTTCAAGATTTACCTTTTCATCTTCAACCATGTCACCTACAAAGTGGTATTGTGTGTCAATATGCTTTTTTTTAGCATGAAAAGTAGGATTTTTCACCAAACATATTGCACTTTGACTCTCGTAGAGAATTGTAATTCTTCCTGCATCATAGCGAATATTTGAACATAAAAACTTAAGCCAAACTACCTCCTAATGAGTAGATGCCATGTACTCTACCTCTATTGTTGATTGTAATTACAATTTGCCATTTTCTCATCCAATTGATAGCACCACCATTCACCATGAAGACATATCCATTGTTAGATCTTCTCCTATCAATGTCTCTAGCCCAATCCATGTCAACATAACCTTGAATTCTAAGCTAACTATTAGATCCTATTGAATTACCTTGATAACATAACATGTACTATGACATACCCTTCAAATATCACAGAACTCTTTTCACAACATCCCAATGTGACTTGCCAAGATTTTCCATAAACTAACTCAATACTCCCATTGCTTATGCAATGCCTAGTCTCATACTGACCATTGCATACATAAGGCTTCCAGCAACACTTTCATAAGGTACACACTTCATCTCTTCAATCTCATCAAGAGTCTTTGGACTGTCATTTACTAAAAACTTTGTTCCATGTAGCACTGGAACTACCTGTTACTTGCAGTTAGTCATATTAAACTACTTTAGAACATTGGTAATATATTTTCTTTGGATAAGCCAAAGTTTTCTACCTACTCTATCCCTATGATTTCCATCCCCAAAATAAATTTTTTTGACCCTAAACTTTTCATTTAAAACTTTAGGGATAATTGAGATTTTAATTCCAAAATCATTTCCTTATTATTTCCTCTAAACAACATATTGTCTACATATAGAGTAATAATAAGTATCTGATCATGTTGAGCTTTATAGTATACATAGTGATACTATTTAAATCTTCTAAAACCCAAAGACAAAACATATGTATATCATGTTTTTGGTACCACATTCTGGGTGGTTGTTTCAAACCATACAAAGATTTTTTTAATTTACATACCAAATGTTCTTTACCTTTTTCTGCAAAGTACTCTAGTTGGCACATGTATTTCTCTTCTTCAAGACCACTATGAAGAAATGTCATTGTCACATCCATCTACTCAATTTCAAAGTCATGTGTCCCTAGAAGTGACAATAGAAATCTGATAGATGTTAGCTTAGCCACAAAAGAAAATATTTCTCCATAATCAATCCCTTCTTTCTTAGAATACCCCTTCATAACCAATCTTGTATTGTACTTGTCAATTCCTTTTTTTGTACCATACTTATTCTTAAAGAGCCATTTACATCCTATGGGTTTCCTCCCATTAGGCAAAGGTAATGAATCCTAGATATCATTTCATCCTTCATGGCTAACAACCAAGAATCTAAATTTGGCATTTTAATTGCTTCTGTGACATTCCTAGGCTCATCAACATCTATAAGCAAAGCATAGGCACAATTAAAATTCAACATGGAATAATTAAATCTCTCTCATGAATAACCATACTTATCAGACTGTCATCTCTCTTGAGTAGATCTCCTCACTTCTTATGGTAAAACTTCCTAAGGTTCAAGATCATGTTCTTCATCACTTGTATGATTGCTCAAGCTCTCCTTGTTTTCCTTCTCAAGTATTTTTAGATTCTCATTCTTAGCTTCATTTGGAGTTTGAAATACCTCCTATCTGGAAGTTAAAGGGATTTGAATTACTTTCTTTCTCTTCCCATTTTTCTCTAGGTGCTCAAGTGATTTTGGTTTCATTTCATAAAAGATAACTCTCCTACTATACAAGACCTTTTTAGTGAGAGGGTTCCAAAATTTGTATCCCTTCACACCAATATCGTACTCAATGAAGATACACTTCACAACTTTGTTATCCAATATTGGCCTACTCACTTCAGATACATGAGCGTATTCCTCACAACCAAAAATACGCAATTGCCTTAATGAGGGCTTCTTACCAGACCATGCTTCCATAGGCATATTGTCAATTAGTGCAGCCGTACGAGAATAGTTTAATAAGTAACATGCTATTGCCACTGCTTCAGCCCAAAATTTCTATTCTAGACCAGCACCTCCCAACATGCTCCTTGCTCTCTCCATCGATGACTAATTCATCCTTTCCACTACTCTATTTCATTGTGGAGTATAAGTCATCATGTTATGCCTCCTAATGCCATGATCTACACAAAAAATTCAAAATATGCATTGCAAAATTCTGCACCATAATCTATCCTTAGGCATTTAATCTTTCTTCTAGTCTAATTTTCAACAATGTTTTTGAATTCCTTTAACTGATTGAACACTTCTAATTTTTTCTTTAAAAAATAGACAAATGTTCTTCTTGAATAATCATCAATAAATGATACATAATATCTTGAATAAGATGAGGAAGGAACATCCATAGGACCAAACACATCAAAATGAATATAGTCCAACAAACTAGAAGATTTTTGAGAACTAGAATACAATTGAACATAGTTTTGTTTTCCATAGATGCAATATACGCAGAAATCAAATTCAATGTTATAATCAACCAACCCCTCAACCAAGTTTTTATTCTTCAGGTTTTTAAACCTTTCTCACCAATATGGCCAAGCCTATGATGCTAGATCATTGTTTTCTCTATAGGAAGCTTAACTTCCATAGCATTTTCACCATGGGTTGTTTCATTACTTCTACCAAACTTTACAGTGATACTATTATAGCACATAGGTTTTGCATCTAACTTATACAATGTTCCAATGTATTCACCCTTAGCTAAAACAATAAAACCCCTAGTCATATTGTAGCCACCATGGACAAACATTACCTGAACTCTGACATCATTCAACTTGCTTATAGACAGTAAGTTTCAAGCCAAATTGGGTATGTGAAGCACTCCATCAATTCCTTTTATTCTTCCATCAGGGAACCAAATTTTGACTCTTCCTCTACCCAAAATTTCTAGTGTGGAATCGCTCACCAAGAATACTTTTCCACCATTGTATAGTTCATATTTTGAGAACCATTCTTTATGAGATTTCATGTGGAATAATGCTCCCAAATCCACCATTGCTACAAAGGCATCAACATCATTTTGAGAAGATTTAGTGTCAGAAGTAAATTTCTTCTTCTTCTTTTTCTCCTCCTTACAATCCTTTCAAATATGACCTTTCTGGCCACAGTTCCAACACTTCACCTTGGACTTCTTTCTAGGAGTGGCAGATTGCTCCTGAGACTTTAACATTGTGTCCTCTTTCTTACTCTTTTCCTTAGATCTTCCTTTGACACTCAAGGCTTCTTTGGCTTCACCAGAGGACTTCTTTCATATCTCCTCTAATAGAAGTGCAGCAACTACTTTGTCCATTTTCAACTTGGTAGTTGTACTTCTGATGGTCATTACCAAATGATCCTAAGAATCAAGCAATGAGCATAGTAGTAACATGCATTGATCTTCTTCATCAATGGACACACCAACAGATGTTAACTATGTAATCACCATATTAAATGAGTTTAGCTAATTTTCTATAGCCATTCCTCCATCCATCTTCAAGGAGTATAGTTTCTTTCTTAGGAAATTCTTGTTTACCAAAGGTTTTCCCTAATAAATGTCTCCTATTTTTTTCCAAAAGGAATGTATGATTTTCTCTTCATTGACATTCAATAAAACTAAGTCTACAAGACTCAATCTTATCAATCCTCTGGCCTTCCAATCCATTAGTTCACAATCTTCCTATTTCCTAGGTCTCAATCAACTAGCAAATTTTCTACTTTGAGTTTCTACAACTCAAAGTTCATGCCATTGAAATTTTCAATGTTTTCTTATCTTGATGTACTCAATATCTCAATTTCTAGATAAGAAATTTGCAAACTCCCACTAAAACAAAATTGGTATAAAAATCTAAACCCTACCTGAAAAGGATAACATAACTACCCAGGCTTTGATACCACTTGTTAGGAAAGCAACAATGCAAAAATACTTTCTAAATGAAAAATGATAGGGAAATAAGTATAAAAAAAAATTATAGGGTTCTATAGGTTAATAAATTATCAAAAATCATATCAGACACAAGACAGAGAAAACACAGATTTAACGTGGGAAATCCTTCTAGAAAAAAAACCCACCACCTAAGACCCTGAGCAATATTTTGCATTACTTTAAATGAAATTTACATATAACACTTAATATTTTCACAAGATTTTACTTCCTCTTCAATCAACCTAATTTCATCAAGATACATTCAAATGAATTCTTGCAACCATTAAAACACCCTACAAATTTGTTATAGAATAACACAAATAGTTATAGGCAAAACAATTTGCCAACCATTTATCACACATGCATACTTTAGGTGAATACGGATGCTTTAGTCACTATTTCATTCATTGTACTATCTAAGACCACCACCATACTGTTTGGCACCATGTACTATTTGTCACCACTATACTGTCTGACATCACAACACCACTGTACTGTCACACCACCATATTGTCCAATATCTATCAATGTACAACTCAACCATAGTACGGCTCATCCATTGTAAAATTCATGCGATGGACTCCTCCAATTATTAAAAAATTAATTTTATTGATGTACATTAAAATATATATATATATAATTGTCACCATGTGGTGAGGTGGCACTATATAGTGCACTTCATCACCATAATAGAATAATCAACAATAAAGTAAGGTAATAATTCATCTAAAATCATTAGAATGAAGGTTTAAGCAGAGAAAACATGTTAAAGTGTGGGGTTAAAGTTAAGCCTTCCCTTTAACATCATTTTTCTTGTATATTCCAAGCGATATCTAATACACTATCATTTTCCAGCAACAACATTGAAGATCTTTCCTATTCAAAGTAACCACATACACATAGGTGTGTTCAAGTGCAAAGTCATAGTAACCACAAGGAGATCAAAAGATAAATAAAATATATATAAATATCAATGGCTATCAACATTTACAAGAGCAAGGGAAAAACCCCATAAACAAGAAGGAACTTGGTCTTGTTGATGTTGCTACCTATTCCTTCCAGCCGTAGTCTCTCACTATTGTTCACCATGTTCTCTCTAACTTTTGCTGTCAATTCCCTTGTCTCCTCTCATAAAAACCCCCTTTTTTCCTTTTCCTTGTTGCCATGTTGTTGTATTTTCCTCTAACTCCTATTGCCTTCTTTACTATTCCAATTGTGTTCATTTATCATTTCTCTATCCCACTCTTTCCTATGTAACTACATTCCCCAAAACCACCCTTATTTCCCTCCTTCTACCTTTCCTTCTCCATTAGTTGTCAATTAATGACATTCCCTGGGTCAAAGTAATGATAAAAAAATATAATATATAAATATAATTGTAATATTTATTTCAACATTAAAAAAAATATATCACTATGTTGTTAGAACCTATGAACAAACCATCGTTTAATAAAATATGTTGCAAACATTTGCATACTTAATTAATGAACAATATAGATAAAACAAAGAAAAGAAAAATATTCAACACACTCATGTTCTCTTTCACATTTAACATAACATTTAAAAAATAGATTAACATTTCTATAAAAAAACATTTAAATTTCTACATGTTGTGTGGGCTGCTAAGGTTGATTTTTCCATTTCCTTTCAAGAGGCTAACCCTCTCTACCTCAACCACACTCTTGTTGTGATGAATCTTGCATTCACTCAAACACTCACAAACAAGATTGAGTCAATATTCATCCATCAATAAAAAAACTTAATAGACATCAAAAACATCATGTAATAACAATATAATATCACATACATCAATATCCACAATGCATCATTATCATGAACATAACTTATAATATTATTTATCTCAAATCCATAACTTCATTAAAAAAAAAAATGTATTAAGCCTAATCATATTTAACATAGAAAGATATAACCAAAACTACCAATGATTAATCATCCATCTTATCACACTATTAACCTCATCATAAATGAATATTCAACTTAAATCATTTCTTAAATCCAAGTCAAACCAAGGTTCAAGACCAAGTCAAAATCAACAAGGTTGCCACATAATCGCTACATAGGAAAAGATAGAAAGTTACAAGATGGGTCATGACAAGTTGTGATCTTAGTTTCAATAGATAAGTTTTGATCTCAGTTACAATAGATCTAACTTTTCATGGAGAAAAATGATTATTTGATCCTGAAATCAATTCAAAGATCTTACAGAAACTTATAAAGAAACATTGCCATGGTTCAATTCAAGTGAGCTTTAAAAATGATAAAATTAACAAAGGATACCATCACATTATAGGAGACAAGTGCTAAGATTTAATTTTGTCACATGTCTTAAATTGATTAGATGTTTGTATAAATGGCATGACCTAATGTGAGTACCCTAGTCAATTACTTGAATATATAAATAGATATGAAAGAGCATTGCAAATATTTTCAACCAATTAAAAAGAATATACAATAATTTTTAAATTTTTAAATTAAAATGTCCCAAGAATTTTGAATTTAAATTAAAGTACACATAAATTCATTAGTTGAAGCAAAATTAAAAAATAATTTATATAACATATCATTCAAAATTACTATTTCCTTCTAAACAAATACAATACTAAGTTAAAGGTAATACCAAACTTATGTAATGAAAAATGCATATATGTATATATTTTTATTATTATTTGTTCCTGCCATGGCAGGAAACTTATGCATTCATTAAAAGCGAATGATCTTATTAGTTTGTCCAATCAATGGCTTTTAAAAAAAAAATCCCTTTTCCACTATAGACATATCTTTTTTTGACATTTTTGCAAATTTAGTGAAACTTATTTTTATACAATTTAATACGCCTATGTCTGCTATAGTCATAAATTTGAATTTTTTTAATTTTTTTTTTGCACATAAAATAATTTGTTTTTCTCTTTTTTCAAACTTTAGATATCAATATTGAGAATAATAATAATAATAATAATGAAACATATTGTCAAACATTTATAGATTGTGGTTACAATTGTATTCCATTTCTAAAAAATGAACACAAACAAAGAAAAAAAGACAACATAATAAGAAATTAGAAAGATGAAATTTCTCATCATTTATTATTATTGTGGTTACAGTTGTATTCTGTTTCTAAAAAATCAACACAAACAAACAAAACAAGACAACATGATAAGGAATTAAAGAAATGACATTTCTTGTCATTTATTATTGTTGTGTTGCATAAGTTTGCTTTGAAAGGATGCTAGGGCATATTTTTCTTTATAATTGTGGCTTATAAATTATTTTGAGGTCAACATTTGTCCTATTGATTATGGAATCCCCTAGAATTGTTGTTTCCTTATTTATAGCATTGGTTGATTGTTTTTAATTCACATTTCTAAAAGCTTTCGTCTCTTCCTAATAGAGTACAAGGTATGTCTAAGATTTTTCTATTCTTTTTATTTGAGATAATATTGTGTTCCAGTTTATAAAAGAATTGAGTTTTTTGTTTCAAAATTTGAGATCTATGATCTATTGTGCAAAATCAAGTTTGTTGTAAAAGAATAGTTTTTTTTTTTTTTTTGCAAAGATCTATGCATATGTTGGAGATTGCAATAATTTTGTGCATAGATAAAATGTAGAACAATATAATGTGTTTGATTAATGGCTTCTGATTATTGTGGAAAACTATATTGGAAATTTGAGTACGATTTGTGATTAGGATTTTTGATGTTTAGTGTTGAAGGCCCAAAGCACCTAACAAATAAAATCTAGTGTCTTGGTTATAAATATAAAAGAGATATTCCCCTAG
This sequence comes from Cupressus sempervirens, assembly GCA_028749045.1. Taxonomy (NCBI): domain Eukaryota; kingdom Viridiplantae; phylum Streptophyta; class Pinopsida; order Cupressales; family Cupressaceae; genus Cupressus; species Cupressus sempervirens. The sequence goes on along the minus strand of CM053787.1, from coordinate 274,611,071 downwards.
TATACAAATTGACCAAGCCTGAATGGAGTAATGAGGTCAGTTTACTGATGCAATCATTCATTACAAAGACAAATTAGAGAATGTTTATTATAAGCTTTAATTTCAAATCCTCTGATCCATTTTTACACTTTGTCCATATCCACTTCATTTGATGTCAAAGTTTGACTTCCAAATCTTCTTAAGTGATTGTTGGACGCTTGTATTGATTTCAACTCTAAAACCCCCATCCCTACATTTCTAAAAGCATCACAATATTTATTTGTCATACTTATAGTAGCTAGTGAAACACTACTTTTATCGAACACATATTGCCCCCTTACTAATTCTCATTTATTGATCTCAAGTATAATGAGTGGAAAATAGATCACTTCATAGTCATTCACTTAGACACATGCTAATACCTCTTTATATATTGACAAATTCTTATTTTTGAATATATCTATTTTATTTTTTTTAAATGTATGATTATCTATTATATTTTAATAATAATATTAGTAAAATATTTTTATCAAATTTAAATTTCATATACTATGATACTATTATAGACTATTCTATCTTATAATATAATATAATTTTAATGTATACAAGGTAAATATAATGTCAAGTTCATCCAAATTTCCAAATTTGAAGTTGAAGTTCAACCTGGAAACTTAGGATTCAAGGATCTAATGGGTGTGTGTTGTTTTTACTATTGCATTATTCATCCACCAAGTGACTACTAAAAGCATCAATGGCTTTGCATTCAAATGTTTTCATGAAGCTTGTTTCTAATATTACATACTTATATGTGTGTAGCATACACATATACATTGTTGGACAGGGCATAATATTTGTTTCATTAAATGATTCATATGAATAAGGATGACTCATCACAATTAGTATAGCTAAATCAATTGAATACAATTGGTCAAGAACCAAGCTTTGATAATAGGAAATAATAATAATACGTTGACTTGCAAATAGTTGGATTCTACATTCCACTACTTACACATACATTGCTGGACAAGGCATACTATTTGTTCCATTAAATGATTCATAGGAATAATGATAAGGATAACCCATCACAATTAGTGTAGTTAAATCAATTTAATATGATTGGTCAAGAACCAAGCTATGAGAATAGAAATAATAATAATATGTTGACTTGCAAATAGATGGATTAAACATTTCACTACTGATGCATATACATTGTTGGATAGGGCATAATATTTTCTCCATTAAATGATTCATAGGAATAAGGATGACCTATCACAATTAGTGTAGCTAAATCAATTGAATACAATTGGTCAATAACCAAGCTATGACAATAGAAAATAGAAATAATATGCTAACTTGGAAATAGTTGGATTCTACATACCACTACTTAGTATAACAGATAGGATTAGAATCAACAATAGTTAATACATAATGAATAGAAGAGTACTATGCCTTAAGGTTGACCCATAATGAGATTCACTTCTAAATGAGAGGTCTACACAATTGAAAAATATGTAGTTTTTTTATTCACTCCTTCCCAACAAGTTCCCCCTTCTTCCTCTGCCTCTCCAACATTATCTTGTAAGTTCATAACTCCTTTTTCTTTTAAAATAAATGTCCTTATTGCTATTGTTTCTGATGATGGACTGAGAAAATGTCCAAATCCTACTCTTATTGTTGCTTGGCTTTTCAAAAATGTGTTGATTATTTGTTATTCTCATCTTTTCAACAATAGATTTCCTAGAATGTGTCAGTTGAATAGTTCTTAAGTTTCAATAGTTCTTAAGTTTCAATAGGGAGTGGGATTTGAACCACAATTTCTCTCTTTCAAAAGCATCTGATTAACATTTGTCCTAGCTCTTGACATCCACCATAAAGTTATCAAGAGTCAAATGGATTCTAAAATGATAGCTGAAGCATTTAAAGGAGGAAAGCCTATAAAGTTCATTCAAATTAATATAAGTTCACAATTCAAATATTTTAACTTTATAGGCCTCTTCTATAATTTATGCAGCAAATCATTTAGTCTTGCATAAACCATTCCACCACTTTCTTAATGTGTCTTTGTATAACAATAAAAAGATTGGTATATCTTAATTTATTTTTTCACTGAAAAATGCAATATCCTCATCTTTTTAAATTGCTCATTTTTTCTTATCTAGTAGAAATTAGTGTTAGTAACCATTATCATGGAAGTATTTTTCTAAGATTTACGTTGAAGTTTCTCCAATCTGTCAAAGTAGCTGGCTGAGAAGAATTCCTTCTATCAAATTCAGTCGGTGTGATTATTTCTGTTAAACTCACATTGAGGGATATCTTGTTAGATAACTATAATTTTATTATGTCAAAAACCATTTGCTAAGTGTTATCCATAGTACAAAGTTGCATGATGATTTTATTTACTATTTTTTTGTATAAACTTGTACATTGAGGTGTATCTTTTTAGTCAAACTCAAATGATACTCTTTGAAATCCACTTACCAAGGGTTATCATTTCTGTAAGGCCACTTGTTTAGGGTCATACCATCTATGAAATCTATCCAGTGGTATTCAATGTGGGCAAGTATTCATTCTAGTGATATTCTGAAATTTGAATTTGAATTTAATAATTCACTACTCTGGGGATGCACATAGAGGAGGTGATAAACATTATTTGCAACTTCTACTTTGCAAATATTTTTCTTCTCTGATACTAGATGTCTATTTATTGGAAATACTGCTCTTTGGAGACTATTTCTTGTTTAGTAGTGTTGACAATAAATAGAGAAATGTCGATTCATCTAAACTTGTTTAGGTAATTTGTAACTGGAAGGAAAGGAGATTATGATTTGTTAGGGTTGTAACTTCTAGTTAGATTGATCTATTTTCTCGCCCTTGTCTGTGCAAGAAAAATTTGACTTATAATTTTTTGGTTTTTTAGGAAAGTATAACTATCATGGATATATTAACGAGTAGAATTGTCATGTATCTATCATGCAGTCTATGTTTAAGCATTTTTAAGTTTGAACTGTGATCTCATCAGAGAAACCTTGATTATGATTAGAATTTGGTATCGTCAATGATATTGACAATGAGAAGAATGATTCATCAATGTCTTGTATAACATTGAATTATGTTTAACATGACTGTGGAAAATGCTTGAAGTTTCTTTACTTATTTCAATTCTCATCAATATTTTAGGTCACATTATATTGAAAGTATATGGTTCCTTAATGTGTTATATAATGTCGAATTAGGCTTGACATGAATATGGTGAATTGTTGAAATTAGTTTTTATTTTAATGTTCCTATCATATATGGGAGCAATTCCCGATTCAAGTCTTTATTTTTATCATTTTGGGTCATCAATGTTGTAGGTCTTGTTATAATGAGAAATGTGATTAGTCCATATATTAGGTAATTCTATAACCACTAAGAAAATCTCCATATACAGAAGTAGCAGGTTTTATTGGCATTCTTGTGACAAGGTTCAATGCTTCTCCTAGAAAGCCAACATGTCCAAGTAGGTCAACCATGCATGCATAATGTGCAAATCTTGGTAGAATACCATAATTTTGACTCATGCTGAAGAAGTATTCACGTCCTTTATCCACCATTCCTACATGATTAAAGGCATATAGCAAAGAAAGCATCCTAATGTGGTCAGGTTTCTTTCCTATTGAGATCATCTCTTTAAACAGTTGAAGAGTAGTCTTCCCTTGCCCATGTAAAGCATACCCTTAAATCATGGCATTCCATAAGGTCAAGTTTGTTTTAGGAGTTTTCTCAAACATTTGGCGTGCATTCTATACCCTACCACATTTTGAATACATGTCAACAAGTCCATAGCCCACAAAGACATTGAACACAATTCCACTCCTAAACATATATTGATGGATATATTTGCCTAGTTTTAGAGCCCCTATATAGGCACAAGAAAGTAGCACACTGGAAAAAGAAACACCATCAGGATTCACTCCTTCCAAACTCATTTTGAAAAAAAGCACCAACACTTTGTCATAATGCCTATTCTGCCCATAACCTAGACAATAATATTAGGGAAATTTTTTGAAAGTCTCTATGGTTTGAGAAGTATGAAATGAACTAATTATAGTGTAACATTGAGAAGACCATATGATCTATCAAAGTACTATAAACAAAAACAGTTGGTTTGATACTTTGCTGCACCACCTCATAGAACAATAGAAATGCATCATCTAGTTTACATAACTTGGCATATCTAAGTATCATTGTTGAGTAGATGTTGGAATCCAAAAACATGTCTCTTGATTTCTGATTAATTATTTATTTGTATTATTATTATTAAATGAATTAGTTTATATTAATTAAAGCTCATTTTATTTGTCTCTTCTATATAAATATCAAGTTTTTCAAAAATTGGACGACAAGCACATTTCTTTGACTAGCATGGCTATATTATAGATATTATGGTCTCTTATCACTCATTTATCTATTTTGAATTTCTTATCATTAAAAGTAATGCATTGTGTAATTTGATAGAAACATCAATTAATTACCCCTCACAATCAAACATACGAACATCAAATACTTATGAATTATTTTGTCTATAACAATAAAAGAAAAATTCAAAATTATTTCCATATGTTGAATGATTCTTTGTCAATGTTGTATTGGATCAAATGAAAACTTCATATCTACAATAAACTAGGAAATTTAATTTTCCATTAAAAATGTTTGGTTTCAATCCATGAGATATTTTTTCTATTTAAGCCACATAAGCGAGATCCACCAACTAAAGACTAAGCATTACATAACATACTTGAGAAACTAGATTAAAGTACACGTGACATTGACATGGATGAACGCAAACCTAAAGAAGCATAAAAACCCCATGGAAAAATCCTTCTCAAAGCCATAATTTCATAGGCCCAAATATTCCATCTAGAAGCCACAATTAGTAAGTCAAAGGAATCCTTGTAGAAGGCATAATGTCTGCTATTATCTTCCCTCCATAATTATGATGTTATCTGCTCCATGACTTCTTTCCATGTTCATGGCTATTGTGATGACATTTTGTTTGATATTTATATCCTTATCGCATTATTCATCATCCACTAAATTGAAGAAAAATACTCGATGTGAATTGGTGCCCACACTCTCTACAAGATTTATGTGGAGGGGCTTCCATGATTTAGTTGCATGCAGGGTCACATTCTATTGGTGTTTGGAGAGGGGACAAAAATAGTGATGTAAAAAGCTCCACAAGAGACCTTTAAAAGGCACTCACACAAGAGAGGCAATTTGAGGTAATGAAACTTATATATTATTATTATTATTATATATTTTTGTTTTTTTGTATTTTAATTGCACTATGTTAAATATATTAAGGATTTTTCCTACATTTTATATTTATCATTTATTATTATAGATTATATTTTCTTGTTTGGACTTTTTAAGACCTTTCTACTATCTGTTATTACACAACCATGTACATGTTTATATTTATCTGTATCTTATGATGTATCTAATTCCATTTATTTATCTTGAAACCATTGAGGAATACTAGAATGTGAAAAAGAGCATCTAGGAAACAAAGCCTCAATGAGAATATATTGCATTGTCTACATGTGACATCTTATTAGGTATCAATCATGCTTGTTTGTTGTCTTCAATGGTTGACTCAGAATTATAAAGGTGGTTTCCTATGTTTTCAGTTCATCAAAACATGAATTAGAATTCAATAGATTCTAAGGATGTTCAGAAATATGACCAATTCTTTCTCAAATTCAAAGTTTAAGAAAATCTTGAAATAGATTAAATAGATTTGTCTATTAAGATAGTCAAATCTATAACGTACCCAACGATGCACCATAATGGTACAAAGAAAATCTAGGGTCTTGCTGATAAAAATAAAAGAGATATTCCCCTAGTATACAAATCGACCAAGCTCAAATAGGATAATGAGGTCAGTTTATTGATGTAATCATTCATTACAAATACAAATTAGAGAATGTGTATTACAAGCTTTACTTTTGAATCCTGTGATCCATTTTTACACTTTGTCCATATCCACTTTATTTGATGTCAAAGTTTGACTTCTAGATCTTCTTAAGTGATTGCTAGACACTTGTATTGGTTTCAACTCTAAAACCCGCATCCCTATATTTCTAAAAGCATCACAAGATTTCTTAGCAATTGAGAGTGTCCATTTTGATTGCATGATCTCCTGATTTCGAGGTATCTTATGATTAAAAAGAAAATTTGTTGAGTGTAACTAGGTGGTGACCTCAAATTGGATTCTATACTTTCATGATTATGGGACTTTTGATGATCCTATTTTCTTGGTTGAGGTTACATACTGAAATCATGGAGCTCTATTGGCCTTGGGCTCTTCTCGGATGCACTTATGATCATCCTTGTTTTGATCATGGTTACCTACAGAAATCATGGACTCCTAGTTCTAGCATGGGGTCATGTGAGATTTGCCCAAAGATTTAAGCATATTATTAGTGGGGAGTCCATTGGGTTGTAGGTTTTCTCAAGTTTTAAGACAAAGTGGGATTTGAACCTTAGTTTCTCTCTTTCAAAAGCATCCCATTACCATTAAATTCTCAAGTCTAGTATTTTTTGTTATTAATTACTTCTATACATTGTCTTCCTCTTTTTTTTGTGGTGGTCTTTTTACCTTCCATATACCCATGCCGTCTTCTCTAATGCTAAAACTTCTAAGTCCTAACATTGACTCCCTTATCTAGAAAAAGTGTTTTCTTCCTATCTATCTCTCGATGCCTCTTCTATACTAGCAAACTATAACTCTTCATGGTGTTTTGGCTTTGTGATTAGTGTGGCATTTTTTATATCTATATAGTGTACAAATGCTTTTGTTCTCTTGTTGGAGGACATCATTGGATGTGATTATTTTCCTAGGTGTGTGAGGTATGTGAAGTTTTCTTTGCATGTGAAATTTTAGTAAGCATGGATCCTATTCAAGTTGTCACAACATTAAGACTCTTTAAACTAAAAGTTCAATTTGTGCTCAAGAACAAAGGGTTGTTTGGGGCAATAGTCGAAATGAAGGAATAACACGTTGCTGATGAAGGTAAAGAAAAATGGTTTAATATGTGTCATCAAGCCTTTAGATCTTGTGATTACAAGAACAAAAATTTATATTTAATTTCTCAATTTACTATTGACAATGCTAAATTAGGCGTAGTTCTGCTATTATTTTCTAACCATATTAATTCTTACTTCAAATAACTTAGTATTCCTATAGTTTGACAATCAAGTCATACTTGGCTGATCCATTACTAATTGCAAATAATATACTTATTGTGTTTGAAGATTGACCCCAAACCATAGGAAGAGTTTGTGATATTTTTTGACAACTCATCAAATCAAACCTTCCCTTGGACCTCGTGAATAAAACTAGGTTCTTAGCACCGTGTTTGCCATGTAAAACCCTATAGAAGTATATTTGCAAATTGAAATAATAATATCCAAATTAGAGTTCTAGCTTCTAAGTTACAAAGATAAAAAATCTCTATAAACAAATTCATTGGTTTTATGAAGCAATAGTTTGCTCACATTTTCTATGTGATGCCAAATATGAGCATGTATGCATGTAGAAACTCTCTACAAGTAGATAAATCTATGCTACTTGTAGAACTTCTTCTTGTTTCATCTCAAAGACCATTCTTAGGACATCATTAATAACCTAAGGAAAAAATATTTGTTAGCAAAAGAGGCTCTTACAAAATGATTTGGTAATTGAAAAACTTCAATGGATATGCATAGGCATATAATAAATGCATATAAGGGAGATTAAACTATCAAAAATTCTGTTAGATCAAAGTGACAATGTACCTTGTTTGGGGTTGATGATGAAGATCACATGGACTTGGTGTTGACATGTTATTCCCACTTAAGAAATTTCTTATTATATTCTCCATCATTAGAATATCTCATTGGTGAAAGAAAATATTTGATTTATTTATTAAAAGATCAAATTTCTTTAAAAAAATAATAAAGTAAATTTCAATGCTGACTACTGATTTTTTGAAAGTAAACCTACAAGCCCATATTTTCATGTTAATGATAATATGTACTACATCTTGAATGTTAATTAATTGCTAGAATAAATAAACATAGCGAAAAAACACAAAACTAAAGAGTATTATTGTGCATCTTCTTGATTTTTCTTTTTAATTAGGAAAATTTGTGCTATAGACAATATTTGCAACATGTTTTTCAAAATATTGAGCAATTACTTTCTCTATTAGGAGAATTATACTGGTGACTAATATAACTAGGTTGAGAAAATTAAAAGACTATAGAATCTGACAATTGGAAAGTTGATAACAAACTTTACAACTTGAAAATGGATAAGCAAGTATGTATTCCAAGGCCACAGTGGGATTATCCCATTATAGGACCAATTGAATCAACTACAACGTGACATGTCTTCATATTTGACTATTCATGTGTTGAGCAATCTCTAAGGACACTAATAGGTGATGACTTTTTGAAAAATGCTTCAGGAAATATTTTCTATGTTGATATTGTTTCATGATTCTTTTCAAATTGTATGGACTTAGTACAAGAATCAAAAATCATTGAGAAACTAGAAAATGCTTATGTACGAGAGTACTTTGTGCCACCAACAAGATACCATGAAGCAATTTGTGCATATCAAGGAACTCGATATGCATCTATTGTTGGTGGCCTCTTTTCCCATAAAGCAGTTGAAGATTGTGAGGTTGCATCATGCATTTATAGTGCTATGCATTTAGCTATTACTAATGAGTGTGATCTTGTTCTAGTTCATGTGCTAAATGCACATGCTCATGCTGCTCACTTGGGTGAATTTCTTGTGACAAGAGTGACAAATTTGTACAATGAATTCATGTCTTTGTACACAGATCTACCAAAGGAAGCTAGTACTCCATGTGAATAGAAGCATCCAAGTGAGAAATAACTACCAACTGAAGTAGATATTACTTCTCCAACAATAGATTTGACTACTCCAACTCCTCCAATTTTAAGCTTTTCATCAATTTTTTGATGCTCTAGTAGTACTATAAATTGAATTCTTGTCACAAATTGGAAGTATCACATCATCCTTGTCCTATTTTTACATGTATCTACAAAGTATAAAGAATACTGTGGAGACTAGGTACTCTATCTAGGCATTTTATGCTATCAATGAACAAGTATGTATAAGTAATATGAATATTTTATCGATATATGAATAAAAATATTATTAAAGTAATATCTCTTCTAACTTTGCTATGAGAGAAATTTATAACTTGAATACTAATTATACTATTAAGATGCAATGAATAGTGGATGTATTGATGCATAATTAAACATTGTAATTAATAGTCATCCACTACACATTTATTGAATAGTATACCATTAACATGCAATGAATAGTGGAATGCATTGATGCAAAATTAAACATTGTAATTGATAGTCATCCATTGCACATATATTAAATATTATGTATGGAATCATTTATATTAATGATATTCGTATGATTATTACCATAAAAGGTATATTAATGAAAGAATAACACTAAGTTGAAGATATATCTCAGAACTAACTAATGCTTGATAAATTCTAAGAAACATTCCTCGTTGCAAATAGGTTTTTCATCTGCATGTTACACAAGGATGGATTTTCTTGATGCATTTGTTTCATTAGATCGCAATACAAATCACCTCTCTGAAAGTCCAGAATCTAGTATTCTTGAAAAAATTCTAGAACTTCTAGATGAATGCCAAAGAAAAATGTTGGAAGGATATTTTTATGATAAGCATGTTGTCATGTTCAGATATGATGGATGGGTAGACATTCAACCAATACCAAAAAATAATAAAATTCATGTTCTATCCCCATTCATGACTAATGGTGAATTTATTTACTTAAAAAATTTGGTGCGGGAATACAGGGGAGCTCATCTCATAGTTCATTGTGAAGAAATCATAAGACATTTACCTCGTGGAAATCACACTACACAAGAATTGATAGCCATTTTCAATCTAGCATGCAACACATTATTCTATGAACTATCACCATTTAGCATGATTTCTGAAGATGAAATACTTTTATCCATAATAAACCTTGCAGTAACATATCCAATTTTTTCACTTGAATGGCTTATAATACATGACAACAAAGAGATACTAGGGTAGTGGAATGATAATGATATGCGAGCCTTGGCAGTTAAGGCCATAAAGCACCATTACTCATGTCATTTTTTGTTTGTATTTGAAAATAATTTTGATCCACTTGGCATTCATCTTGTAGTAGATATTGGGAGATGGTGCATTCTTTATTGATGAACTAATGATTACAAGATGACAATCACCACAAGAATATAGCGGTGATGTATAAGCTTATGCTTAGTATGAATGAAAGTTCACAACTTGCATTGAAAAGCTATAATATTTTTCACTATGACAAAGTATAATATTTATCTGATCATTTCTATGTCATTTTCTTCTTAGTGAAGTATCCCTTTAGTCTTCAACAAATGTACTACAATATGTGTCTAGTAATCTCCATCTCACTTTATAATATATTAGAAGTCATTTTGAACTTTGAATTTTGTAAACATGTAGATAGCTTTGTTTAGCTAACCAATTTTTTGCAAAGTTGACTAAGAACTAGTACTATTTTGATCTACTATGTTTAATGTGTGCACAATGATTATGCAACACAATAGATTTTTTTTACATATGTAGAATAATAACTAGTGACCTAATTAATTACATCTAATATTGTGAAGGTTTGATTATGCTTTTCTTAATATGACATTTTGATTGCAAACTACGAAAAACAACAAGGATCAAATGCACAAGCTTGGCAATTGAGTGAAGAAAAAATAGTAAGTAAAGTTACACATTTGATTAGGATCTATAAATTTCAAATTTACAAGTTTACAAAATCTACTTGTTTCCTTCTATATTATTTCCGTAAGATCCATGTTAGCATTTCATAAGATCTATATTGGCATAATTTTATGTGTTCAAAGTAATGATTGCTAAAAAAAAAAGTCAAAGAAATGGTGTGCTTGAATAGACCTCAAAGATGCAAACTTACTAATTGTATTGTCTTCTTGACAAGCTTACAAATCTACAATTAGAACCTCATATAATAGATTAGAACACATATATACATTTGTAGGTCAAGACCAACCACAATCTAAGAATTTTTTTTCCACTTTTTGAACTGTGTCTCTGGATTGGTGACCCCCTTGTAGTGAATGGAGCATATCTACAGAACATGATGACTAAGTTGGTTGAGAACAAAAATTGAGGATGTGCCTACCTATGATGAACTTGTAAGAAAAACATGGATGGTGCTAATCTTGATAATATTAGTAGGTTTTACGCTATTCTTCATAGTGGAGAATACTACATAGTTTGTAATGTGTATGCATTTGGTATGTAACCGAGCAACATACAATAATAGTAATGTCACTAATCATGAAAATAGTAATGACATTTGGTATTTATCGGTTATTAGTGTTGTGATTGATCATAGTATGGAAATAATGTTTATAATGGAGATAAGCTACAAGTAACTATTGATAAAAGATGATTATGAAGAATATGAAAACAATCATTTTTTAGATACTATTTTCTAGAATTGCATATCATTTTCATCTCTTTATAATTGAAATTTTTGTTTGAGGGGATTGGTCATTTCTAATGTAATGTAAATATGTCTGTATTGAAACATGTCTTAACAAAAGTTTAAGAAGAAATGGAGAAGACATATAGGGATGTTCGCAAGAAAGCATCTAGTCAGTTTTCAATAGAGATAATATTGCCCAAGCTATGAAGACAAAAATGGCTAGGAACATTTGACACAACAGAACAAGCAACCTTTGCATATGACATGGCCAACATGTCAACAAGAGGCAATAATGCATGAAAAATCTTTTTTCATGTCAACCGTGCACCTCATAATTAATCTTGCAATGTGCAGGGCACTCAGATCTCAACTATAATGAGATCAAACAAGAAAAAAACTAAATTCATGAAATTGTCTAAATTGTGAGAATGTACTGAAAAAGTTGAAGAAAGAAAAGGACATATGTCATTTTGCAATAGATCTAAAATCTATCCAAAAGAAAAGTTTTGAAATGTTCAAGTGGTCATTATGTTGTACAAGTGTGGGATCCTATTCAACAAAAGCAAAAATGGCTAGGAACATTTGATACCAAAGATGAAGCTGCTCTCGCATATGATCTGGTTGTAATATCCTTCAAAGGATACAAAGTCATTACAAATATTGTGTGTCTAGATATAGAGATACATGAAACAAAAAGTATCTCACTTAGAGAAAGATCAACTTGGATTGAGCCTTCAAGTTGAACGATGTCCAATAGAAACAGAAAGAAATGGTCTAATATCAATGGTCTATACAAATGATCTTTTTGGTCATACAATACCTATCACTGAGAACCAACATTTTCTAGCTATGATGCACATGAAAACTAACATCCTTGAAGGTTTTCATAGAAATCTAGTACAAGATCTTTCATGAAAATAACATATCAAATCCATACATGTCGCTAGCATAGATAACATGTATTCTTCAAAAAGTGAAACAAAAATTCACTATCCATTATCTAAATCAACTTATCCTAGTGCAATTGGACTACCTAATTTTGAAACGAGTTATCAGAATATACATCCCTCAAATTTGATAAACTCATGCCCATTGCAACTACTACAACAAGATGTTTCCCCCATGTACTTGCCTCATGAAATGATGACGGGCCACAGCACCCGTACCAACTCACAACCAAAAATGCAACAATATGGAGATAGAGAGATGACAAAATTGCTTCATAAAGCATCCATTAATACTTGAAATTCATTAGAAGAGATTACATTTGAAGAGCTTACAATTCAAGAGCTTCCATTTCTCGAACTTCCATTAGAAGAGCTTCCATTTCTTGAACTTTTTTTTACAAATGATAATAGGCCTTTCTTAAATAGGCACTTACTACCCAAGGCATGATTTATCCACAACATTCTAGAATCTCCACAACCTTCTAGAATTTCCACCTAAATACAACTAAGCACCACTATGTGGTCCAATTAGAAAATTACATTTCTTTTGTGGATCACAACAAATATTAAATGCATGATGCCACCTACACACCTCAATTAATGGAATAACAACTATTTTTATTATTTTTCCATGCATGATGCCACCTACACACCTCAATTAATGGAATAATAGCTATTTTTATTATTTTTCTATGCATGATGCCACCTACACACCTCAATTGATGGAATAACAACTATTTTTATTATTTTTCTATTTATGCCATCCATGCACCTTGAAAATAGAGATTCCTCTTTTCTCCACTTTTCCTATTTTCTATTTTTAATTATTTTCCTTCCATTTTAGTCACTTTCTCTCTCCTCCACAAATTTTTCTTTTTTTTTTTCCCCTTTTTTTTTCCTCTTTTTTTTTTTCTAATAATTTAATTTTTCCATGCAAGATGCTCCTGCATCAGACTCCCCTGGTAGATAGAAAAGTGTGTCCCACACTTTGATGTCAAAAGAAAGATATAGAACCATCTTCATCTTCACCACAAGCTTCTACCTCAATAGGGACAAGAAAACCAACATACAAATCTTCGACATTTTTTTTTTTTGATGATGCATGATGCTCCTGCATCCGACTCCCATGGTAGGAAAAATTTTGCGAGTATGGAGTCACAAAATGAAGTAGCCATTGTTGACATAATTTTTTTTCTCTTCCTCCAACACATAGCTGGAACAAGTATCCGATGCTGAAATTTCTCTTTTGCAATGAACTCTATCCAAGCATAAATCTCATCCTCATTCAATCTTGTTGAATTAATCACACCTGTAATAAATCCAGAAACACCATACCAATCTTCCTTTGCATACCACACATGACTAACAAGATCCTCATGCAAAAAATCATCAATATCTTTTAAACTCATATCAAAGACAACATCCCATGATTCATAAGAATTTACCTGTTTGACATCTTCATCTTTGCTTACCTCTTTTATGTCATCAACAATGCACGTAACTACTCCACTTGCTTGATCTCCAACTAAGGCACTATACTTCTCCTCCATTGTTTTAGTCTTCCAATCACCTTCATCTACTTTTGGCATACAAATCTGGTTATCTTCATGCTCTTCCTCTTCTCTTTCATCTTCTTCAACTTTTGGTTCGCAAATGATTTTCTCTTCATCCACTTGCTCTTCCACTGGATCATCTTCCTTTTCCACATCCAAAGAATTATCAACATCTCTTTTCTGGTGACATGCTCTTCGTTTCTGCAACTCAGCTTCTAATTCAATCACTTGCTTCCACAAATCAACTAGCAATGATTGTTGATTTCTTGCTCTAAATTTCTCAAGTCGAGGAATCCTCAAAATCTATCCAATCACAAAAGTCATCTTCTTCTTTCTCTTCTCCATAATCAAGTCTTCAGAAGACAAATCTCGTCCAAAATAAGAACCTCATGCAAGCTGCCTCACAGTCGGTGCTCTGTCTACACAATTAAGAACTTCTTCACAAACTTCACCCAACTCAAGGTCCTGGTGCACACTGCCTCACATTCGGCAATCTGTCTGCACGCTCAGGAACTCCTGCTTTGATACCACTGATGATGGGCCACACCACCCGTACCAACTCACAACCAAAAATGCAACAATATGGAGATAGAGAGATGACAAAATTGCTTCATAAAGCATCCATTAATACTTGAAATTCATTAGAAGAGATTACATTTGAAGAGCTTACAATTCAAGAGCTTCCATTTCTTGAACTTCCATTAGAAGAGCTTCCATTTCTTGAACTTTTTTACAAATGATAATAGGCCTTTCTTAAATAGGCACTTACTACCCAAGGCATGATTTATCCACAACATTCTAGAATCTCCACAACCTTCTACAATATCTACAACCTTCTAGAATTTCCACCTAAATACAACTAAGCACCACTATGTGGCCCAATTAGAAAATTACATTTCTTTTGTGGATCACAACAAATATTAAATGCATGATGCCACCTACACACCTCAATTAATGGAATAACAACTATTTTTATTATTTTTGCATGCATGATGCCACCTACACACCTCAATTAATGGAATAACAGCTATTTTTATTATGTTTCTATGCATGATGCCACCTACACACCTCAATTAATGGAACAACAACTATTTTTATTATTTTTATATTTATGCCACCCATGCACCATGAAAATAGAGATTCCTCTTTTCTCCACTTTTCCTATTTTCTATTTTTAATTATTTTCCTTCCATTTTCGTCACTTTCTCTCTCCTCCACAAATTTTTTTTTTTCCCCTTTTTTTTTCCTCTTTTTTTTTTCTAATAATTTAATTTTTCCATGCAAGATGCTCCTACATCAGGCAGATGCAGGAGCATCATGCATCATGAAAAATGGAATTTTTCAATTCTAAACATGGATCCAATTATAGAAAAATATGCTAATAATGTTCCCAATGAAAATGTTTCTTCATTTCTAAAAAATCTTGCTACCAATCCTAACAATATAGATATGCATGGTATTAACTATGAAAATTTTGAGTTCTCTAGTTTCCATGTGACATCAAAATATATAGGTCTTGAATGTCATGGTCTAAGTGATAATAATGTCATTGAACTTCACCGTTGAATTTATGATTCAAATAGTATAGAGATAGAGCAATCTAAATATTATTTCTATTGCTTGATGACATAGTCAACATATCATATTTGATGGGGAGATGTGAAGAGAAGGTGAAAAAACCATAAAGATAACATGGAGACATGATTAGAGAAAAGAATAGTAGCAATTTTCACTACTTATGTTTTGTATTAGCATTTGTCTTTTTTGAATCTTTCATCAATGATTATTTAATATTGTAGTGGTGATGTGAAGAGGGAAGGCAAAAAAAGCATAAAGATAACATGGAGACATGACCAAAGAACAAGAGGAATATTAATTTTTGTATTCGCTACTCATGTTTTCTATTTGCATTTTTTTTTTTGAATATTTCATCAATGAATTCTAATGATGTAACATGTTATGCATTTTTTATTCTAGTATCATAATATGTATTTTTCTAATATGCGATACTAGAAGAGATATGAATTATAAATTTTTGTACTACCTACATGTCTTTAGGTTAACATTTATAATTGTTAAGCAGTGCATGCAATTATTCTTCTATAAAAATATCAATGTGGAAGTACATTTTTCTTATCATGACAACCATAGTCCAAATCTAAATCATTTTATGAAAGTTGAATCATGTTGTACTAGAAACTTGTAAATATATGAGACTAAATATTGCAATGTATACTATAGTTTCTTATGGCAAGTGTAATTTTAAAAAAATAAAAAAATCAAAGTAAATAATCCAAGATAACTACAAATAGTATATTGAAAAAAATCATCTTGTCATACAGGAAAGAAATATCTACATATATAAGAAAAACATTGTTCAAGTAAACAAGCAACAAGAAAACCAAGGTGGTACTAGTCCTTCCTAAAACATAAAATGATACAAAATGAAATCTCCTAGAAATTATAGACCTAGAGTATTACAAGTCAGCAGGTCAAGATAGAAATTGCAATATTGACATTGTACTAGAGAATGAAGGACTATGCAAAGTAACAATATTCAAGTACAACATAGGAGACTGCTTATTTGACTCCTTGGAATTCCTATTAAATTGTAGATATACATCACTTGGGCTAAAAGATGAGACCATTGATTACTTCTTACAATGCAAACAAGAAGGTGAATCAGAAGCATTACATTCATATAGTATAGAACTTCATCCACAAATTCTATACAAACTGCACCAAGTACATTATCCGGAAATAGATTTGAATAGAATGTGATTTTATGAAAAGCAAAACATACACAATGGAGAATTCAGACTATGTGGAGATATATTCTACATTTATTGGTTATCCAAGTGGTTAAAAATAGAATTATGCATTTGGTCAATGACAACAGCAAGAAAGTACCTGGACTTCAATGAATCAATACAAGAAGAGGAATACTCAATCCTCTTTCATGATATGAATCCTATTGCTGGTCACTTTGAACCACTACTAAGATTACAATAAAAAAAATTCATTCATCGAGCACATATGTGATATAGAAAATAGAAGAGATTTATAAAAGAGCATAATGCACAACACATTGTAGAAGTTGCAAATAAAGATAATATAGGACAAAACAAGGTGCACATTAAAAATATCAAACTAGAAAACCCTAGAAGAAAGCATGTACTTCAACTATGTCACCTCAAGAGATTTATCAAAGATACACCAAGTAATACTATAAAAAATATAGTAGATGCACTTTGACTATGTCATCTTAAGAAATTTATTAGATATAGACAAAATCACACAACGAATGATGCAAATCGGAGCAAGAACACTCAAAATAAGTCAACATGCACATTTAGAATCCAAAGAACAAAAAAAAAAGTAGGAAAATTTCGTCTACTAAAAAACCAAAAATTGGATTGTCAACAATAGAGATATTTGAAACAATTATCCAAGATACACTAAAACACACATGTTCAATTTGTCAACTATTGTGTTTCATGAAAGACATTAGACCAATGAAACAAAAGAAAAAGAACAACTATTTTACTCTGATGCAAATAAAATATGAAGCGTCAAATCATTTTGTTTGTCAAACATGCTTGTTTTCATTGAAACAATTCAAGCTCCCATACTACACCAAAAAAAAATTAGAATTAATGAACCAATAAAAGATCTGCAAATCTTGTCACAACTGGAAGAATAACTAGTCTCAGTAAGAACTGCATTTTCTCAAATATGGGAAATGGGATACAAAAGATCACAAGTTGGATTGACAAGTTCTATTATCAATATTCTTGTGAACATGAACATTATAAAAAATGCACTATCACAAGCAATCGATAGCACAACAACTATTTCCATTGCTCTCAAAAGGCACCTAGAATATAAAAGTGCATTTCAAATAGAAATGGTAGGTGAAATGAAATGATGCAAATGCTCTCAAAACTCACAACTAAACCACTATACATAATGGAAAATGTTAAAATAAAAGATGATTAGAAAGAATCTCTTAATATTAGTGTTGATAATGAAATGACATATACAAGTTCTGAAGATGAAACATCCTCTCTGGTCAATGAAATGCAACACATTCAGATGATGACGAAGAACATAATGAGCCTTCAGAAACTTTGGTACATGGATTCACCAAATTTGGGTCCGTACATAAAATATAACACAAGATAATTGATGTCGCACCTGCATAAGAGCAGTAGCCAATTAGAATATTTAAAGATAAATATGTTGAGGAAATTAATTTTCCCACATTATTCTTTGAAAATTCACGTGATGAAGACATCATTCAAATATTTTCTTACCAAAAGATTGCACGATGGGAACTCTTATAATCAAAAAGTTACCTTGCATACCACACAACAAATATCTTCTTCAAGATTGTCAAGATATTAGTACAACAGGTACTTTCCACAATGTGGATAAGAATACAAAAGGGAAAAATTAAAAGGATGCAAATTGTAAGTGAAAGTTGTTAAGCAAAAATCCAACTTGGAAAAAATTCTCAAATCAAACATTGGATATGTTGACTTCAAAAGAATAAGAATGTCTCTAGACTACGTACACCAACTTAAGAAGAATTTTTTTGCTATGATACACCAATTAGGGCCTCCAACCTTTTTTGTTACTTTTACTAGTGCAGAACAAAATTGGAATCCACTATTAAGTGAATTTGAACAATTGTACAATGTGCATTAGTCAAATATTCAACAACAACAAGAGTATGAAACAAAAGGTGACAAATTCAATCCAATGAAGAAAGATCTAGTGACTTGTGCATGATACCATAGGCACAAAATAGATGCAATGAAGAAATTAATTTTAACTAATGAATCTTTTTTTGGAAATGTTGTAGATTACTTCTCAGTAACTAAATTCTAGAATCAAGGAAATGAACATGATTATTTCCTAATTTGGGTAAAAAATGAACCAATATATGGAATTGAGAGTAATACATTCATTATAGACTTTATTGACAAGTACATTACTTCTACAATTGAATATATAGAGCTTAATCATTGTACAATTCACAAGCACCACCACAAAAAGTGATGAAGAAGACTAAGAAAGATTTCATGTAGATACAATTTTCCTTTTCCACCCCTCCAAAGGATAGTAATACTTGAACCATTGTCAGAGAAGAATGAAGCAAAAAGTTCAAAAGAAACAAGTATCTATGCAAAATTAGAAAAGAAAAACTATGACTTGTCATACACATTTCAAATGTTCTTAGATGAAGTTGGAAAAAATGAAGAGCAATATATCTTGGATCTAAGATCAACTCTACAATGATCAACACTCTTCTTATGATGAAAGCCATCAGAAATTTGGAACAATAGCTTTGTGAAGAAAATTTCGCAACTGTGGAGAACCAATATTGATGCACAATTTGTAGTAAATACATATGCTGCAGCAATGTATTGTAGTTCATACATGAAAAAATTGGACAAAACAATGACAAATACATTTAAAAGAATATACAATGACCACCAACAAGATAGTATTGATGTAATATGAATGATAACAAAGCTAAGAAATGAACTACTAAATTTACAACAAATGTCATCACAACAAGTAACACACATAGTTCTATCATCAATGGTACTAAATCATAGCTCAAGAAAGTACATATTCATAGACACAAGAGATCATCACAATCATGCATTTATACTCAAATGAAATAAAGAATTACTTAAAGAACTTGATGAGTCAAAAAATATCATATCTAAATCCTCAGTGGTATACTATTTAACTCGATCTCTAATCCTTCACAACATATGACTTGCAAAATTTGTCTCTGAGTACAACAAAAAGGGCACAAAATATACACGAAAAGAAAAAATGAGTATAATATAATTTATCAACTTCAACAGACACATGAACCTAGAAAACTAATGTAGAGAATAACTAATAGTCTATGTGTCATTTACAATCAATAAGAGCAAATTGAAACAATGTTTTGCATCATGAGAACAAGCACATTTATACTATTAGCAAATAATAATAATGAATCAAGAAAATTTTAATCATAACACAACTCCTATATGGGGTGACATGGAAAAAGTAGTCAAGGATCTAGATACTAAAAATGATGGCATGGATGGTCAAATTCTCACAATCGAAAAACATAAGAAAATTGAGCAATATGACATTAAAAAAATGGATTCAATATAAGGTACACAAGATATAAAGCAACATACATTATAACACATTTGAAATCAGCCACCATCCACAAATTATGGATAATAATGAGTACTACAAATTGAGGCAAATGCTAAATAAAAAATAACAAGTAATCGTCAAAGATATTATTAAAAAAAATTTAAAAACAACAATAACCCATTGCATTTGTTCTTAATAGGTGGAGCAGGAACTGGAAAGACTTTCACTGCAAAAGTTATATATCAAGCTCTCCTTCGGATCTACAATAAGTAAATTGATAGTGATCCCAAAAAACCAAAGGGCATAATAACTACTTACATAGGAAAAACAACACACAATGTAGGTGGAGTCACATAACATTTAGCATTTCACATACCTTTTATCACATTTGACTTCTTGCCACTCAATAGCGACATACTAGATGCATTATCAAAGTACTATCATAAGTTATGTGTCACATTAGTTGGTGTCACATTCCTAAATTACATTGACAAATTATTGCATGAGATAATGCAAATGCACATTGTATACTTTGGAAATGTCGATATAATTTTCTGCAAAGACTTTTACCAAACACAACTAGTACTTAACATAGTCATACTTGAAAATAAAATAACTATGTTAGAATTGATGCCTTACAATTTTTGGATTAGACAATGTTAAAAGTTATTCATTAACACATACAATAAGATAAAATGATGAAAAAATCATTAATGTTCTCAACAAAATATGAATAGGCATGCAAAAAAATAAAAATTTGCATTATATAAATGAACAATGCATGAGAAAACCACCATTGGACCCAACACTGTCATTCATTTTCTATAGAAGAATCGATGTCAATGCTCATAATATAAAAATGCTTCCAATAGTTCCTGGCGAAATGGTTGTCCTCAATACCATTGATGAACATGATGAAAATAATAGTGCATTACACCCACACACATGAACAATTTCACTCCCACTTCAAATACATCTCAAACCAAATATTTTGGTAGAACTATATGAAAGAAACTACAACACAAAAGATCATCTAATATTTGAATCAAATGACATATTCAAAGCATACACAAAATAGAATGATTTTGACATAGTTTGGATAAGATTTAATGATAATACAATCAGACAGCAACAACACAAGAAACTCATACAATGCTCTATAGAAAAAAATGAAAATGACTCGATACTAATACTATGCATTATTCAACCTATCCAAAAAGCATCAATCAGAAATAAAATTATTGTACAAAAACAATTCCCTATACAGCTAGCATGTGCAACAACAATACATAGGTCACAAGGGCTTACAATAAAGGCAACGGCTTTTGACCACATAGGTGTGAGACAACATGGATTAACATACACAACACTATCACAAACTAAAATGATTAACTCATTATTCCTATTAAAACCTCGAACATAAAAAAAAATTAAAATCAAAGAGATAATACATCTTGAAATGTATTGCCTACAATCAAGTGCAAAATGACAATTCGAGAATGATGATACATGTTCTCATAACACACCATCCATGCTATTATGCACACCAAACACACTAGTTTAAATCCTCACATAAATGACATAACTAATAATTATGAAAAAATGTCATCTGGCATAATCTTTATTCAAGAAGTACATATGTAAATCCCTAAAATAAATAACCAATTCTAACATTTCAAAAACTTCAATGCCTACCACATACATGGTATAATGACAGTATCCAACAAAGCCCTAGTCATTTCAAAGATAAAGCAATACAACACAAAAAAATATAAAATTTATTACAATAACAACTTTGATCAAAATCAATGAACTAAATATATGTAATCTTTATGCAAGACCTAACACACCCATCGAAGAATATGCCACTATTGTTCAACAAGTCACCGCATATGTCGAACCAATGACTAATCTATACATTGTAGGCAATTTCAATATTGATATGTCAACAAGAAATGGTAGGAATTTTTTTTTTTTAAAGTATATGGAAGACCACAACATAAATTACATCATAGAAAAAATAGAAAATGTACAAAACCCATCAATTGATCACATCTAAACAAACTCAAGTAATATATGTTGTTTTTACAAAGTAGAAGCATATTGAACTGATCACCTTGCTACATTTACAAGGTTCCATACTCCACTCTAGATTGCTAATACTTAGACAACCAAACAAAAATTTAAATAGAAGAACACATACAATAATGCAAATACATCTTGCACCTAAGAGTTTTATGTAACAAAGACAATAACTCTAATTTAATAGTATATATTTCAATGTTCTTCATTTTTGTGCAACACAATAATGGAAGGAAGCAAAAGAACAGGAAAGGGAACACATGTCAAGTAAGAGCAAATAACAAAAAGGTACCGAGCTTTTTTCATCTCTAATAACATGAATTCCCACATGAAAAATGTTCAATTAATATATGAATATCTAGTATTTGAAAAAATGTTAAATATCAAACTACTACAATACTAGACTAACTCCATAATACTTTATGTTGGTCTACACTAGGAAACCCCAATGTAATATCAATTTAAGACTTGAATATAAGAAAAGTAGGAAACGCTTTTGAAGGAGACATACTTGTTGTATATATAGCAAGATTGGATAGAGAAAACAAAATGCAAGAGGTGCTACATGTAGACTTGATAGAATTTAAAGAAGAAATGACAATAATTTCAAATGTGATAGTGAACCTCATACAAGAGTACAAAAATAAGATAGTTCTAAGAACATCCATTATACTCTCAACATTTCAAATAGGACACAAAACAACCTTTGACTGTAGAGATTCAAATTGCATCTTGAAGCTCCAAGATTCAAGCACAATTGAAACTATATCACGACTTTGCCAAGAATACAAGTTCATAGCAAGCACTACAATCTAATAGCTATTGACAATCACAAGTACCTATGCCATTGGTACAATAGGTGATAGTGAACCTCATACAAGAGTAAAAAAATAAGATAGGTCTAGGAACATCCATTATACTCTCAAGATTTCTAATAGGACACAAAACAACCTTTGACTGTAGAGATTCAGATTGCATTTTGAAGCTCCAAGATTCAAGCACAATTGAAACTATACCATGCCTTTGCCAAGAATACAAATTCATAGCAAGCACCACAATCAAACAACTATTGACAATCACAAGTACGTATGCCATTGGTACAATAGGTGCACTAGTAGTTACAAGATGATAGACAAGCTTCTAATATGTTGTTGACATAAAAGATGGAAACAATGATGATGACAATGTATAGGTATAAAGCACATTGAACACCCCTTCTTTCTATGCAACATGTATAGTAGTCATGTTTCTATTGACTACAAAGTTCTAAAAGTAGAAAATAAAAATCTCTTGTTAATGACTATCTCCAAATCAACTCTACATTCCAAGAAGAATTCATGGAAATAGCAATCCACTTACAAAGAGGTGAGACTCCTGCAATGTTGTTTAGAAACATTGTATGATAGAATGACATGGATAGAACATTGTGATGAATTAAGATATAACTCAAGTGTTGCCATGTCTATAAGGTGTGTAAGATCATTGAGAATACCTATATATCTAGAAAATAATAGGCTTCCAAATTTGTAGCTATGAAATATGTAGGATTGCAAATTTTGTATAAGCACCATTTACTTTCTCATAGGCTAAAAGTGATGTAGAAAAAGAATAAATTATTTAGAGATAATAGGACACGAACTATTACATCTTCAAATAAGATGGAGTATGTCAGTGATAAGAGGAGTGGAGGCCCTTTTTGTCCTTAAATTAAAAAGCCAACACTTCATGCATATGAGATCCCCAAGAATTTTGAATTTAAGATATAGTGCACATAAATTCATCATCTGCTACAAAATTATAAAATAATTTATGTATTATATCATTCAAGATTGCTCTTTTCTTAGAAACAATACAATACTGAGTTAAGAATGATGGGTATCCTTCAATGACAGAGTCATGAAGAAGAAGATTGCCATCTATTTTTTAAAGGATATAAATGTAAAAAGAAAAATTAGTAGATGCAAAACAATTAGACAATAAATACAACACCAAATTTATCCTAGTTCACCACAAATGTGGCTATGTCTAGACTACAAGAGTATTTTATTAATGTATAAAAGATAACTACAGTTGAGTAGGAGAAACATATAAATAAGCTCCAATTACATTACATATGAAATGTTTTATAAAACCAAGAGACACACAATTGGAGGGAAACCAAATAATGACCATTGGCTTTCAAGGTATCAACAAACTCCCACCTAAAGGACAACCAATACTACAAATTCTCACCCAATACCCTACTTAAATGCTGATTTACCTTTTCTTTACAAGCCCAAGAGAAGCCTTGGCACATTCAAACTTCTCTTTGGCTACAACCTTTGTGAAAATATCTGCATGATTGATCTTGGTGTTAATCTTAAGAACTTTCAACTTGCCCTCTTCAACTATGTGATGAATAAAGTGAGGGTATGTGTCAACATGTTGTGATGAATGATTATGCATGATTAAAATTGCATTGTAGTTGTCACAAAACAAATTATATTTTCTTTGATGAATTTTCAAGTCACTAAGCAATTGCTGAAGCCAAATCATTTCTCTTGCACCTTCGAGAAGAGCTAGAGACTCAACCTCAACGAAAGAAAGAGCAATGCAATGTTGCAACCTTGAAGCCCAAATGGTAGCAACTCTAGCATACATGAAAGTATAACCAATGGTAGACTTTCATTTATCCAGGTCTTTGGCAAGATCAAAATTAGTGTAACCTTGCACATAAACCTTATTTCGTCCAAAACATAATACATAATCTGAAGAGTCTTTTAGATACCTTAGTATCCATTTGACAGCTTCCCAATGAGATTTTACATGATTCCTCATGAATCTACTCACAACTCCCATGACATGAGCAATGCCAGGGCAAGTAGAAACCATGACATACATAATGTTAACAATTGCTTATTTATAAGGATTTTTCTCTGTGAATTCATTTTCTTCTTGTATTTTTGGGTACAATTCAAAACTTAATGGGAAATGACCAACAAGTGGAATAGAAGCAACTCTTGCATCAGTCATGCAAAATCTCTCAACAAATTTTTTAATGTATTATATTTGAGATAAAATGATTTCACTCTTTTTCCTATCCCCTGTGATCATCATGCCAAGAATCTTCTTGGCTGCCCCTAAGGCTTTTATTGCAAATTTTCTTGCTAATTTCTCTTTTAACTCATTAACTATTCTCTTATTTGTGCTAGCTACTAATATGTCATTTACATAATGAATAAGAATGACAAACTCACCACTAGGAAGTTTCTTGAAGTAGATACATGGATCTGATTCGCATCTTGTGAAATTATGTTTGACCATGAAGTGATCAAATTTTATATACCATTGTCTCTTGGGGCTTGCTTGAGGCCATACAAGCTTCAATTTAATTTGCAATAAAGTTGTTCTTGTCCCTTCTTGATGAATCCTTGAGGTTGCTACATATATAACTCTTCTTTTACATCACCATGCAGGAATTTCATCTTGACATCAAGATGTTCCAACTCAAGATCCCATGCTACTGCTAATCCCAAAATAGTTCAGATGGCTATCATTTTAACAACTGGTGAGAAGATCTCATCAAAATCTATCCCCTTGTCTTGATCAAACCCCTTTGCCACCAATCTGGCCTTGAAGCTTTTTTCTGCCTTTTGATTCCTCTTTCAGTTGGTATACCCACTTGTTCCTAAGGGGTCTTTGATTTTGCATAAGAGAAACTAAGTCCCAAGTTCAATTCTTGAGTGAAGAATCCATCTCTTCATGCATCATTGTTTGTTTTTTGCCATCTATTATTGTTGATATCCTTAAAAGCAACTTTAAATGTTGTGGGATCTGAGAATTCTGAAAGTAGAATTGAAGGCTCTGCCTCTTCAACAAACAATAACCCATAATCAGAAAATTTGGTAGCCATTCTCCTTTCCTTAGTAGATCTTCTTAATTGAGGTTTTGGATTCTCTTTTCTATTCACCAAATTATTGTTGCGAGGTATTGATTCAAATTCAAAACTAGAGACTCGAGTCTTCAAGGCACTCATTTTATTATCTTAAAGATGACCAGTTTTAGGGTGATCGTTGTAAGAGCATGAGTAACCGAACACCTCATGACTATCTAGAAATATACCTTCCGCCTACATTGGTGATTGTTCTTGCGATTGATGTTTATAAACAGAAAGAGGTAACTCGATTGTTGCGTATAGATGAAGGTGGTGGGGAGAGTTCTTTGTTAGACCAGTTACTGTTTGGTATAACCAACTATTCCTCTGGTCTGAGGCCTATAGAATTACATCTACCATATCATGATGTAATCATATTGTGAGCCACAGACCCTTGACAACGCGGATTGTTGTGCTCTGCTATGTTTGGTTTGTCGGCACATGTAGATCCTATGCCAAGTTTGTTATTGAATGATGCCTAGTACTCCCACGTGCATCCAAATCTGAACTAAAATCAAAGTCGTGTGTGATAGTATGGCACACAGACAATGAATTAGCTTGAGTTTGGAGATGGCAGTGCTCGACAGTTTCTGTAGGGGGACCATGTCTTAATGGCAGTGTGATGAATCACCATGAGTAGACTGTCGTGTAGTGTTCTAGAAGTCAGCAATGGTGTTTGGAGGAGTGATGTCTCCAACTAGTTGTTGAATACTTGGTGAAGGATGACACGTTTGAAACCCAAAGGCAATCGGATTCAGGAAAGAATTTTCTGTCGATGTCATGAGTTGGGATTTGACACAAGGATTACATGACATTATGAAGATTGTGACTTACAGTCATAGATTCTTATGTCTGATTGCCACAGCAGAATGCTCAGGGCTGCTGTGTGAAGAGTGTAAAGTTTCTTCACCAATAGGGAATTCAGTTTGAATTTGAGGCTGTCACAACCCGTCTTATCTTATCCTATTAAATAAGAATTATTGTTGCCACTTAGATTTTCCCACGATTTTGTCTTTTATAAAATTATTAAATGGAAACTAATTTTGGATTAAGTCGTTGGAATGCAAGAATTAGTTACAAATTTCTTGCCGACCACTATCCTCATTTTTTATCTTTTTCTGCATTGGTGTCGGTGGATGGATGGGGTCAGCTGTTGGTGGTGAACGCAAATAAAGGTATCAGAGTTGCACTTTCCAACATGACAATTACAGGATGGATTGTCTCCCGCTGATCGTTAAAATTATACTAGAGAACAAGATCATTTACTTCATGCTAGATCTTACATTTGACTTGGTACCTTTAGAAAACCCTAAGCGGATAAACTGTATAAGAAACGATCAGGCAGTTGTTGGTAAAGTATGTCATTCCTTGTTCACTAAGTTTGTGGCATCTCTGCTGGTATCGCTGCTATTTTGAAGCTTATATTGAAAGAATCTGCGTATTCAACAATGCCGAGTTATGGGGCGGCTCAAGGAAAAAACGGTAAGGTATGGCCATAAAGGAGAAGACAAAGAACTGGAGGTAGCAGAGAGCAGAAAAGACCACAAAGGAATGGAAGGAGAGTTTGGGGAAACAAGTTCAGGTAGAGAGTTGGTACCAACGATCTCAAGCACCAGGTTCATTCTCGTCTCGATTAAGTGTATATATACATGTGAAAGATTTTTACAAATCCTAGGGATTCATCTAGCATTGGAGATTGGACTCTGTTTCGGAAACAATAGACATTAGTGGGGTTATTCTCAAGCTACATAAATCTTTAAGCCAACTTATGAGATTCTCGACTTAGCCAAAGCTTTAGTGAAACCGATCTGTTAATGATTTCAGTTTTATATATGAAACCTAATTATTTAGTTAGAAATATTGAAATCAATGTGTTTTCTAAACTATATCCCATGTGATAGGTAGCTCAAAATATTGGGATAATAATAATAATGTTCTATGAATCAGGCTTGCACAAAATGAACCTCTATATGGATCTCAGAGCTGCATTTCACCCCTGTGTGTAGATTTTGCGTAGAACAACAATTTTTTTTAACAATGGAACACATTCTCGAAAAGGCTCTTATTGTTAGACTATAATGGAACACATTCTCGAAAAGGCTCTTATTGTTAGACTATATTAGTGTTTGCTTGCCTTATCCTCTAATCAACAAAATCAATTTTAAACAAATCTTCTAACTAGTAGCTCTAGATTAGAAAATGCACACAAGGAGACTTTATAAACATGGTACCTATGTATTGAACTTTCAACAACTTTGGATATATGCACATACTAGAAGAAGCATATGTGCTAAATTTGGTTTATCCTGTATCTTAGTCAATCTAATAGAGTAAATGAGACTTCTTTCTATGCATGATTATGACCCCCTTTGATAGAGTAATGATGGCAGATTGCTATTTTGTGATAAGTTATTATATCTTCATTGAAATTCTTCCCTAGGAATTAGTATTAAATTCTCATAAGTTTTTTAATGGAGTTTAATTACTTTAAATATTCTGATATGGAGAATTTGTTAAAAGTAAACCAATATCAAATTATTTAGTGTGCTAGTACCCAGAAATTTGTTTTTATGTAATGATTATTTGACTATGCCAATCTCTTCATGGGTAGCATTGGAATACAAATATGAGAGTTTGAAGATAGATAGGACTCAACATTTTTCATTTTCAAGTGTCAGATGGATATTAAAAAGAAGGAAAATCAAACCTAGCATTTAATATATTGCAATGATTTTGAAATCTTTCATTATTGAAAAGTTATGTGTTGATTGCATGATGCTTCAATGTTGGGTATCTTTCATGTCAAGAAATATTCTGGGAAGCTTAACAACTTCATGGTAGGGTGGAAAAACACTCCTACAATATTCTCACCCTTTTGTTCTTAGATAGGTTCTAGAGCTCATTTCAACTTGGTTGTCATGGTTAGACTATCTAGTATCTAGTATCTAGTATTGGTAATCTAGTAACGAAATTTTGATTTCTTTTAAACTTGACAGCATGTGTGTGTGTGTGTGTGATTTTAGTTTAACTTAATGATAGTTTATGTAAATCAACTAATGCTGATTAGTCAATATTCAAAGGACTTTGACTCTCATTGAGATTTTCATATTTTATGGAGATTGTTGTTGTGACATTGGTTTTGTAGGGGCAATCTTTACATATGATATCAGAGCTCTTGGTTCCACACTCGGGCCTTGAGTTCACTATGCTAGACACTCAACTATAAGTCAACTAGTTTACTTTATGTTGTATGAGTTGATGATATGGGTTGCATATTGTGCCTCTTAGCTATGATTACTTTTGACATAGAAGGATATGATGTTCCTTATAAATGTCATGATTGTGAGTTAAAAATTGCATTCCTTTAAAAGTTGTTAAAATGGAAAGTTTATGGAATGACTGGTAAATTGTGTACCTCATCTGTTTATGATTATATTTACTTTAAACAATGTGATGGTATAATATGCGTATTAGAGTATTAGATTTGAACTATTGAGATAGTCAAAGGATGGTTGACTTTTGCACTAGGCTATGAGAGCCTACCAAATGAAGAATTGGCTTGTGATAGCAATGCAAAATATCTTTTTATTATGTAAATGACATGTGATGCACATGTGGTACAAGAATTTATTTCTATTTTATGCCAGATTCATGAGGTTCATTTATTAACTTAATATAATAAGTAGGAAGATCATGGATTTCATTTGCAAAAGTATTGCATGTTCTATTATGCATTTAGAAATAAGTGATTATCTAGATAAATTGCTTGTGATGCATGAGAAGTTTGGTTATGTTCTTAGTGACTGTTGGATGCAAGGTGTCAGTAAACATCTACTTTCTCTTGGGTGACTAGTGAGCGTCATTATGCTTAAGTGAATTGGGTTTTCATTTTATTATGTTTGGTTTCATGAACTTGGATGTGATGAAGAACTAGCTTGAAATTTTATGTTCTTTATGACCAGCAAGCCACCAATTTTTTTATGTGACCTATTTATTGTGACTCTTGTTCACTTTTATTTTGGTTTTGTAACTCCTTTTTGGACTTTGACTTGAAAATTATGAATCTTGTTTTCAAGATTTATTTGATCTTGAGG
Organism: Cupressus sempervirens; assembly: GCA_028749045.1. NCBI lineage: Eukaryota > Viridiplantae > Streptophyta > Pinopsida > Cupressales > Cupressaceae > Cupressus > Cupressus sempervirens. The sequence goes on along the minus strand of CM053787.1, from coordinate 274,580,731 downwards.
TGGCTAGGGTGTGTGCATTATTTTTGATGATGCTAGTCCTATGATTTGGAAGTGATTTCATCTAAGATGTTCATTGTGGAGCATTGATAGGATGCATAAGGGAGTAGATTGTGAAGCACATGCCACTCTTATATGTGAAGAACAATCATATATATGATAAATTAGTTTCAAAAGTAATCAAACAACCTTGATATGATGACTGCACCCTACGAAAGGAATAATCATAAGTGTTCTCTTTAATAAAATCACAATTTGTTGAACATCTTTTTGTAGAGAAATGTTGAGATGTGTACTCTCCTTCATGGCTAGGTGTAATGTAGAAATTATGGGAAAGATACATGGATACTTCAAGTTTAGTTTCTTCTATTTGCTAGTTATGTAGAATGGATAAATGTTGTTCTTGTTTCTTCTACCAGTAAATCTAGCTTTCAAGTCCTTGGCCAAGTCATTTGATTTCCTAGATAATGCATATGTGTGTATGTGGCTATGCTTATTTGGTTTTACTACATATGTGTAGATGTGTAGTTTTATTTTTATTCCCTACTACATTCTATGATTAAGCTACTAGGCACATGGTTGCATGTAGTATATTTCATGGCTGTACTAGATCCATCTAATACATCTTGTTCCAAGAAGCTAGATTTCTTGTGCTAGGTTTGGAGAATTCTTCATGTTAGGAAGAACCTTGGGGGAGTATTCACTCCGTGGTTGGTGAGGCTAAAGTGCCTCAAACCATATTTTATGTGATGATTTAATGGCATGAAAACCATACATCACAACACATGCTTATATGTTAGTTAAGCACACTATGGTGACAAGATGGGCTTGAGGGCCTAAGGTTACTAAATTGATAAAAATTGGATTTACTAATCTTAGAGGTGATTGATGAGCATACCTAGATGATTTACTTAATGATATTGATCATATGGTAGATGACATTGCACTTGTATGATGTGCTTGTTGTTCCATGTCCCACGTGTAGGTCAACATTTTCTATGATGCCAATTGAGGTATGATGCTTTAAATTGTACCTCATGTATTTATTAAATCATGCATTTGATGGATGGATGATGTGTAGGTCAGCATCCTTGGATAATGTCGTGTTGCATTCTTAAATGAATAATTATTTGATAACTTGTGAACATGGTGAATGAAATAATTGTTGACTATTCAAACTGAGTTTTTTCTTTCTTATGACATATTGTGTTCGAAAATTTGGTCGATAATTGGTTATGAAACATAACTTTATTTGCACCTATTAATTTGAGATGTAAGTTGGAAGCTAGAATGAAGTTGCATAATTAATTGGAAGATATTGCTTCTTCTTGTTGAATAAAACTATGTGTAGTCAATTTCGAACTAACTTGACTTGACTTTTGGCCTATGTGGCAAGTATATCAAAACGTGGTTTTTTATAGAAATGCAAAAGAGGTATTGTATAGATCCTTCTTTTATCTACTTTTGATAATATTTTTGCATTGGTGTTATGTATAAGTGATGATCCACCATGCATGTGACTTCTACTTATAAAAAGTTGCTGACTCATTTTATTTAGTCAACTTTGTCAATGAATGACAATCAATGATTTGGTCATCTTGAGTTATTTGTTTGACTCCCATTCGATATGGTGCTCAAAATAGACTTAGCTATTATGCACTCAACTTAGACCCTCTTGTCAACATGTGTGTCTAGGATGTGGTAAAATTATCTGTTGACATAGAACTTGGGTCAATGTTACTTGACACAATTGAATTGTGTGACTTTCTATCATTGATCTTTTTGTTATATTGGTTACATGTATGTGTTAATTTGGAGCTATATGATTCATTTAACAAGCATAATGATGCATAATGATGATTAACTATTAATTATTACATTGATTATGTTATATGTGCATGTCATTATATTTCATGATGAATCAAATGATTATGAATTAGATGTAATGAGATTGCATCACTTGATTATGTTTTGTGGGTGCTAACCTATTGATGTCGATGAGTACTCACTTAGTGAGCACCACATATTAGATGGTACATATGGTATGTATGGTTGATTATTTAGGTTACTCATGCTCAAGATGTGATTAAAAGATGCATAAGAAGTTGTAAATTTAAAGGAAAAAAGTTGACTCCTAATATTTGAATTAATGTCCTTGAGATATTGCTATTGTGAATGAGCTAAAAATCGCTATGAGAGCATGTGGATAAGTATGGTAGGAAGTAGATATGAACTGCCTACTAGCAAGGTCAAATCCATGTGCTCCAATGTATGATAAGTAAGCATAGGTATGTGTGTGATATCATAAAAATTTAAGGTAATATGTTACTTGAATTTTGAGAATCATATAAATAAGAAAGTATTTGAGTAGATATTCCATTGATATTAATTTGGTTTATGAAATATGATAGACTGATGCTTTTGTGCTATTCCTGTAATGTAACAGAGGGAATGACACATCATAAGAAAGGGGGAATATTGTCGAAGATAGGTAGCCCAATCTTGTAAAACTATAGAATAGTAATGGAATTCACACACATGTAGTAGATGATCTTGAAATGATTATTACATGTGTTTAATTTAAAATGTGTGTTATATTACTTTACTTCTATTTCAATGATGTGATAATACAATCCATGAAAAATATTGCTTCCATGAGAGTGTGTTTTGATTTTCCTTAGATGGAATTCTACTTTGAGATTCGATCTTAAATTCAGTGCATGCATTATTATGAATACTAGAACTTATATTATTGATTGCTACAATATGCAAATTTTGAAATTTTATGGATCTGATTATAAGCTTTAACATATAAACATTAGGGACAATGCATTTTCTTAGTGGGGAAGGATGTCACAACCCATCTTAACTTATCCTAGTAAATTAGAATTATTGTTGCCACTTGGGTTTTTCCATGATTTTAACTTTTATAAAATTATTAAATGGAAAGTAATTTTGGATGGAGTCATTGTAATGCAATAATTAGTTACAAATTTCTTGCCACCCACTATCCTCATTTTTTTTCATCTTCTGCATTGGTGTCGGTGGATGGATGGGGTCAACTATTGGTGGTGAATGCAAATAAAGGTATCACAGTTGCACTTTCCAACATGACAGTTATAGGATGGATTGTCTCCCACTAATTGTTATATTATACTACAAAATATGATCATTTACTTCATGTTAAATCTTACATTTGACTTGGGACCTTTAGAAAACCTTAAGCAAATAAACAGTATAAGAAATGATCAAGCAATTGCCAATAAACTATGTAATTCCTTGTTTAATAAGTTTGTAGCATCTATGTTGGTATCACTTGTATTTTGAAGCCTATATCGAAAGAATATGTGTATTCAACAATGCCGAGTTATGGTGTGGCTCAAGGAAAGAATGATAAGGTATGGCCATAAAGGAGAAGACAAATAACTAGAGGTGGGAGAGAGTGGGAAAGACCATAAAGGAATGGAAGGAGAGTTTGGGGAAACAAGTTTAGGTGAGGAGTTGGTACCAATGATTTCAAGCACTAGGTTCATTCTCATCTCGATTAACTATATATATACATGTGAAATATTTTTACAAATGCTGAGGATTCATCTAGCATTAGAGATTGGAGATTTTTTTTTTTGAAATTATCACAAATATGATTTTCTTGTCTTCTCTACGTATGGAAACAATAGACGTTAGTGGGGTTATTCTCAAGATACATAAATCTTTAAGCCACCTTATGAGATTCTTGACTTAACCAAAGCTTTAGTGAAATTACTTTGTTAATGATTTCAATTTTATATATGAAACTTGATTATTTAGATAGAAATACTGAAACCAATGTGTTTGTAAACTTTATCCCATGTGATAGGTAACTAAAAAAATTGATTAATAATAATAATGTTCTATGAACCAGGCTTGCACAAAATGAATGTCTATATGGATCTCAAAGCTGCATTTCACCACTATGTGTAGATTTTGTGTATAACAACAACAAAATTTAACAATGGAACACATTCTAGACAAGGCTCTTATTGTTATATTGTATCAATGTTTCATTTCCTTATCCTCTGATCAACAAAATCAAGTTTAAACAAATCTTCTACCCAGTAGCTCTGGATTAGAAAATGCACAAAAGGAGACTTTATAAACATAGTACCTATGTATTGAACTTTCAACAACTTTGGATATATGGACATACTCAGAGAAGCATAGGTGCTAAATTTGGTTTATCCTATATCTTAGTTGACCTAATAGAGTAAATGAGGCTTCTTTCTATGCATGATTATGATCCCCTTTGATGGAGTAATGATGACAGATTGTTGTTTTGCAATAAGTTATTATGTCTTCATTGGAGTTCTTCCTTAGGGATTAGTATTAAATTATCATAAGTTCTTAAATAGAGTTTAATTAATTTAAATATTTTGATATGGAGAATTTGTTAAAAGTAAACCAGTATCAATTTATTCAATGTGCACTCAAGAATTTTGTTTTTATGTAATGATTACTTGATTGTAGCAATCTCTTCATGGGTAGCATTGAAATACAAACATGAGAGTTTGAAGATAGATAGGACTCAACATTTTCCATTTTGAAGTGCCAAATGGATATTAAATAGAAGGAAACTCAAACCTAGCATATAATATATTGCAATGATTATGAAAACTTTCATTATTGAAAAGTTATGTGTTGACTGCAAGACACTTCAATGTTTGGTTACATTACATGAAATAATTATTGCATATCATGTCCTTAGAAAAATAGTTAAGATACACAGACAAACATTGGAAATTCAGCTAAAATTTGAATAGATAACTAAATCTCTATAGCAATGTTTGGCCATAGACTATTGCCCAATTTGACTAAAATGCTTGGCTATAGATTAGCTAGACTTGTCTATTGTAATATATATTTTCATGCACACTGATCCATTCTAGAGGATGCTAGGAATAATATATTATAGACTTTTTAAGGCAATGTTGCTATCATATATATTCAACTGTGTGATCATTTTATCCTTCATCCTATTTACCATAGTAGTTATGGGATGGTTTTATGTGACATATCTAATGATACCACTTTATGAGTTGCTTATGATGGTTACATATTTCACATGCATATATGAAGGTTGTAGTGTGAATTGGAAACAAGGAGGATTAATTTATTTTGATTATTATAAGTGGGATCAATTATTATAAGTCAGATCCCAATTTAATTATGTAATTTTGTGTGTTTTTGAGTGGCTACAAATGGTTTTAGGACACGATATTGTTTAGCACATAATTCCATTACCTTTTTCTTAGTTTTTATTGTTTAGTCTTCTTCGATGCCAGGCTGGGTATCTTTCATGTTAAGAAAAATTTAGGGGAGCTTAAAAACTTTTTGGTAGGGTGAAAAAGCACTCCTACAATATTCTCTCCCTTATGGTTAGACTATCTAGTATCTGGTATCTGGTATTGATAATCTAGTAACAAAATTTTGGTTTCTTTTAAACTTAAATATATATGTATATGTATCATTTTAGTTAAAGTTAATGATAGTTTATGTAAATCAACTAATGTTGACTAGTCAATATTCAAAGGACTTTGACTCTTGTTAAAATTTCTACATTTTATGGAAATTGCTAATGTGGCATTGGTTTTGCAAGGTCGGTCTTTATAGAGGGTTATAATCACTTGAATATGCAAAAGTAGAAGATGATAAGTGAGAAGAGTTGTGAGATAAAATAGAGGTGGGTGAAGAGGTAATAGATTGAGGATTTTTAGTAGTATTTCCATTGAAGAGAGAGGGAAAAATTCCATTATTTTCTATGTGAAATAGAGGGATATAATCTTTGTTTGAATTGTGTTCTTTCACATTGGGAAAGGTAGTCTAATTGAAAATGATGTCTCTGCTACAAATAATTTTCTTCTTTATCAAACTCCAAAGTCTAAAGCCAAATTGATCTTCTTCATAATTGAAAAATATACAAGGATGTGATTTGGGATCCAACTTGCTTCTCTTCTCCTTAGGAATGTGTACAAGTGCCTGACAACCAAAAATCCGAAGATGAGAGTATGAAATTCTTTGTCCTTGCCATCCATCTTTCAAAATTCTGAAATTAAATCCTGGAGAAGGACTTTGATTGATTAGATACATGGTTGTTACATGCTTAGTTCAAAACTTTTTCCCCAAACTTGTATTTGAAAACATACACTGAGCTTTCTCAAGGATAGTCCTATTAAGTCTTTTCATTACCCGATTTTCTTGAGGGTTGTAGGGAACAACTTTCACCTTTCAAATGCCATTATGAGCATAATAATTATCAACACTTCAGTGAATAAAACTCACCTCCATTATCTATTTTTAAGCATTTAATCTTGTGACATCTTTGATTTTCAGCAAGAGTTTTGAATACTTTGAATTTAGAAAATAATTCAGCTTTATTGGTCGTCATATATATCCAAACTTTTCTAGTACAATCATCAAGAAAAGTAATGAAAATATTTGCATCTCAGTAGGACCAAAGACATCTGAGTGCACAATTTTGAATGCTCTTGCCTTCATGTCATGCCCATCTTTTAAAAAGCTAGCCCATTTTTTCTTGTCATAAAGACAATGTTCACAAAATTCAATGTTTTCTGATTAGACACCCAATAGTTGAACCCAATTTGAGCATTACCTCAAGGCCATTATTGCTCATGTGGCCTAATATTTGATGCCAAAGTGCCACATTGCTGCCCATGACTATCTAAGAGTGCATAGTTCGGTAGTCTTTTCAAAGAGATAAAGACTACCAACTTTATTGCCCTTGGCAATGATCCTTGAACCATTGGTGACTTTCCAAGTTCCAGATGAAAGAATGGAAGATATCCTTGTGCAAAAAGATGACTATCAGAAATCAGATTTTGCCTTAATTTGGGGACATGGAAAACATCCTTTAACAACCATAGACCTTCATCTTCTAGCTGTAACAAAATGTCAGCTTTTCTAACTATTTCACAAGATTTTGTTGTCTCCGAGAAATACCTCTCCAAATTGTCCTTCTTGATAATTTGTGAAAAAATTCGTACATGAAGTTGCATAAAAGGAGGCTTCAGAATCTATCACCCAAGAATATGATTTTGTGTCATTTGTAGAAAGAATTAAAATAGTTTCATCTTTCGCATAGGTTGTGATGTCCCCATTTTGAAATATAAATTAAATAATAAATAAGTATTATATATAAAGTAATATTAATATTAAAATTAAAATGATAATATTTTATAGGTAATATTATGTTATAATCATATAATAATATCATATTATATGTCGCATTATTATAGCAATATAAAGGTATGAAATGAATGAAATGATGATATAATATAATAAATAATAATATTATGACAAAGATATATTTTAATATAAAAATGATATATATAAATGTATTATAATATAATAATATTTGATATATTATCAAATAATATTCTTAATAATATAACTATCAATATAATAAACTTTATGATATTAATTAATATAAGTAACCTTATTAATATAATAATTAATATAATTATTAATATAATATAAATTATTACTATGAAAGGAGGTGACCCTTTGAAAAATACTTATATATATCAAATATCAAACAATCAAAACTAGATTAGATAAGAATATTATTACATAATGAAGTAAAAACAAAGGAAAATATGGGAATGTCCTCAAACGGGATATTACATAAGTTGTGTTTGCTTCAATATTCTTTACTTTTTATTATTCTTTCTTTTAAGCCCAAAAATTTCGCTTTGAGTGGCTAGGCTTACCACAAAACCAACACTCTCCATTCCTAACTAAGTTTGATTGATTGGGTGATCTAGATTTCCTCTAATTGTAATGATTGTTATCTCTATGATGGCTTCTTCCCCTTCACTCGGTGTTGAACACGGTGAGAGCATCACCAGATGATGAGTCTTTGTTACTCATTCTCATGTCTTCACTAATTAAAGTGCCAATAGCTTCTTTTTAGAATGGCTTTGTCTTCATGGAGTTTGAAGTTCTTAGTGATGTAACTATGGGATCCCAACTATCAAGTAAGGAACACAACATGATGATGGCTTTGGATTTATCATCTTGAGTCATAGCAACCAAGGTTACTTGACATAATAAAGTGTTCAAATCATTTATATGATTTGACATCACAGTCCCTTCCTTCATTTTTAGCTTGTAGATCTTCTTCATAATGAAGATTTTATTTGCAACCAATGTTGTTTGATACATGCTTTGAAGTTTTTCCCAAAATTCCTTCATTGTCTTTTCATTCAAAACATTGAACAAGACATTTTGTGATAGTGAGATAAAAATTGATGCCATCACCTTCTCATCGGTCTTTTCCCAATATCCATTTGACATTGTAGCTAGTTTCTTAGACTTTCCTTCAATTGCAACTGATAAGTCTTGCTTAAGCAACAAAGAGCGCATCTACACTTTCCATAGGGTGAAGTTCTTTCCTATGAATTTCTCCACTTTCACATTAGTCTCATTGAAAATATTGTCCCTGCTATGAATAATTTCCTTCTTTGTCAAACTCCAAAGTCTAAAACCAAACTAATTTTCTCCATAACTAAGACATATACAAGACTATGATTTAGTATCCAACTTGTTTCTCTTCTCCTTAGGAATGTGTACAAATTCCTGACAACCAAAAATCCAAAGATGAGAGTATGTGACTCTTTGTCCTTGCCATTCCTCTTCTAGAATTCCAAAATTCAATCTCAGAGAAGGACTTCGATTGATTAGATACATAGTTCTTACATGCTTTAGTCCAAAACTATTTCCCCAAACTTGCATTTGAAAGCTTACACTGAGCTTTCTTGAGGATAGTCCTATTGAGTTTTTTCACTAACCCATTTTCTTGAGGACTGTGGGGAGAAACTTTCACCTTTCAAATGCCATTATGAACACAATAATTATCAAAACTCCAATGAACAAAACTCACCTCCATTATCCATTTTCAAGCATTTAATCTTGCGACCTCTTTGGTTTTCAACAAGAGCTTTGAATAGTTTGAGTTTAGAAAATAATTCAGATTTACTGGCCATCATATATATCCAAATTTTCCTAGTAAAATCATCAAGAAAAGTAATCAAAAAATTTGCATCTTCATAAGATTGAAGACATCCAAGTGCACAAGTTCTAATGTTCTTGCCTTCATGTCATACCCGTCATTTGAAATGTTGACCCAATTTTTCTTGACATGAAGACAATGTTCACAAAATTCCAAGTTTGATGATTAGAGACCCAATATTTGATCCCTTTTGAGCATTACCTCAAGGCCATTCTTTCTCACATGGCCTAATCTTTGATGCCAAAGTGTCACATCGCTACCCACAATAGTCATAAGAGCACCTACTTCAGTGACTACCAACTTTATTGCCCTTGGAAATGATCCTCAAACCCTTGGTGACTTTCTAAGTATCCAGATGAAAGAATGGAAGATATCCTTATGCAAAAAGCTAATTATTAGAAATCAGATTTTTCCTTAATTTGGGGACATGGTGAACATCCTTTAACAACCATAGACCTTTATCTTCTAGTTGTAACAAAATGTCAACTTTTCCAACTATTTCACAAGATTTGTTGTCTTTGAGAAATACCTCTCCAAATTGTCCTTCATGATAATTTGTGAAAAAATCCATACACAAAGTGACATGAAAGGAGGCTTCAGAATCTATCACCCAAGAATATGATATTGTGTCAATTTTAGAAAGAATTAAAACAATTTCATCTTTCTCATAGGCTATATTTGCTTCAATATTTTGTACCTTTTATTATTCTTTCTTGTAAGCCTGACAATTTCTCTGAGGAGTCGTTGTTACTCCTTCTTAGGTCTTCACTAATTAAAGTGGCAACAATGTCATTTAGACTGGCTTTGTCTTCATGGAGTTTGAAGTTCTTAGTGATCTAACTACAGGATCTCAACTGTTGAGTAAGGAACACAACAAGATGATAGCTTTGGCTTCGTCATCTTCAGTCATAGTAGCCGAGGTTACTTGACATAATAAAGAGTTCAAATCATTTATATGATTTGACATCGCAGTCCCTTCCTTCATTTTTGGCTTGTAGATCTTCTTCATAATGAAGATTTTATTTACAGCCAATATTGTTTGATACATGCTTTGAAGTTTTTCCGAAACTTCCTTCGTTGTCTTTTCATTCAAGACATTGAACATGACATTTTTGCAATAGTGAGAGAAAAAATGATTCTATTGTCTTTTCATTAGTCTTTTGTCAATATTCATTTGATATTGTAGCTGATATCTTAGACTTTCCTTCAATTGCCACTGATAAGTCTTGCTTAACCAACAAAGAATGCATCTACACTTTCCATAGGGTGAAGTTCTTTCCTGTAAATTTCTCCACTTTCACATCCTTCATCTTTCCACAAATTTAACACTGATTTTGAGTCTGCACAACTTGTGCTTTGATACCAATTGAAAAGATCTAGTTGCAAAAAGAAAAGTCAGTAGATACAAAACAATTATATGAGAAACATAACACCAGATTTATCCTAGTTCACCACAAATTTGGTTTCATCCAGACTGCAAAGTATTGTATTAATGTATAAAAGATAATCACCAATTACATCCCAAAGGTTTCGTAAAACCAAGAGACACACAATTGGAAGGAAACCAAATAATCACCATTGGCCTTCAACATATCAACAGTTTTACCTTTTAAATTAATAGCCAGCACAATGGGTGCACAAGATTTTTGGACACCATTATCAACCAACAACTTAGAGGGGAAGGTGAGATGATATTTGAATTAAGGAGTGCCACCATAACCTACTGTGCTCTCCTCTGTAAAGACACCAATGGAAGACTCACGATTCTAAACTGGTACTCACTGTGGGCAGGTTTGTTGGTGGAAGTAGAAATATGTGAAGCAATTTAGTCTTGAGACAGGGAATTCTCACTGCCATCGATGGTAATAATGCTAAGAATGCTAAGTAAAACAACAGCTCGAAGGGCCATTTGCTTGGTTGTTGAAAGAATAATTTTATAGAGCTGAAGATATGCTTCTATAGAAGTCACTGAGGAAGCCATTGTTTGCCTCGTCTAATACAATTTTGGTCAATTTATTGGGAAGTCATTAATAGAGAAACGTGGAATGACAATGTTTCCAATATCAAATATCAAACTGTTTATTAGCTCCAAAACGTAAATGTTACCTTATTATATATTATATTTGAATTGAATCTAAAATAGTTTTTAAGCTATGTTTAATTTTTTAAATCAATCGTAGAGTCATTGCAGTGCCTTTAAAAAAGATAAAAGCATGAAAACGTCGTTAAGCACATCACAGTGACTGTGAAGAAGCCATGGTTATCTTATCAATTAGAGACTCTCAATTTGATACACATTGCAAGCTTGTGTCATCACTAGGGACCCCATTTTTAAGCTATTGATATGTTCAGACATTTGACTGACTTTGCTTTTATTTTTATTTTTTTCCCTAGCTTCTAATCTTTCCTAAATATCTCTTAGTTTTCATGATATATTACTTTATATAATACATCTGATGTGAAGTCACAGAACTCCAATTTTCGCTTTAATGATTCTTGTACCGATTTCGGTATATCTGCGTACCAATGGACGATATAATTTCTCTGATTGTAATTGCTAGTATATTGCATTGATTTCTGATTGCATTGACTACTGTTCAATTACTTGAACAAGTGATTTAATCTTAATAAATTATGATAGTTTTTGTCATTTTCAAAATAAGCATATCTTCAAATATTTGAGTTTTGCTTCTTTTTCGAGATTTCTTTCATATTCATAATTTCTTTTTAATAGCTATTTTCACAAATAACTTTATATCACATTCTTTTTATTTGAAATAAATGCTTTAAAAAAAAAGAAAAAGTTGGCTAACCACTGCAAATTTTATTAATAAATAAGCCTGATTTGAGAGCACATCAAAGAAAGAACCAGGAAGAAAACTTTGTATCCCAACCCAATTACAGTAGAGAAGAAAAAAAAGAAGAAAAGGGAAGAAAGTTGAGCCAATTTGAAGGAAAACAAAATGACATTTATGAACAAGCGCTGACATAAATGTCAAGACTTGTCATTCTTAGTAAGCTCTTACAATATCCATCATTCAAATAATTGAGTATAAGGGTTGAAAGCTTCAAAATTAGCTTCATCATAGCCAAGATTAATAAGATAATTTGTGACTCCATTACCTTCTCGATAGGTATGTGAGATACAATGATCATCAAAAGAGTTTAAAAGGTTCCAAATTTGATTCATAATAAACATGAGTTTCTAGTTCAGGAGTAATCTCTTGATGTGTGCATTAATTATAACCATGGAATCACTTTCAATATGGATTTTATTAAAACATCTAGTATTAGCCAATACCAACCCAATGAGCAAAGCTTGAGCTTCAACAATGTTGTTAATGCATGGGGGAATTGGATGAACTTTAATTGCTTGCACTATACCACTACAATCCCTTGTGCAAATGCCAATGCCAAATTTACCTAGATTACCTCTTGATGCACCATTGAAGTTGAGCTAAAAAAAAAAGTAGTGGAGGGATCCATCTAGTTGATTAACCATCTAGAGGATATTTCAAGCTACTATTAGAAACAAAGCCAAAAGGAGCAAGTAAAACATCCCATTCCCTAATAATTTTGCCATCTCAAGATGAGAACATATAATTGCATTTAGCATTCAAGATGTTGTTAACAACTTTGGAGACTGATTTTTGAATGCCATCTTGAATGGTGTCTAAAGAGTTAAAATCTTGGTAAAAAATGCATTTATTTCTCTCCCACTTTAGAGCCCAAACATCTTATTAATATATTTAAGTAAGCACTTATTGATAATTTTTGGGGAGGTGGGGATGGGTGGCACTACAACTCTACCTCTCCTCTTATTAGGCACAGGTCTAGTTGGTCTCATGTTGCTGCTCCCACTACCCCTTAGGCTACTAGGTGGCCCATTGTAATCAATAACAAATTGTTTCTTGGGTGGTTGACACATGCAATTTCCCCCTATAAGAGGGAGGAAGAAAGAAAAATTAAAAATAAAGACGATGGGTTGTCTCTCTCAAACCCACCTTCAAACTCTACTAATGTATGGGGTTCTAATGATCAATACAATCCCTCCCCCTAGGAAGGCACAAATCTTGTATCCTGAGAACTTTCAAAACCATATTTTTAAAATTAATTTAGTTTGATATTTTTAGTTTTCTACATTGACATGTGCAACTCTCATGAAATAATCCTCTATACCTTTTCGCTTTCTTTTTGCAAATATTTAACTTTACATTGATATTAATAAAAAGGGACTTCATGAAAAATATATAAAATTGATTAACTTAACAAAGTAAATATAAAATAAAGGAATAACTAAAATCATATTATGTTTGAAAAGATCAAGTAAAATAAAAATATTATTAAAAATATCAAGTAAAAAAGACATGGGTGAACAATTTAATTATGTTAACTTCTTTCTTGTTTATTCTTTGAATATTAATTTTTAATTTTATTAACAATAAATTATGAGATATCAATTTGGGTTCTTCTAATATTTCATTAATTGGCTTACACTTTACCATTGTGTAGTTTTCTTTGGTTAGAATTCGGCTAGTTGAACTTTAATAATTTTGATAAATTTAAGTCTTTTCTACCCATAAATTGAAATATATATCATGATACTGAGGTTTTCATATGGAGTTATAGATATATTTTCTTATGTAAAAGAGAGGTAAAATTTTATTAAGAACAAGGAGCTCTATCCTAATGAATAAGGTCATCAAATTCATGAGATAATTAAAGGGGCAATTTCCCCCGTTTTGCAACATTCCAATCTTGCACATGATCAAAAGCCCATTTTTCCAAGCAATCCACAACTCTATTCCACTCCTGGGGGATATTTGTAAAGAAAACAAACTTTAGAGTTCTACAATAGATAAAAGATTGATTAACAACTAAAGCTAGATTCCAACTGGTATCCTCAAGCACTTGCAAAGTAAGAAAGTTCACTAGCACTTATGAGTTAGATTCACACATAATCCTACACCATCCCCTCAAATAACATTGTTCCACAACATGTAAGATGGATAAAACCTTCGTACAATTGTTAGTATGACAACCCTTATGCATTGAGAAAATAAGTTGGACATCAACAAAATTAGAATGAACCACTCCCCCAATGCTAGCTAGACATGGCTTCTCTTAGGAAGAACCATCAGTGTTGACTTTAAGAACTCCAAGTGGATTCATAGTCCAATGCTCCTTGTGAATCACTTGACTCTTCATTTGTCACCTATGTTGTCCAGGAAGACCATCAAACCATTGAACTGCAACAAGGATAACTTTAGTGGCTAATATTTTCCAATTGGCTATTCTCACTCATCAAGGACCCCAAATTTGGCTAATATTTTCACACTTTTGGGATGTCCATCTTGACTACACTTTACCAAAATTGGGTCCAATGATTAAGTCAATCACCAATAATATTTCATAAGTATTTGTACTTTGATGATGACTTCGCCACTAGAATCTACTTTTTCTATGCTATAAATTAAGTATTTTTGCCTAAAATTTCCAAGGACTGTCTTAATAAATGGTCATATTCACTAGTATTATGTAAAATCTTAAGTTATCTTAAAGATTAAGTCTATAGATTTAACATGTGTCTCTATTTCATAGAATTCTCATGAAAGTTTTTATCATTTATCACTTTTGTCCAAGATAAATTTGATTGGGGATACATATCTATACTTTGGGGACTTTCTTTAAAATTCAGTATCCTTTTAAAATTATCACTTGAAATAGATTATCTATAGGCCATTGATTTAGGATCATCGAATGGCAATAAATAATAAGGGTGCTACCCCCTTAGTGATATCAATAATTTTGAGGGAAATTGTAATTATAAAAGTGAGATAAATTGAATCTTAAAGTTTGATAACTAATTAGGATCCATATAATAATAATAAAATCATATTTTTTAGGTATGTGCACTTATATTGTTGATTTTTATCAATAGTGAAATATTCTTCAAGATTTCATAGAATTTTCATACAATAAAAAGAAATTGCCAATCAAATTAATTATTTTGTTACTTAAACATAAAAATTTGTCAATAGAAATTAATTCCTTCCCCCCCCCCTCCCGCCACCGCCCCTTACCCCCCGAAAACTAATGTTTGATTCACAAAAAATTTATACTTTTTTTGAAAGTGGGATTTCTTAAAGTTATCACTAACCCGTAGCCCCTAAGATCCCCCCTTGAAGATGAATATTGAGGGGATTGTAGATGGTAAAGTCACTAGGAGCCATACTCTAATCTAACACACACTTATCTAGAATTATTTCATGTAGAGAGTGGAAAATCTTCCACCAAACTTGTAAAGCTTTGGTCTAACCATCTTAAATATTTGTTTATTCTTCTCCAAAGATATATTCCAAAAAATAAATGAAGGGCAATCAACCCACACAACTTGAAAAGGAAAGGCTTTTGTGAGAGCACTCCCCATGTAGTCCCAGAAAGAATAAAAAGAGGAAACATGCCTATAACAACAACCCATTCCACAAAAGGTGCCAAAGCTTGTATTATTCTAGGTAAAGAGCCCATTAGCTAGCTTGATATCAAAAGGATTCAATAGATCAATATTTTGACAAAGATCATAAGAAGCTCCCCACCAAGATAAACCACCCTGAGTTTTTCCTCAAGACTTATAAGTGAATTGAAATCTCCTACTAATAGCCAAGGATGGTAATTATGAAAATTTCTCAAATACCAAATGTGCAACCAAAGTCCCACTTTGCTCACATAGTCTACATGTGCATACACATTAGTAATAATAATCACCTCACCAAAATCCAAAAAAATTTCCATCATAGATAGGGTTAAGTGAGAAGATATCCAATTAAGAGGAGATAATTTTCATGGATCCCAAAAGAAAACCAAACCACCGCCACTCCCCATAGCCCCTACACACTGGCACTATTCATTAGGCCAAATATGAGGGGTGAACCAAACCCAAAGACTCCACTAAAGAATGAGAATGAGCAATCACCAACTTGAATATATCTAGAGAATGAGAAATCACCAACTTGTGAATAACATTTTCTCTAAGGATGCTATTAAAACCCTAAATATTCAATGGGAGAATAATCATCAATGAGTAGAGTGGGGAAAATAAGCATCTAAGCTTTTTACAGTCCCAAACACTACCAACACATGTCCTATATTTTTTATCTTTTCCTGACCCTTTTTTACACCACTCTTTAAAGGAGTAAAAAACAACCACTTAAAATGCCTTTGCACTGAAATCAAAGGTAGAGGAAGCCCCATACCTTTACTAGATGCCAACACATCCTTAACCAAGTCTTCCAAAACTATGTCATTATCTTGAGGTGCAACAAAAGTCACCAAAGCTTCAAATTCAGGAGCAGTAGCAACCATACTCTACTAATGAACCACCATCTAGGAAGACAAACAATATTCATGAGGTGAAACTCTCCCATTTGAGCTATTTAGATCATAAGAGACATTAGTAGGAATTCGCTCCTCTAAGGCCATACTATTAGGCACCACAAATCGATTAAAACCAACATTAAGCTACCAATCTTTAAAGGGTCTCTTCTATCCACACCACTTAGCTCATGGCCAAATAGAAATAAAGCCATCCTTATCAAGACCAACCTTAGTCACTTGGGGTTTTCCTTTTACTATATTGCCCATTTGAATATTCCTATTCACTATGTTATCCATCAAATCTTTTCCTTTTCCTATGTTATTTTTCTAGCCACTAGTATTACCCACATAACCATCAACCCCCCTAGAATTTGAAGCCTGAGGGTACTAACATTGCAAATGATCATAATCATGACATGGTTGAAATTGGAAGGGGAGGGATTCATAATCCAATTGTTGCGCCTAGAAAGAAGACCCAAGAAAAAATTCCAAATAATCTAGTAATGGGTTACTTAAGTGAACAACAAGGATTATTGCAAAAGAAATAACATTTTTATTTAGAGATTGATGTACAATCACAACTGACTTTCCAAGAAAAGTAGCAATTTCACAAAGAATGTCTTCTTGCTGAAATTTAAGATGAAAACATGGCAAGGGGAGATCCTATATGCCAAGGTTTAATGAATAACACCACATGGTTGTAAAAATAAGAGCTCCCTTGATAAACACAATCTAAATCAGGCATGCAAGAAAACCCTACAAAGAAGTAGCTGTTACTGGCCATCATGTTCTCCATATCTCTATCCAACTGTGTCAGATGCTAAATCCATGGCTCAAGAGTCAATAAGGATATCCAAACTCCAAGAAATTTACATATCAGAGCATGCATAGTCCGATACTCAATGTCCTCCTTCACAATCTTTGGAGGAATAACTAGAACATGTTGATCCTTATTTTGTGGATGGAGCCCTAGCCAAACCCACATCTCCAGGTTCTCCTCATTGGAACTCTCCAAAAAATGATGCTTATACTGCATATTCTCATTAATATCTCAAGATATATTTTCCTATCATTCTTCTAATAATAAGGTGTTTTTTTATATATAAGTACATTTCATTTCTTAGTTTTCTTTTTGAAATAATATATATAATTATGTACTACTATTTATTATTTAGTGTCATTTTCTCTCTCTTTACCTTTTTGTTTCCTCTTTCCTAGAGTATATAATTATGTACTACATTTGATTATTTAGTGTCATTTCTTCTATCTTTTTCCCTTTCCCTTTCATCTTTCCTAGAGTCTTCTTGTTTCATACTTGGTTTCTTTTTTTGGTTATTTCCACCTTCTTTGAGGTCCTAGAATTTAAATTAGCAACCAACAGTCATTCTTTCTAGCCTAATGCCAAAAAACCTAGAATAATGCAATCTTGTAAATCCTTTTGTCATTGATGTTTTATGACATGATCACATACACATATATACATAATGTAAATTCTAATTTAATTTTTTATTTAATCATATAGCTCTTAAATTTTTATATACTAAACTAACTAGCAGTTACACATTTGTGTATGTGCAACCATGATCCGATTGGAAATATTCGTTTTGTATAATGAATAAAATTGATCACAAATGTTAATTTAAACAAATATAAATGTTGTCCACTAAGCTTATAACATACTGATACAAATATACTAGAAAAATATTGGATATCAAGAGGAAAAAGAGGTCATAAAAAAACTTAATTAATTATATTTTTAAAAAAAATTAATTTTTTTTATCAACATATTCATTTTTTTAAACCTCCAATCATTCTTTATCTATGCTTCACTATATATGACCAAAAGAATTTAAAAAATTCACAATTGTTAAAAAAATATGTATATCAATTTAATCAATAACATGCAAAGTTTGTATAAATTTAATCTTTAAAAAAAATTTTTTTTTTATTCTATCCATCATAGTGTTATACATGTATATGAGGCAAGTTCAAGTCTTCTTAACAAAAAAAAACATTGTCAAATCTAATATTCATTACTATACAACTAAATTTAATATTTACTCTCTACTATACAACTAAATCTAGAAACAATGTGAAGGTTTAGCCTTTTAAATAATTACAATTTTTTTTTATGATTTGAAAAAAAGCTTTCAAATGTATCTCAAAATTCATTGAATTTGAACCCATAAGTTCACACAAAGAACACATTATTCTGTCATAGATCAAGAACACACATCTACATCCTCAAAGGCAACATAAGAACTGATTTAAAAGAAAATATTAGTGAGTTGGAGGAAATCTATGGAGCAATTTAATGGAGTATGCCAAACATAGTCACTTGACTACTATTCATGAGAATTTTAAATAACTACAAACAAAATCCTTTATAAATTTTTTGAAGCTACAAAATTGGGAAAGTTGGTGTAAAATATTTAATATTATAGACATTTTATGTTTGCAACTTTATAATTTTTTATTGTCTTAAAGTGAACAAATTAAAGTTAAGAATATAAAATCATATTAAAAAAAAGAGAATAAATTAAATTTTACGACAAAAATTTTAAGTTCTTGAAGCAAAGCTCCCACAAATAGTGTATGGACTAAAATAACTTTATCTAAAAAGTTTATATTGGTTATTTAAAATAATTTAAATACTTAAATGTTTAATTTAATTAATTTAAAACTATTTCTAATCATTTAAATTAACAAAAGCAATAGTTTCCTTCTGCCTAGAAACTAATATTTAATGTCTCACTAGAGCATGAAATATTGTTGTCAATATTGTAATGTATTGAATTTCATTGTAGGGTCTCATTGATGATGATTTGATATACTTAGAAACTTTCATTAACAGTGCTACACTAATGGATCAACAATGAATTGTTGCCAATTATTAAATATCAAATTGCTTCAACTATTTACCACTGTCAAATTGGTAAGTAGATCATGATTAGACATTATTTCCAACTCTTTAGATGGTAATTATTGACCATGAATATCAATAGCACTCTTAATTATTTCTCTACTCATTGAAATTAAAATATATTTTTTCTTTTCCAATTCAATCCTTATTATGTTGCATGACATGTATCCATAATTTGAATAAAGAGCTATTATTTTTTATAATTTTCAAAATAAAATAAATACAATTCTAACTAAAATATAAAGAATTAATTTTAAAACTTCATATAAGCATTCATGATTAATAAATCAAATATACATTTGAAAATTAATTAGTTAGAATATTGAAATAGGTTTATTTTTTAAGAAAGATATTTATATTAGAATTAATAAATAATTAATCAAATTAAGAATGTTTCAAAATTATGTAGCAAAATATAATGTTCTGTATTTAACTCCGTGAACAATTTAAATCCCAAAATTTTCATTGTAATGGTCTAGATTTAATCGTTATAAACATTTAATGTATTACATAATCAATATAAACTTAATAATAATACAAGTATTTAATTCACTTCTTCTATATAAATATAGATAGTGGTTGATTTTTTTAATAATAAAAAAAGAAATAAAATACAATTCCTACGAATAAATTCTTAAAAGACTTTCTAACCCTGCTAGCGTACAAAATATGGGATACCAAAATCTCTGTGCAACACATATCTTTTCTTAATAAATACTTAGAGAAGTATTTATTTAAGTTTAATCAAGAAAATGTTAGTTGCTTATAGCAGGAGACTAAATTTTTCAATATCTTGCAATGTATTAATTGGTTTATTATATTAGATTTAATAAATAATTAATCAAATTAAGAATGTTTCAAAATTATGTAGCAAAATATAATGTTTTGTATTTTACTCCGTGAACAATTTAAATCCCAAAATTATCATTGTAATGGTCTAGATTTAAGTGTTATAAATGTTTAATGAATTACATAATCAATATAAACTTAATAATAATACAAGTATTTTATTCACTTCTTCTATGCAAATATAGATAGTGGTTGATTTTTTTAATAATAAAAAATAAAATAAAATACAATTCCCAAGAATAAATTCTTAAAAGAGTTTCTAACCTTGCTAGCATACAAAATATGGGATACCAAAATCTGGGTGCAACACATATATTTTCTTATTAAGATTTAGATAAGTATTTATTTAAGTTTAATGAAGAAAATGTTAGTTGCTTACAGTAGGAGACTAAAGTTTTCAATATCTTGCAATGTATTTATTGGTTTATTGAAAATTGTGCCTTTTTAGATAATACTATCATAGACCATAGTTTGCAAGTTATAATTTTGCAAGTTATAATGAAATTTATATGACATCATATATATATAAAAGTTTTATTCTATTGGCTCCTGTAATTTTTTGTAGTAGAAAAACTACTTCGAATTTTTGAGTAGGGCAATTGTCATTTTTCCAAAAGTGTTGCCTATCTATTATTGCATTTTACCAAACATGTAATTTTTATGGAGGAAAAAGAACTTGGAGAACATGTATTCCTTGCATGCAATTAGGTGTAGATTTTCTTGAATAGTTTGATACATTGATTCCCATCACAAAAATAATTTACAAGTAAAATAAGACTATGCATGCATGTGCTTTCTGTGGGTTTTTACAGATTGAAATAGTTCTTCTATTTTTAAATAATAACATTTACTTTCATTATTATGTGTTGTCCACATGCCAAGTTTTAGGATTTGTGTTATCCACAAGCTAAGATTTAGATTTCAATGAGAATTTATCAATTCATTAAAAAAAATTGATTTCCCTTGTAGTTGAGGACATTATTTTGTTGAGGCTCCTTCTTGGAGATTAGTGGCTTCCTCTTACAGGTACCATATTTTAACTATTAAACAATATTCGTCAGAGCTATGAAATTATTTCTATTGATGTGTGGTGTCTCTGATCTTTCAATGACTATCATCTTTGTTGTTTGGTGTATAATGCCTCTGACTAGGGTTGTAAGATAGAACATGACTTGCACATTATTCATTTTTATTGTGGCTATTTTAACCGACAAAAATTCTTAAATTTTAATTTAGTTTGCTATTTACTTCAGAATTTAGTTTGGTTCAGCACAAAAGATTACAAAGTCTTTTCTAGAAAACTCTCTACTACAAGGGCTGGTACTCTTCATTTTTCTGTATTTTAAGATAACTTGAGCGAAAGCCCAAATATAAACTCAAATTCTCATGGATTTCCTTGTATATAATCTTAGTTTCCTCCATTCCCAATTTCATTCTTCCTATATAGAAGCCAATCACCAAATCATAGCTGCCGGTCATGGCTGTAGGCTAGTTAACACTTCAAATCCCAGTGTATTGTTTGAAAATCATAAAAATGTTTTCTCGTAGCTTTCCAAAGTAATGGGTGCCTAAACTTTGAAGGTTCTTCTTATTTTATGTATATTGTCATCCAATCGTTAATGATATTTTCTTATAAGATACATCTCAATTTCATCCTTAAGACAATAAAATAAAATATGAATTCGGGTACAATATGTTGTACAAATTCCCTTTATTTTGTGGAAATCTACCAATCAAAAATGTTATCATTGTCAACCAAATGAAAGGGGTGTTTTAGGCTATAAAACTAGAAAATATGTTGAGTGAGATGCTTTCTTTCATTTCATTCTTGAAATGCTTCTACCTATTCTGAAAATGTGGCGGAGGACAACTCTAACTTCTACTGATTTAACAGTGTCGATGCCCTCATAATAGAGAGTTTATAGGTCTCGCATGTAGCATAAATGCTACACAGAATTTCAAGGAAACAACATAGTATTTTAACTATAGATGTATCTATGCTAACTATACTTGTACACACATAATTTGGAAGCCTCTTTATGTCCTACTTAATAGCACTTGTTCTGATAATTTTACTCAGGCCAAATGCAAATCATAAAATGGGGCTACAAAAAAAATGAATTCCATAGTGTCTTTATGTTGCTCCTTGAGGTTGGTGATTACTGCACATTGCATCCATTACATTGGATGAGGACAAAAAACATAGATCTACATGTCTTTAACTGTACAAAATTTACGCGCAGAAAATAATGTCCCTTCCATCACACTAGCTACGAGAGAAAACATATAAATATAGGGAAAACCACTTAATGAATGGGTACAGATAGAAGATAGGTGATGTTAAAAATTATTTTCTTAACTTCTGTGCAAAGCTTTGGATTTGTATGTTGTGGAAGTGAATACATCTATTTTTATACACTTCCTCTGCAACTGGAAAAAAAAAGGCCATTTTCCATTCTTGTTATTTTAATTGATAGTGTGATTGGACCTCTTGCAGTAAATCGTGTTTATTCCTCAATGATGATCTTAGGAATCAGAGTACCTTGTTTGAAGGAGGAAGATCCAAAATCTTGGGAATATACGAACGTCCAATAGGTAAGAGATTCTTAGGTTTCACATGCCTGTCACTGTAGCACATCTGTATGGTGAATATGAGCATTTATGACCTTCTGAAGTTGCAAATGTAGGTAGCTTTGATCTAATGAGAGGAGCTTTTGGATTTACCAACCTATTTATTATATTTCATTTCCTAGGTTTATGGCCTTGGAGGTAACGTTAGTAATTGAACCAAATTTACTATGCTTTTCATTGTTAATGAAGATTCAACAGAAATGCCTGAAACCTTGAAAGTCAAATAGAATAAGCTAGTATATCCACTGAAAATGTTTAATGCTCTTCCAGAAAGCATTGGATTTGTATGATTCGGAATTTCATTAATCTCTTGTAGGAAGTATATGTTTTGTGTGTCATGGATTCTATCACAGGATTTCGATGCATCCTTTCTACTTCAACACTCAACTGTGTAAATCCTCTACAAATGAAAAAGAACACTTTCACTTCTCACTTATTTATATCCATCTGGTAAAATTCACCATGCTGTGGTTTTTCACCATTAAATTAGGACCTCTTTGGCTAGTGTTGGATTAGTGTTAGAAATAATCATTTAACATTAGTGTTAGAAATAGGGGACAATCATTTTTATTCATTTCAACAAGTTCATATTTAAATATTTGCGAAATAGGAAAATGTGTGTTGTTTAATTAATTTAAATAATCATTTATTAGATCTTTTTATTTGTTTTATTTTTGTAACTGTCAAATGTAAATAATGAATTACTAATGGTATAATAAAATTCAAAAATTTATTATTGAATCTTGAAATGTACATATATAATGTTATTAAATTATATATATATATAAAATTTGTGAATAAATTTTCTATTTTCATTTGTGATTGCTTAATTGAAATTTGATTAAATTGTGTGTATTAAAAATAGGGTAGATTATTTTTAAATATTTTGTTTTCAATAATTAGATTTTTATTTAAATTATAATTAAATAATATTTAATTTTCTATTTTTAAAAAATAGATTTAATTAAATATGTATTTGATTTTGATTATATGTTCTTAAAGTTTTCAATATATTTATTTTCTATAAAATTGACATTGTCAACCTTATATAAATATATCATTAAATATAGTAATAATATCATATATTCGATAATTTTAATTTTCTAAAATAAGCTATATTTAAAAAAAAATATTATATTAAACTAATATATAAATTTTATTTATTTTTTAAATCAAAATATAATGAGTTTTCTTCTAAATGATATTTTAAATTTTAACATTCTACAATGAAACATATAAAGAAAATAATAATTTTTTAACTTGCAGCTATTTTTATAAACATATTTTTAAATTGTTTTCATGATAATTAACTTGATTTATAAAATAAGTGGTAAAATAATATTAAAAGTTAACTATGAAAAAATCAAAAGATTCTTTATTATAAATGTAAATATTAAAAGTTTTTTATTATATAATTATTCTACTTAAATGATCCATAGAAAATCTATTCACTTTGCAAATCTATTACTAGGAGAGCCCATTCTTAAGAAAAGTGATTATATTTGCTCTCGTTATATTTCCTTTATTATTATGAGAAAGGATAAGAAGTGATCTTCAAAAGGGAAAAGAAGCGGCCTTATAGGAAAAACAAATATTCTTTTAATCCATATTTTAGGCTTGGCCCCAATTTTAATGCAGAGTTGTCTCAAAAAGTGAATATGTTCAGGAAAAAAATTAACTTTTGTCTAGATGCCTATTGTTTACTTTTGCCGAAGTTCTCAAGCAATTCACTACTTCAAAGTGATACTAAAACTACTAAACTTAGATCAATCATTTATAACTACACTAAAGCTTGATATGTTACACTAGGCAAAGACACTAGTACTTGAGTTTTAGATTCCACAACCTTTTTAAATCAAATGTTACTACATTTCATTTCTTTCCACTCCCCCACCAAGGCAGGGAATTGAGCTGCTCGTGCAACCCTTGTTTGTTTTTGGGGACAAGTAATTTTCTGGTGGACATAACTATTCAACTTGTGAATGTAAAAATTCATTTCTTAGATTCTATGTTGGCATCTACCAAAAAGATAATCATTTATCTATTGTAGACCAAGTGTTGTGGAAACTCTCAGTGCCCCCATATTTGATTATATTATGACTGCATAGCCTTTAAGTTAGTTAAAAACCACTTATGTGAATGGTAGGTATATTTTATTTATTACATGGTATTCGTATAAGGCTTCTTATACTACCTAGATTGAGAAAAGAAATGTGATTCCTTTTGTAGATTAAATGTGATAAATGTAGTAATTATTGTTTGATATAAACTGAATTTTTAGAAGTATTGTCAATGATGAGGGGATGAAATCTTAGAATAATTTTAGTATACATTTATTAGACATTCATTTTAAATTTAGAGTATTTTTTAAAAAATGCGTTTGAAATCTTAAGTTTCTTATTTGCACAAATTGATTCAATAAAAAAGAGGAGAACTATAATCAATTATATCTAAGTTTACTATATAGTCAATGTCTTTTCATCTTAAGTATTCAATTTCACCAATCCTATTGTTGGTACCCAATATAGACAAAGTTTTAAAACTTTAGTGTGGAGTTACGAACTACTTTGAACTAAGGCTCAAAATAGTTCAAAGTGGTTCAATTTGATTGAAATGGATTCAAAGTTTGAGAAGATTTTGAATTCAGTTCAAAGAGTTAGCAAATTCGGTATATAGATGACTTTGGTGATTTCAAAATATAACGGTTCAAATCCAAAGAGTTCATATGCTCAGAGTTTGAAGACTCAACATCTACAAATTGAAATGCAAGTTTAGAGTTTCAGAGATTTGGAATTCAAGTACAAAGGATTCGCAAGTTCAACTGCCACAATTCAAAATTCAAAGTTAGCAATTCACTAATTTCAATAGCATGAAATCTTTGACTTGAGCCAAAATAAAACCCGTTTGAAATTATCAAAACATTATATGGCCAATAATTTCAAAAAGGAACATACATTTGTGTGTCATATCATACTCATTTCAAATTTGCAATATTTGGTGGAGCATTAAAAGGTGCACAAGAACAATTCCCCTCAAGATTTATCACATAGTCACAAGTGACCACTCACATTGACTAATGAGCACCCCTCAGAGTTGATGATTAACATCGTTCTCTTACTCAAATTTGAAGGGCTAGAATGTATATGTACCTTGGGTTCACTATTCAAACTCTTGGTTGATTTGGCATATAGCAAGCATGAGATCACCGTACTTAGTTCTTCTAAAGATGGAGATGTGAAAACATTATTAGTCACATGTGAAGTGTTTGATAGAATGATGATGCAGGAGCATCCAGAGGTATAAGGGCAATCCTGTGTCACCAAAAAAATGTACTTGGACTTAGTTTCTGTTTCATGTCTTTACATTTTTGGATACCCATTTGGCTCCAATAAAAGTTCCAACTCTCATAGTTCAACTATCAGTGCATTTGAAAATCCTGAAAAAATAGGAGCATGCAATTTGGCCATCATTTTGGTGACCTAGAAGGTGTGACTTGGCCAGATGAATGTAATTGAGATTTAGAGCATTCCAGAACAAGAATCAGGTCAAAAGGCCACACGGTTTGAAAGTTATTGCAGTTTTTCAGGTTTTGGAGACCTCCTAAGAATGCTTCAAAGTCAGGTTTGGGGCATTAAATGACCTTGAAAAGGGTCAAAAAATGGGGGACGGGTGAAGCTTGTCCATAGGTCTATAGAGCACTTTGAGAACTTTCCGATAATGTAAACGGTTCGTCAATCGGAGCTACGGTTCAAAAGTTATGCCTCCTAGAAGTTCGGCTACCGTTTCTGGATTCTTTTAGATTTGCACCGACTTCTAACGCGGCTTCTGGAACCTTCTATTTTGTTGGTGGATGCCTAATAGTACTTTCTAGAATGTACTCCTAGTCCTTAACCCTCCGGGGTCTATTTAAGAGATTTTTGGCATTGTAAAAGGTAGTTCGGATTGGAGCTTGAGAGGAGGTGCTAAAAGGAGAAATATTCTCCAGATTTATGCTATTGTAAGCCCGTAGGGCATGTTTTGAAGTTTATATTCTCTGCACTGTTTGTACTAGCATATTTTCTTAGTTAATATAATTTCCCCTTTGTATTGTTTCTATTTTTTTGTTGGGTTGTGTCCCCATCAAGTGGTATCAGAGCAGGTTTTCCTGAGTGTGCAAACCGAGCGCCGACTGTGAGGCAGTTTGCATCAGGACTATGTGGTTGTGGGTTCGAGTTAGAAGATGCCTCCACGAAGAGAGCGTGGCGGAAGGGCCAGAGCTATTGATCCTGAGGAGGTTAGAGCCCTCCAGAGACAGGTACAAGCATTGCAAGAGGAGCTTCGTAGAGGAGCAAATATTGCCGTAGATGACAATAGTGAGGATGACAATGAAGAGGAAGTAATGGAAGTTGACGGGGAAGTTCTGAATCCTGTAGAGGAAAGGCTTTTTAGGGCCATTACTAGGTTTGGGAAAAGACCTACAATTGAAGTGGGTATATTTTTGAGAAATTTGAAACTAGATGAGTTGATCGATTGGATCAATGAACTGGAAGAATACTTTGAGAATGAGGATATAAGGGACCCAGATAGGGTTAAGTTTGCAAAGGCCAAACTGAAAGGCCATGCCAAAATCTGGTGGCAAGAGGTTCAACTAGAAAGACTTAGAAGAGGAAAGGAGAAGATCACAAGATGGGATCGCATGGTGGACAAATTGAAGAAGCAGTTCATTCCTGTGGACTACGAGCTTGATCTGTTTAAGAATATGTATGGGTTAAAGCAAGCAGGAAGATTAGTTCAAGAATATATAGAGGAGTTTTATCGACTCCTGATTAGAGCGAGGCATGCAGAAGAAAATAAGGAGAAGGTTGCTCATTATATCAATGGGTTACGACCTAGCATCCAGGAGGAATTAAGTCTGGTAAGAATGACTAGCGTTGAAGAAGCATACTAGTTTGCCTTGCGAGTTGAAGAGAAGCTGAGTAAAAGGTTTGAAGGAAGACAAAGAGGGCACGGTCAAGGAGGAAGGGGAAGCGGTAGATCATCTGGAGGCTGCAATGAAACTCAAAAGAAAAATGAAGATGAGGGTACTAGCAGGAACTAGAGGAATGAGGGTTTCAACCGCTCCCGTGATCAAGAGTTTGGAAATCAAAGAGGAAGAGGTAGAGGACGTGGACAAGGAAGAGGAGGCTTCCATGGTACCTATTTCCATTGCAATGAAGAAGGTCATTGTGCCTTTGAATGCCCTCAATGACAAGGAATTACAGATAGGAGAGCTGAGGGCCAAGCTAGGGTTGCTCATGTGGATGAGGATGCACAATCATCACATTCAGAGGATGCAGAAAGAGGAGAGACCTTGGTAAGTGAAAGAGTCCTACTAAGTGGTGAGAATGAACCAGGACAACGAAGGAGTTTGTTTCGTACCAGATGCAAGTGTGAGGATAAATGTTGTGATGTGATCATTGATGCTGGTAGCACTGATAACTTGGTATCAGAGGAGATGGTCTCTAAGCTGAAGCTCAAGAGGGAGAAACATCCCTAGCCCTATCGGATTTCTTGGGTAAAAGATGATCATAAGGTTCTGGTAAGTGAACAATGTTTAGTAAAATTCAAAATTGGGAGTTACCATGATGAAGTTCTCTGTGATGTTATTTCGATGGATGTTTGCCATCTATTGTTGGATAGACCATGGCAGTTTGATAGACATTCAATACATGATGGACATGCAAACACATACTCTCTGACAAAGGATGGAGTTCACCACAAATTGAAGCCCATGAAAAAGGAAGGTGAAAAGGTATGTAGCAGTGGTAGGATTTTTCTTGTTGATGGAAGGAAGTTTTTAGATGGCATGAAACATCAGCGCATGTGCTATGCTTTGATTCCTAGGAAAGATAAAGAAGGTAGTAGTGAAATACCATTTGAAGTTTCAGAGTTACTAGGAGAATTTGGCGATATTATCTCTGATAATGTTCCAGATGGATTGCCACCAGTAAGGCAAATCAGTCATCAAATAGATCTGATTCCAGGAGCTAGTTTGCCTAACAAGGCTGCTCACAGGATGACTCCTACTGAAACAGAGGAGCTAAATAGATAGGTTCAGGAGCTGTTGAGGAAGGGCTTGATTCGAGAGAGCCTGAGTCCATGTGCAGTACCTGCAGTACTTGCACCAAAGAAGGATGGAGAGTGGAGGATGTG
Organism: Cupressus sempervirens; assembly: GCA_028749045.1. Taxonomy (NCBI): domain Eukaryota; kingdom Viridiplantae; phylum Streptophyta; class Pinopsida; order Cupressales; family Cupressaceae; genus Cupressus; species Cupressus sempervirens. Next base: position 274,551,722 of record CM053787.1, on the reverse strand, counting down.
TACATATTCTCGAGCTATAAATAGGATAACCATCAAGTACCGATTTCCTTTACCAAGGATGGATGATCTTATGGACTACTTGAGTGGAGCTCAGTACTTCACAAAGATAGATCTGAAGAGTGGCTATCATCAGATACGAATTCGAGAAGAAGATGAGTGGAAAATAGCCTTCAAGACCAAGGAGGGTCTTTATGAGTGGTTAGTCATGCCCTTTGGATTGACGAACACCCCAAGCACCTTCATGTGGCTCATGAATGAGGTACTTAAGAAGTTCTTGGGAAAATTTGTTATTGTCTATTTGGATGATATTTTAATTTTCAGCAAGACTTTGGAAGAACATTTACTGCATATTCATAGTGTCCTTGAAAGGCTAAGGGAAGAGAAACTATTAATTAATCTAAAGAAGTGTGTCTTTGCAAAAAGGGAGTTAGTCTATTTGGGATTTGTTATATCACCTGAAGGTCTCAAAATGGATCCAGAGAAGGTAAAAGCCATCTTGGAATGGCCTACTCCAAGGTCTGCTACTGAGGTAAGATCATTTCATGGTCTAGTTAGTTTTTACAGGAAGTTTATTAAGAATTTCAGTGGCATATGTGCACCTCTAACTAATACAATAAGAGGGGATAGAAAAGAGTTCAAATGGATTGCAGTAGCTGCGACAAGTTTTGAATTGCTGAAGAAGAAGGTGACTGAACAGCCTGTGTTGGCACTTCCAGATTTTAGAAAAGTATTCCAGGTGGATTGTGATGCTAGTGGTAGCGCTATTGGGGCTGTATTAAGCCAAGAAGGTAAGCCTATTGCATATTTTAGTGAAAAATTGAATGATGCAAAGAAGAAGTATTATGTTTATGATCAAGAGTTCTATGCAATAGTTCAGGCCTTAAAGAAATGGAGGCATTATTTATTGCCAAAGGAATTTGTTTTGTATACTGATCATCAGGCATTACAGTACCTAAATAGCCAAGGTAAATTGAATTAGAGGCATATGAAGTGGGTAGAATTCTTGCAGAGTTATACATTTGTGTTGAAGCATAGAAGTGGAAAATCTAACAGGGTTGCAGATGCATTAAGTAGGAGACAGTTGTTGCTTACAACAATGCAGGTTGAAGTAGTTGGGTTTGATGAACTCAAGAATTTGTACCCCGAGGATCCTGATTTTGCTGAAGCATGGAAAGCTTGTAAAGAACCTGTTGCTGTAGATAGAACCAAGTGGTTAGACTATTTGATTTAGGATGGCATGTTGTTCAAAGGTAGTCAATTGTGCATTCCAAGGAGTTCCATGAGGGAAAATCTGATTAAGGAGAAACACAGTGGAGGGATGGTAGGACATTTTGGTTGGGATAAGACCATTGCCATTCTTAGAGAATATTATTTTTGGCCTCAAATTACACAGGATGTGAAGAAGTTTGTAAAGAGTTGCCAGGTTTGTCAAGTTGCCAGGTTTGTCAAGTTGCCAAGGGGTTTAGTCACAATACTGGCCTATATCAGCCATTGCCTGTTCCATCAAGGCCCTGGGAGGACATAAGTATGGATTTTGTTCTTGGATTTCCAAGGACACAAAGGGGTAATGATTCAGTATTCGTGGTGGTTGATAGGTTCTCCAAAATGGCACATTTCATTCCATGCCACAAAACTCATGATGTTGTCCATATTGCAGACTTGTTTTTCAAAGAGGTGGTAAGACTACATTGTCTTCCAAGGAGTATAGTTTCTGACCGAGATACTAAATTTGTGGGGTATTTCTGGAGGACATTGTGGAAGAAGTTGAGAACAGACTTGAAATTCAGTTCCATGCATCACCCACAGACTGATGGCCAAACAGAAGTGGTAAATAGAAGTTTGGGCAATTTGCTCAGATGTTTAGTTGGAGATAAGCCCAAGGGATGGGATTTGATTCTACCACAGGTAGAGTTTTCTTATAATAACTCTGTAAATAGGAGTACTAGAAAATCACCATTTCAAATTGTATATGGAAATAGCCCAAGGACTGCGCCAGAATTGAGGAAGATAGAACAAAGGGAGAGAACAAGTGCTGAAGCTGAGGAATTTGCTGAACACATCAAGCATCTACATGAGGAGGTTCAAGCACACATTATCAAGATGAATCAAGAGTATAAAGCTAGGGCTGATGCAAGGAGAAGACATAAGGAATTCCAAGTAGGGGATCTAGTCATGGTGCACTTACGAAAAGAAAGATTTCTAGTTGGTACTTACAACAAGCTGAAAATGAAGAAATTTGGCCCCTGCAAAATTTTGAAGAAACATAACTCAGGAAATGCATATGAGGTGGAGCTGCCAGATGGTATTCACATTTCTCCCATTTTCAACATTGCAGATTTAACAGAGTATCATGATGATGGTGCAAATGAAGAGCTAGTTTTAGAGCCATGTCCAATTCTTGCTTCTAAGAAGGAGGAGATAGAAGACATTCTAGATCATCGTGTGGGTAGGAGTACCAGAAACAGGCAGTATGAAGAGTATTTGGTCAAATGGAAAGGACGACCGATTGAGGACTCAACTTGGATTTCAGCAGCTGAGGTTTCCCATTTGGGATTTCCTCTACCATCCATAAAGTGACAGGGTCACTTTTCAATCTACCCTGGGTGTCTGATGTAGGAGCATCCAGAGGTATAAGGGCAATCCTGTGTCACCCAAAAAATGTACTTAGACTTAGTTTCTGTTTCATGTCTTTACATTTTTGGATACCCATTTGGCTCAAATAAAGGTTCCAACTCTCATAGTTCAACTATCAGTGCATTTGAAAATCCTGAAAAAATAGGAGCATGCAATTTGGCCATCATTTTGGTGACCTAGAAGATGTGACTTGGCCAGATGAATGTAATTGAGATTTAGAGCATTCCAGAACAAGAATCAGGTCAAAAGGCCCCACAGTTTGAAAGTTATTGCAGTTTTTTGAGTTTTGGAGACCTCCTAAGAATGCTTCAAAGTCAGGTTTGGGGCATTAAATGACCTCGAAAAGGGTGAAAAAATGGGGGACAAGCAAAGCTTTTCCATAGGGCTATAGAGCGCTTCGAGAAATTTTTGATAATGTAAACGGTTCGTCAATCGAAGCTACGGTTCAAAAGTTATGCCTCCTGGAAGTTCGGCTACCATTTCTGGATTCTTCTAGATTTGCACCGACTTCTAACGCGGCTTCTGAAACCTTCTATTTTGTCGGTGGATACCTACTAGCACTTTCTAGAATGTACTCCTAGTCTTTAACCTTCCGGGGTCTATTTAAGGAGATTTTTGGCATTGTAAAAGGCAGTTCAGATTGGAGCTTGAGAGGAGGTGCTAAAAGGAGAAATATTCTCCAGATTTATGCTATTGTAAGCCCGTAGGGCATGTTTTGAAGTTTATATTCTCTGCATTGTTTGTACTAGCATATTTTCTCAGTTAATATAATTTCCCCTTTCTATTGTGTCTATTCTATTGTTGGGTTGTGTCCCCATCAAATGACAGGAGTCATTAGAGCTGAAAATTGGCATGTAGAGCAGAAGGATGGTCTAAGAGCCCGATTGAGTATTGATATGGCAAGAGATCACCCGCATACCCAAATTGATACAAGCAAAGGTATAAGTCTCTTGCTAGCAACTTTATAATTCTGACAATCATATTAACCGTCACATAGTGGTCTATAACTTTTGACTCGGACATAATTTTCTCAATCACTCTAGTCAAGTTGTGCGTAATTAGGATCTCTCCAACATATCCAAATATGAAGGAAATCCAACGGTAGGATAATTAGTTATGTCCCCCGCAATCAAACCTAATTTTAACTATGATAATTATTTCCAATCCGCCCAACATCATCAATATTTTGTTTAAGATTAGATCATTCAAATGCCACGTGCTTGCATATAAAGAAGATGCCATTAGAATTTTTTGCCCATACCCTTGTTGATTATGTCTATAATATTGTGAAATCAAGAATTAATTATCATCAAAAACTGAAAGGCTATAGGAAAGGGAATTGATAAATAGTTAGCAAAGCAATGTAAAAAGGGTTCCATTTTTTCCCTTTGCTGTAGACTGGGTGCTATAGGATAGTTTTGGATTTAAATTGTAATGCAAGGCTAGATAGTGATTTTTGTGTGTGTCAAACAACAAGTCTATGTTGTTTTGTTGTGTTTAGAGGAGGAGAATTTAGTATATCAATACTTTGTGTTTGCTTGCTGATTTTTTGGTCAATGTTAATCTTTGAGTCATCTTGATTATCTCTGAATATATATTTGATACATGTAAATTGTTGTTATGATTATCTATGGACTTTGGGCTTAGTTATTCATACATTTGGAAAGGACTTGGGGTGTCATTTGTTGTTTATTTCCATTCAATTAGTTAATTTCTTTACATCTATATCATGCTTATGTATAGATGTTTGTAAACCTTTCTTTCTTTTAGGTTAAAAGCATTACTAGTTGTATTGTGTTGGTAAACAGATTTTTCTTTCCATTATAACTCTTAAATGCCAAAACCAGTGAGAAACAATTTGATACCAACAATTGGATAATCTTTCATGATGTTGATAGGTTTTCCTTTGAATTGAAAGGTACAACTCCCTTATCAATGATATTCAATGAATTTGTTTGTTCCTAAACTAATTGGGTACGTTCTTAACCTAAGAATGGAAGAGGGAAAACCAAGCCAGTCCCAGACAGAAATAACTCAGGCAGATTTTAACTCCTAAATCTACCCAATGCCAAGAATCCACAACTCATATGACTTCTTGATATCGGTAATGCAATATGGATGCAGATTATGTGAATGTAGTGAAGAAATGAAGATTTAATATTCAAATTTATGCAATAGGAATACATGCATATACTCTGATCTACAACACATTCATGATTTGACGCAAGATGCAAGATAATGTCCAAAACTGAACACAACAATACTATGATTGAATATATTTAGAAAACAATACTCAAATTCTCTGATTTGAAGCAAAACTCTTCTTTGTTTTGAACACAACAAATACAATGCTCTGATTTTTATTTGCCTGCAACTCTGGCCATATCTATTAGAGAAATCAATGCATGAAATGAAATGCATAAAATAAACTACTGTCTTCCCTCTACTCTAGCAATGCCTACTCTTTCGGAAAAGAAGCCCCTCTCAATGGAAAAGGTTTTACAATAAATACATTCTCTAGCAACCGTTCGGTTTCTTCCAGTGACTTCAATTCAGTAACTAATCTTGTCTCTTCAACTTCTCATATTTTTCCTTTTGAAAACTGATATGCTTATTAACTTTTAAAGTTAATAATGATAGATACTAACATATTTAAATTATATGTTAACAATTGATGTTTAAAAATGTTAAATCAATATCAAAATCTTTCCTTCATTGAGTGGACAGCAAAATAGATAGTTTTGCCAGGTAAAAATGAGCCATTGTTCGTGGGGCATATGTTTTTATTCCACTATTGGATTGAGCTCATTTTTGGATATGTTCTTCCAAAATTAGTTATCTTCATCTTGATCAGAGCGATCGAAAAAATAATCAAGGAGTAAAAAGATATGAATTTCTGAATTCTTCTCTATATGATTGCTACAAAATCAGAATTAATAAAATAAAATTTCCAGCCATTGTTCTTTCAATGCTCTATAATCCATGTCTTCAATCTGCAAAAATGTTATCTTCAATGCTTACAATGTTGATTCTCTACTAAAATTTGGAAGAAATTCTCTAGAATTCTTATAGCAAAAATTTGACTTTTGTCTTCTCCCTTTGGTGGAAAATTCAACTTTGACTCTGAAAGTCGCAGTGGAAAATGAATTTTCCATTTTCATGTAGTGGGCACAATTTTGATGTAGATTGATTCACAAATTATTTTTCTGGAGTAATCTTGATGCTAGACCCCATATACCTTCATCTTGGATTGAGATTTTCCTTTTGTCTCCTCATGTGGAAAATTGGACTTTGCTTGCGAAAGTCATAGTGGAAAATGAATTTTCCACTATGCATTTTTCTTTTTGCTGGAAAATGAAATATTTTCTTCTCCAATGGAAAATTAGAAAATGACTATGAAAGGTGAAGTAGAAAATGAGTTTTCCACTACACTTCATTTCTCCTTTGGTGGAAAATCCCAAGTTGGCTTCTCCATTATGGAAAATTCAAAAAAGTGCTTTTCCATGGAAAATTAGAAAATGACTGCGAAAGTCGCAGTGGAAAATGAGTTTTCCACTACTCTTCATTTTTCCTTTGGTGGAAAATCCCAAGTTGACTTCTCCATTGCAAAAAATTAGAAAAGTGCTTCTCCATGGTGGAAAAATTAATTTTGACTTCTCCATTGTGGAAAATTAGAAAATGACTGTGAAAGTCACAGTGGAAAATGAGTTTTCCACCACACTTCATTTTTCCTTTGGTGGAAAATCTGAAGTTGACTTCTCCATTGCGAAAAATTAGAAAAGTGCTTCTCCATGGTGGAAAAATGAATTTTGACTTCTATTTGCTTCCACATTTGCATATCTAGACTCAGAAATAATTCAATCCTTCATAGAAATTTTGTTAAACACACTGAGAACAATTTTAAGAAATTCTTTATGGGTGGCAACTTTAAAAGTTTTTAAAATGGTGTACTGAAAGTGCACCTATAGCTGGCTCTGAATGGGGATTCTGTGCTACAAAGTGTATAAAGAATTCATAATCTCTAGCAAAAGAAAAGTGCCTATCCATTGGGTTACAGAGCCTAAGCACAAAGAAGACCATCAAAGAATTGCTTGCCGAGAGGGCGGAGGGGAGTAAGGAAAAACCAAAACTAAGAACGCAGGAAACATTAAGCTACGCACACCAAAAATTGTGGAAACAAAAGCTTATTTACAAATACAGGTGAGGAGACCTCACCAAAAAAAAGAGCAAGTAGGAAGAAACTCACACATGGCCATTAACTAGAAGGGAGAAGTATGAACCTTTCTAGAAAAGAAAATTATGCTCCAACAAATTAAACCAAAAAAATTTCCCCTTGGAAACTTTATCATAATCAAAACTGAATCTAGAGGTACGCTGAAAATATGTGGCCCAAAAATTCCTTCCAAACAACCATCCTTCATCATATATTTCTGATTCATCTATGCCTGCCTGCACGTTACTGCTTGCACCATTAATCATTTTTTGTGAGGAAGAAAGGTATAAAGATTATGAATCTAGTAGAGGAACACAATCACCTTCATCTCTTTCTAAAACATCATTTTTAATAGAGATTCCAACATCCGAAACAATATTGAAAAATTTAGGATACTCAAACAGTTCAGAAAATGATGTTCCATCATATGCACATTTATCACAATCGATTTGAATAGAACTTTTAGATTTCAAATCCAGGCTGAAATAAAATGATTCTTCATCACACATAGGATCTATCTGGATTGAACTAACTTCATCCTTTCTAGTAGCTATCAAGTCTGAAAATTCCCTATCCAAATTCAAAACTTCAATACTTGAATCGGTTGTAGAAGAAGACTTACATTTGGCAGGTGCCAAGACTTGATTAGCTTCTATTTCATGGAAAATAAAAATATAATCTAGTTCTTTGTCCTCCCCATGATGTTGCAACACTTTGTGAGTCAAAGAGAATCTCTGCTCAAACTTTGTTCTTGCAACCATTTCTTCAATCATATTTTCAGATTTGGTAAAATGATTATCAACACATGCTCTAGCCTTTTTGTCAACACAGATTTCTTCAAGAAAACTTAGAGTTGTATTATCTTTGAAATAAAATGATTCCAACATAGAATCATCATCAACTTGTGTAGGTTTAAAATCACTTTTACAAATATCTTCTTCAAACTTAAAGGTTTCATATTCCACTTGCTTACAAACCAAAGGATGATTTTCAAAAGAAACTTTATGTAAAAGATGATCATCATTTTCATCAAATCTGAAACTTGTAACTTGAGGAACAAAAGAAACCATAGAAAAATCTTTATCAGTAGAGATTGGTGACTCTATTATAAACTTTTAGAATCTTTGGTTTTAAAGAATCTAGTGATTTTATTTTTAGAATTTGAGGTACCTCCTCTAGGATGGAGGTTGGCGGCTCTATTAAGAAGGATACCCAATGGCCTTCATTTTATATCAAAAAATATTTAAATATTGGGTTCCAACAAGGAATTAACATACCTCAAATATCTTCATATCCCATCTTTCAAAGATAATCCCATTAGAAAAGTTACAGAAGAAGTAGCAAAGCAAGTGAGCTGGCTGAAGTCTTTCTATGGTGTTATGCTCATCAAGAAGAAACCCCATATACCAGAGTAAATAAGTGAGAAGAACCAAAGAAATGCTAAAGAGATCCTAAATTCAAATGAAAAGGTTTTACTACAATCTTTCTTTAGCCCAGAGGCTAGATCTCTCAAATCCATAGGTATGGAATGTCATTTAGATTCAAGTGGTCCAAATAATAAAGATTTCTAGAATATTGTTCAGAAGTGTAAGACTTTTAGTCTCATTGATAGAATGAGTAATGACAATTCTTTGCATTCTAAAATTTTTAATTAGCAAATTAAAGAATATATCATTTGTAATAATGAGGCCATATCATATTCTCCTTTTGGAACTTGTGTTGATAGTAAGATGCCATATGCTAATGATAAATATTTATCTCACTTTGAAAGCTCTTTTGACAATGTGAATGTTGAGATGAAACAGAAAAATAACCATGAATATGAGATGTCATAGTCACAAGAAAGATGAGCTATCAAAAAAGATGACCTCGCTGGGAAAATTCCAGAATGTAGAAATGGGTTTGAACACCTAGATAGTTTGATAAATGAAGAAATAGATGGGATGCTTGGTGGGCATAATGGTGATGTGTTTCTTTCACAAAGTGAAGTAAGTATTCATGTAAGGGTAGATTTTATGCTTAATGAAACATCTTGCTTTGCTCAAATATGTCATTATATTGGGGGTTATGTAAAAAATGATAATCTTGGGAACATTTATTTCAAAGAGAATGTAACCTCCCTTGATGGTGTTAGTAGACATCATCTCTTTTAGCTTGAAATTGGGAACCATTTAAAAGATGTGCAAAAACACCAAGAAAGAGTACAAGTGTATGACATGATTTGGTTGTTTGGGAAGAGGTGCTTGGTGAACATTTTTATGCATGGATTCAACTTGAGGTCTAGTATTGAAGAGGTTTTTGGTAGACAATGGTTTGGAGCTGCTCCACTAAGGCACAACCTACTTCTTTGAAAAGGTTCCTACTTCTCCCAGCCTATAAATGGATTCACATGACTTCTTCTTTCTTTTGGTTCTTGTGGTAGGTTCTCTTCATACCTTTGCAAATATTGTAAATTTGCCTTTAGTGTGCATAGTGTTAGTTTGAACAGTGTGCAAGCTTTGTTCTTGCTGGTAGTTTAGGTGTTTGGGTTACTTGGCTTTTCCCTATTCCCCTCCACCCTCTCTACAAGTAGCTCCCAATTTTCTCTTCTTGGTGACTCTATTTGCCCAATGGGTAAAGCACTTATCTTTTGCCAGAGATTGTTGGAGTTCTCTAATTCTATATCAAAATCAGTCCTATAGTTAGAGCCTTTGTTGGTACCCAATATGGACAAAGTTTTAAAAATTTAGTGTGGAGTTCCAAACTACTTTGAACTAAGGTTCACAATAGTTCAAAGTGGTTTGATTTGATTGAAACAGGTTCAAAGTTTGAGAAGATTTTGAATTTAGTTTAGAGACTTGGCAAATTTAGTATTATAGATGACTTTGATGATTACAAAATATAACAGTTCAAATCCAAAGAGTTCATATGATCAAAGTTTGAAGACTCAATATCTATAGATTGAAATGTAGGTTCAGAGTTTTAGAGATTTGGAATTTAGGTACAAAGGATTCACAGGTTCAACTACCACAGTTCAAAATTTAGAGTTAGTAATTCACTAATTTCAAGGTCTCTTAGCATGAAATCTTTGACTTGAGCCAAGATAAAACCCATTTGAAGTTATCAAAACATTATATGGCCAATAATTTCAATAAGGAACATACATTTGTGTGTCATATCATACTCATTGCAAATCTAGAATGTTTGGTGGCACATTAAAAGGTGCACAAGAACAATTCCCCTCAAGATTTATCACATAGTCACAAGTGAGCACTCACATTGACTAATGAGCACCCCTCATAGTCGATGATTAACATGGTTCTCTTACTCAAATTTGAAGGGCTAGAATGTATATGTACCTTGGTTTCACTATTCAAACTCTTGATTGATTTGGCATATAGCGAGCATGAGATCACCATAGTTAGTTCTTCTAAAGATGGAGATGTGAAAAAATTATTAGTCACATGTGAAGTGTTTGATAGAATGACAGGAGTCATTAGAGCTGAAAATTGGCATGTAGAGCATAAGGATGGTCTAAGAGCCCAATTGAGTATTGATATGGCAAGAGATCACCTGCATACCCAAATTGATACAAGCAAGGATATAAGTCTCTTGCTGGCAACTTTATAATTTTGACAGTCATATAGAGCCTCACACAGTGGTCTATAACTTTTGACTCAGAAATAATTTTCTATTTCACTTTGGTCAAGTTGTGCTCAATTAGGATCTCTCCAACATATCCAAAAATTAAGGAAATCCAATAGTGGGATAATTAGTTATGCCCCCCGCAATCAAACCTATTTTTACTATCAGAATTATTTCCAATCCGCCCAAAATCATGAATATTTTGTTTAAGATTAGATCATTGAAATGCCATGTGCTTGCATATAAAGAAGATGCTGTTAGAATTTTTTGCCCATACTCTTGTTGATTATGTCTATAATATTGTGAAATCAAGAATCAATTATCATCAAAAAATAAAAGGCTTTGAGAAAGGGAATTGATAAATAGTTATCAAAGCAATGTAAAAAGGGTTCCATTTTTTTGCTTTGCTATAGAATGGGTGCTACAGGATAGTTTTGGATTTAAATTTTAATGCAAGGAGAGAAGGGGAATATTTTTCTAGATAATGATTTTTGTGTGTGTCAAACAACAAGTCTATGATGTTTTGTTGTGTTTAGAGGAGGAGAATTTAGTATATCAATACTTTGTGTTTGCATGATGATTTTCTGATCAATGTTAATCTTTGAGTTATCTTGATTATCTCTAAATATAGATTTGATACATGTAAATTGTTGCTACAATCATCCGTAGACTTTGGGCTTAGTTATTCATACATCTAGAAAGAACCATTCATCTTTATTTGTGCTTTTCTTCTATAATGTAATGATTGGGCAAATGAACTTGGCATCATTTGCTATTTATTTCCATTTAATTAGTTAATTTATTTGCATCTATATCATTCTTATGTATAGATGTTTGTAAACCTATCTTGCTTTTAGGTTAAAATCATTATTAGTTGTATTGTTGTGAATTCTTTGTAAATCTTGCATAGGGAGATGTACCTAGATAAATTTAGAGAGTGCTTACGCTTTTTAATAGCGAAGTGACCCAACTATTAGTGCTGATTTAGTCTTCTCATTTGGGCATTTAGGGTTATTTTGTATGTATATTTTCTTGGAAGACAATCTATTCACTAACACTTATATTTCTAAATTTTATATACTCAGAGAAGAGCTTGCCAAACATATATAAAAATCTTCGTTTCACTCAACCTAATCGATGAATTTTTTTTTAAAATAAGATGACTAAATTTAATAGATTTGAATTTAATTTCAATTAGAGGTACATATTTCCACAATCCATGTCATGTTTAATACTTATATCTATTACATTTATTTATTAATTAAAAAAATATTATCTTACAAATATAAAAATGATGAAATCAGAATGCATGGTAGGTGTATTTCAGTTAAGAGCAATGAAATAAAATTTCTACAAGCACCAAGAGAGTTTGCTCCAAAATATGATTAAAAATTATCATGTGATTAATGATATTGATGTGAAAAATTGATATTTTGACAACAATACTAAATCTTTTAGAACATATGGAAGACTTACAAGAATGACATTAAATTTTCATATTAATACTCAATTTTAATTAAAAATTTAAATAGAGTTTTGAAAACTAAATTTTAAGTTTATAATTTGAAGATAATTTTTCTAATATTTTTTCTTAAAAAGTTATAATTATATGGATTACAAGGATTAACAAATCATCAAATAAATTCAAAAGAAAACACAAACTATTATTCTGACATTTTACATACAAATATGTAAATATAATTGATGAAAAATGCACTTTTTGTAATAAATAGAATTAAGTTGAATAAAGGATAATATAAGTTTATTATATCAAATTTGTGAAAAACATAGTTGATAGGTTTTCCAAAATGACAATCTTGGTGGCTTGTAGAAAGGCAATCTCTATAGAAGAAACTATAAAACTCTGTTTTGAGCATGTTTGGGTTCGTTTTGGGATACCAAAAAGCATTATTTCAAATAGGGATAGTTGGTTTCTTAGTAAATTATGTTCTTCATTATGGGAAATGATGGACACAAAACTAACAAAGTCTACTACTTTCCACCCTCAAACATATGGTCAAAATGAGGTTGTTAATCGAATGATTATTCAAATCCTGCATATGTATCACTCCAAACATCCTCGTACATGGGATTAGAGCATTCTCTATGTATGACATAGCTACAATAGGATAATTCATAGTTCAACTAGCCATAGCCTATTTGAAGTTTTTCTTAGATATTATCCCTTAGCACCAATAAATGTTTCTATTTTTGTTATGCAATCTAACCTAGTACCATGCTTGGATAAGGAGAAGGACAAAGAAATGAAGTTCATTGATAGAACTTATCATTTGTAGCAACAGGTTCATGAAATTTTGAAGTAGACCACTAAGAAGTATAAATAGAGGCATGATGATCATCAAACTCCTCATAATTTTAAGGTTGGGGATAAGGTATGGTCGCATTTCCAGAAGGAACACTAATAAGGCCCTCTTAGGAAGCTTCGTCCTTTTTTCTATGGTCCCTATAAGATTATAAAAAAAGTTGGTTAAAATGCATTTGAACCCAACTTGCCTCCATTTTGGGCATTCATCCAATCTTAAATGTAAAACTATTGAAACCATAGATCTCCCTCCTTTACTAGATATCATAGATGTTGTTGAAGAAATTAGTCATACAGAGTTTGATCCAAAAGTTGTCAATCTACTTCAAAGTAATCAAATTGTGGAAGTTGTCTTGAAGAATTTGAGGAACCAAAAAATCTATTTAAACCATGTGGTAAAAGTAGTCCACAATTTGTTCAATAGTGAAAATGGATTACACATGAACAAATATAGCTTCATTCTCCACATCTGATGCAAAGTGTGGATGAAATGGGGTCCATTACCTCTGAAGGAGGTGATCAAAACACAATCTAGGAAGATGCAAAGAATGTTGGCACAAGCAAAAATGGGAAAATATCAAAATCCATTTTTTTTTTGGTATTTTCTATGTTCTAGTATTTTGCATTTTCGAAGGGCTTTGAAGAATTTCTGGGCTTTAGAAAATAAGTCATAGCATTACATTTAAGACTTCACATAATAAATGTAGAACTCTAAAAGATCTTTCTAGAAATTCTAATGGCTCATCATTTGAGCTATGAGCAAAAAGTTATGACTTCTACAAGTAGAAATAAATTTTAATATAGATTTTTGTAGCTTTTATAGTTGTTAGAGTTTATTTTCTAATTAGTTAGTTTGTGGTCTTTTTGTTTTCATATCCAAGGGATAATGGTGACCCTTGGGATCCATCAAACCTATATAAACTCTATTTTTGAAATGAATGGATGACTTTTTGGATTGTAGAAACATCTACTATTGCATTTTAAATGCTTTCAATTTACTCATAATACCACAAGTTCTACACCAGATATTGTAATGTGAATTCCTAATTCAGATCAAGCCATGACTTAATGAATTGGTCAAAATTTATGCATTAATGTGTAGATATTCTTCTAAAATTATAGATATTATAGAGCCTATTTAATATGTTGATTCTCAACCTCACCCCTAAAACTTTTAAGGAAATAGATTATGATTGCACACTGGAAATTGTTCCCTCTTTCTTTGCCCATCACCAGATCACCATACTTTCTTCCTCTGTCCCTTTGGCTCCTATTCTGAGAAGACCTCCAATAATAATTGATGATATGGAAATTTTAATTCCTCCAAGATCTAAAGATGATGAGTTAGATTAAAAAAATTATTTACATCAATCTAAAAGAAGAGGTACCCCGTTGGGATCCAAAAATTAAAAAATTGTTGGTAAAAGTGGTCCTACTCAATTGATTAACATTTCTATTGATGGATCTATGGATTCTAAGCATTCCCGCACTCAAGAGTTTCCTAATGAATTATGTTTCTTGGAACATAAGGGGACTTGAGTCCCTTGATAGGAAGCACATTATCAAGTGTTATATCGACACTATTAACCATACAAAATTTTTACTACTTTAATAATTAAAAGTCACCAATTTTGTGCTTGTAAGAAACCTAAATTTTATATGGAAGGACATTTTTAAGGTTTTCTCCAATCATACTAAAGGTTAGGGGGTGTTTCCCTTCTCATTAATCCTAAATGGACTTCTTGCATCATGGGTAAAGGTGTGTCTCCCTCTAATAGGGTTGTTTGTGCCACTATGAATATCAACTCTTTGTCATTTGGTTTTTGTTCCATCTATATCTCCAACGATTATAAAGAATGAGTAGACTTATGGTCTTGGCTTGCTTCCCTCCCTAGTATACCCAACTTTTTTGGGGGAAGATTTCAATATGATTGAGTCTCAAGAACACAAATCTAGGGGCATCACCTTTTCTTGGAAAGATTGAGTAAAATTCCAATGGGATAGAATGACACATTGCATGCAATTATATGACCCTCTAATTGGTGATTTTGATGGTTAAAATGGTGTGTGGCATACCTAGTGTAACTATGAACAAGGCTCTTCTCGAATCTATGCCAGGCTAAACCAATTTTACACTAACAAGAACTTCTCCTTCCTCCTGGATGGCCTTGGAAAACTAGTTATAGTTGTTCCCACATCACTTTGATATCATCACCTAATTTCTATTTGTATTAGAATTAGTAATTGCCCTATTGGTAAAATAGTTGATAACCCTAGGTTCATTCTCAATAACTCTCTCCTTCTCGATGAGGGTGTTCTTTCTGCTATCCAACTTATTAGGATCATCAACTAGAATAGTCTTCTCTCCCTTTCTTCTATCAATATTTGGAATCAAAATAGATATGCCTGACATAACTTATTAAAAACCATTAGTCAAAAAAAGGTTAAAGATTATGGATACTCAGATAAAGTGATCTCTAATAAGCTTCGCATTACTAAAGTAAATGCTCAAATTGAATCCTATGACTCTACTCTTTGCACTCAAGTCACTCACACTAGGGATAATCTTAGGAAACACCAAAAAGTTCAAATTAGAGGTGCCAAGATTAGATCTCGAGCTCACTAGATCCAAAATGGTGACAGAGGATCCAAATTCCTCTTCAATATTCTTAAGATAAAATAGGGTAATGAGTCAATAGATAGAATCCTCGTTGATAATATAGAGATTATTAATAATATTAGTATTAAAGATTCTTTTATTAGGTTCTATTCTAATTTTTTCACCTCTAAAGATTCTAAGGAAGCCAAGTCTCTTAGACATGATTATAAACATCTTATGCCTAATAGAATCTCTAGGTAGGATGGTGACCTTCTCAATAAAGAGATATCTATAGATGAAATTGAGAAAGCCATTAAGTCTCAGAAGTATGATAAGGCTCCTTGCCCTAATGGTCTTCCAATTTAATTCTATAAGGCCAATATGGACTGGGTCTGTAAAGACCTCTATGATATTTACTTTGAAGCTTATTCTAAAGGTACCATGGGAAGTCTCATCAATAGAGGGATTATTAAATTAATTTTGAAGGATGGGGATAATGCCCTTCTAAAAACTTGGAATATTACTCTCTTAAACATGTCTTATAAAATTCTTGCTAAGATTCTAGCTTTGAGAACTTAAACCATCCTTCCCAAATTTGTAAGCTCCACCCAAATTGGCTTTATCAAAAGAAGATATACACTTGAGAAATTGATCACTAGCTAGGAAGCTATGAATTGGTCTAAAAACTCTACTAGAACTTTGTTATGTTGCTTCTTGACTTTGAAAAATCCTATGACCAACTTGAATGAGATTTTATCCTAATTATGTTAGAAGCTTTTGATTTCCCCCTATTTTGTAATCCTGTTAAGATTATTCTAAAAGATGCTTCTACTTAGGTTAAAGGACCAATGACTCTCTTTTTGACCCTTTCCCCCTTGGTAGATCCATTAGGAAAGGTCGCCCCCTAGCCTCTACCCTTTTTATCATTTCCTATGATGCCCTCTCCTACATCATTAGGGAAGACTCCATCTCTGCTGTGGTTAAAGGAATTACCCTTCCTAATGTACTAACCTTACTAACTATCAATTTGATAATGATACCTCACTATTTTTTGAACCTACTGATTCCAATTTTAAAGCTCTTCAAACAATTCTTAATGACTTCTATACTATCTGAGGCTTTTGAAGTTATCAAGCTAAATCTATTTTCCTCAATTGGTTTGATCAACCCCTAAAGTGGTGTAGAAAATCTAACTACCAATGGGGATGTCCTCAAAAAATTGTTTGATACCTAGGTATCCCATTTTCCATAGATCCCTCCCTTAAGGATATGTGGGATTGGATTAAGGATAATATTTTCAAGAAGCTTAGTAAGTGGCATAACAGATCCCTCTCCCTTGCAGGAAGAGTTCAGATTTTCAAAGAATTCTCTCTTCTTATAATATTTACTACTCCTTAGCCTAGATGTTTAACAATTGTCAAATTATTGAAATTCATAAAGCCATTAGGAACTTCCTTTGGTTTGATGGTAAAGGTAAAAAGAAAAGGCACACCATTAAATGGGATTGGTGTCCCACTAATAAACTCCTTGGAGGTTTAGGTTTAAGAGACCTTAAGTTTCAAGGGACTACCCTTGTTGACAAGTGGATCTTTCACTCTCTAGAAGGAGATGAACCTTGAAAGGTCCTTATTAGAAGCAATATTGAAAGAGGAATTCTTAAAAAGGCTATCTTGGAAAAACATCCCTTTTGTGATATCATAGAGGGCGGTCTTCTCATTATTATTCAAAGCTCTTTGGTCTTTAATACTATTTAGAAGGCTTGGGAATATGTTTATCAATAGATCATAAATAAAACCTTCATTGATCATGAAACTCTTTATGGTGAAAGATCTATTTGGTGGAACTTGTATCTTGCTGGAAAACATCTTGCCCTCTCCCATGGATACTTTGCTAAACATTAGAATAATCTAGGAATATCTCAATTAATTTATCTTTTTGAGAAAGATAAGCTTATCACCTGGGAGGATATTAGTGCTAAATATCATATTTCTTTTTCTCAAAATAAGACCTATATTATGATCGTCAAAGCTTGTAAGGACTTTCCCATAGTCTACCATGTTGATTCTCATAGATTTCTTAAGATAAAATGGCTAGATGGTATGATTTTGCAATAAATTAAAGCCAAAACTATTTAAAAAGTCATCAATGCTGAAAATGCAAATATTTTTCATATTAACAAACTCAAGTATATTAAGTTAGATGATAATATGTGGAAGAAACACCTTGATAGATTGTGGAAATTTCCTACTAAGCCTAAGATCAAATGCTTCAAATGGCTTCTTATTTTGGATAGACTCCCCGTAAAGAAAGATTCTATTGATAATGATGCCTATAGATTTTGTGGTCTTCTTGACACAAGAAGACATATCTTCTTTGATTTCTCTTTTGCCAAAAGTATTTGGCATATGTTTGGTATCAATTACCCTTTCTTTGTGATTATTTTTGAAATTATTAGTGGATATATTGATGGTATTAAAAAGGATACTAATATGTATTACTATTAGTTATAGTTTTAGTTACATATTAATTAATATTTCTTCTATTTTACAATTAATAATTGTATGTGCACAAGTTTATAATAATAAAAAGTTAGGTTTTAAGTGATAGTTATTATCATTGTTAGAATGACTTTCTCAATCATGAGTAGAGTCAAGTTAGGGTTTAAATTAAGTTTTAGCATTTAAGATTAGGATTATGGCTAGAATATCATGGTTAGGAATAATATTTATATATCATACTTGGTATTTCATAAGTTTAAGATATTGGTTCAAGATTATGGATTATGGTTAGGTTTAACATTTATACCACATGATGGTAATTAATATTAGGGTTAGAGATTCAATTTATATTCATATGTAGGTAAGTAGTTTAGGTTTACATCAAGGTTAGAGTTATGATTGGGTTACAATCTTTATTTATTTATTACCATTTAATGTTTGGATTAGAATTAACATTAGGGTTAGTGTGAGGGTTATAATTATGGCTAGGGTAAGAGATTACTATGCTTAGTATTATCAGTTAGGGTTGCACAATTGATTATGATTAGGAGAAAATGACGTTAAACTTTTTGAAATGTTTAATTTCATGGTTATAGCTAGGCTTATAATGTTTTTTGTATTATATATTTAAGGGGGTCAAAAAAAGATACAACAATATCAATGAGAGTCCAAAAATGGAGGTTAGGTTTATAATTGAGATAATGGTTAAGGTTTATAGCATTATGAGAGTTAGGGTTGTGTTTATAATTCAAATTATGATCTTGTTTAGGATTAGGATAATGTCAAAATAAATAGACATCTTCCATAATTTTCAAGGTGCCTATTTTATTATAGGCACTATGAGGAATAATAGTGCCTAAAGAAGATATCTCTTCAATTATATTATAAACATTATTAAAATAAATATATATAAACTAGTAACTATGGCATGTGATATTATGAGAAATGTCTAAATAGAAAGCTAAAATGTATGCCTGATTAAGGATACTTGGGTTTGTACACAAGTATTGACAGGAATAGTAAAGTTGCGTAGTTTAGATCTCAGACCTATGTTTTGTGTAGTACAATTTAGATCTAACTATTTTGTAATTTTTTTAGGTTTTTGTTTCTCAACTAAATGTATTGACAATGATGACGATTTTGAGCATTTAATCAAATGTATAGAACAATGTGCTAAACATGCTCTTGTTACAACTAAATGTAGTGACGTTGATTAGGATTTTGAGTATTTTATAAAATTTAGACAATTAAATGTAGTGACAATGATGAAGATTTTGAGCATTTTATCAAATTTATAAAACAATGTGCTAAACATGCTCTTGTTACAACTAAATGTAGTGACAATGTTGAGGATTTTGAGCATTTATCAAATTTATAGAACAATGTGCTAAATATGCTCTCTTTTTTGACAAGAAAAATAAGTTTAGGAAAGAAAAGGGCTGTAAAAAATTCAAAACAAGCTTAGAAATAGTACTATGGCCAATAGAAAGGCTAGAACAAAAAATAGGCAAAAAGCCAAAGCAAAAAAAATAACAAAGACTAGGAAAACCAAAGATAGAACTAGATAAACCTTTACTTACTCCTCCACCTTCCTATCAAGGTCTTAAATGGTTTCTTCCACTTCATGGGCTTCCTTAACCTCCTCTTCCATTTTCTCTTGGTTCTTCACATAGGTTCGATCCAAGTGCCTCTAGGTTATGTCTGTTATAGTGTGCTCTTCCATCCTATCTTTTTCTTTTTCCTTTTCCCCATTCTCCACAAAAAAACCCCTAGATTTCAACTTACTAGTGAGGGTAATAATGTTTTCATTGAGAGAGTTTAGAATAAAGATCATCTAGTTAGCCTTGTTGTGGTTGTAAGTCTCTAGATTTTGCATCCTTTTCTCAACCAACCTGATACAATCCCTCTGGTCTATTGGATTTCATTGCTCAAACTTCTTCCCTTGGCTTTCCAACTATCCCATTCTTTCTTTTATCCCCTCTAGTTCATGAAAAAGCCATTTAATTGATTTGAACTTAGCAAGTTCATTCCCACCTCCCTCATGTTGTTAGTGATGGGCACCAGCATTGGTTCAATTAGTTCCTCCAACTGGATCTTTCCCTCCTTTTCTTCAAGGATTTGGGGATTCATCACCTCTCTTACAATCCCCATCTTTGAGGCTCTAGCATTGAAATTTTTCCAAGCCACAAGGGAAAATTTTCCTCTTTCATCCTCTACTTCTTTTTGGGGTTTCCAATTGGCTCCTCTAGATTCTCATCATCCTCTCCCTTATTCTCATCATCCATATCCATGTCTTCTCTTTCCTCATTATACTTATCTTCACCCTGACCAGCAGCTTTGGGTCCATGGCCCCTAGGGATTTTCTTGCAAGGAACTTTACTTGAAGTAGGAGTATCCTTGTCTTTACCCCTGGCTTTCTTTCCCAAAAAAAGATAATCTTCCTCCTCCTAGCTTATACTCTAAACATCTTCTGAATCTAAGGAGAAGTTAGAGCTCCATGTCTCCTAAGATGTAACCAAAAAATGTGATAGGTATTTACTCCTACATTGGGCCTTAAAATGTTCATAGATCAAGAGAACTAAACCCTCATGTAGGGTAGGGTTAGCACTAGGTTTTTTCTTGTACCCTAAAATATTCTTGTGCATGGAAGAATACAAATAAAAAGGATAGGAAACCTTAACCCCATAACAAAAATGACTGAGCAAAACAAAATGATGGGTTCTAACTCTATCAAACCTCATATCCATAGAAATAAACTCAACAATGGCCCTCAACACATACCTTCAAAGCTTCATAATCAAGTCCATCTCATAGTAGCTTTCACATTTCACCAGCTCCTTCTCCTCTGTGTTCTAGGAAAAATCCTTAACCACATTCACTGACACCTTTTTATCTCTGGAGAACTTTAAACCCTCATCTAGGATTTTAGTGACATAGGCGATGACCTCCACAGTAACTTGATATGACACCCCATCAATTTTGACCCCACCATCCTTCCACAAATTTTCCATAAGATTGGTAATCATTGGGTCACACCCATGAAGCTTGGCAATGTAGTTTGCGATGCCACCCTTTTCAAGTTTCTCCCAAACTTTAGTCATCTGCTTCCATTTCTTCACCTCACCAACTATCTCTTTCCTACTCCACTCACGCACCATCTTGGTAACCTAAGTGCTATCCTTTCTCATAAACACAGTCCTCTTTTTACTTTCCTCTATCCATTCTATACTCTGATCAAAACCACTTTGTTTTTCATTGCTTTGTCTTTCAATTCTGGTAAATTGGTAAAGAAAATAAAGAACCCATAAAATGGTGATTTGACACTAAAAACGTCATTTTCTTGTTCCTCTTGTATTTTCCATAAATGCATTTTCTTTCACACATACTAGCATTAGTTTCCATAATTAACTTGAGATTTCGCCTTTACTTCCCTAGATCCTCTCCTGATCAATTAGGCTTTTTGTGAGTAACAGAATATTCCCACCAATATTCCATATCATCACCATTTATTTCTATACTTCTTCATTGGAAAACCGATCAGCCACTAAGTTAGCCTCCCTGTACCCATGGCTAACATGAATATTTTCAAATTTCCCAAATGTTGTACAAATTTCTTCAATTATATTTTCAATTGTCTAGGCAGGTTGGAGAACACCAATACTACATCTGATGATATTGTTTGAGGCCCCCTCTAGGCATAAATTTTTTACTCCCACATCCAAGGCTAATTTAATAGTGTGAACAACAACACTGGCTTTAGCATAATGGTTTGTCTAGAATCCGAAGGGGTAGGAAAGCACAACAACTACCCTGCCATAACAATTTCTAATTATACCTCCACATCCTAAAGGACTAGGGTTCCCATTAACCACTCCATCAAAGTTGGCTTTATGCCAATCCTCACATGGGAGTCTCCACTTCACCTCCATCTTTTAGTTCTCATGTCCTTTTCCCTTTCTTTACTATTGCCTCCTTCTTCAAGATCTCCCCCCTTCCTTATCTAAAAATTTTCCTTCATAATGCTATTGAGTTTATTTGCAACCATATAAGTAGGTTCCTCCCCATCTCCAAAAATTTGATTATTTCTCTTCTTCCATAATCCACAGCAAAAGTGAGGTCCAAATGCTTATGCCTTTGTGCCTTTATACATACTATCCCATTGGCAAAAGAAGTCCAACACATTACCTGGCTTACACCAAATAACCCCATAGTTCTTAGTGATAAAATCTCAAACCTCCTTGGAATAAGGGAAATGGATAAAGATATGGTTTACTGACTCCAATTGATGCTTGAAAATAATACATCTATTTGGGATATATCGAACTCTCTTTGCCAAATTATCTAGAGTGAGAATTTTATCTTGTAGCATCAGCTAGAAGAAAATGTTAATTTTAGGGGTAATGCCAGACAGCTAGACCTTAGCCCAAATAGGTTTCTCCTTTAGGCTCTAAAGGGAGTTATACCCTAAGGCCATTAAATAAAAACCATTAGGATTACCCTCCCATATTAATTCATCCTTTTTATTGTTCAAAATTATTGAAATCAGCATCACCATTATCATCTTGAGAACACTCAAAATGAAAGATAGGTCTCTCCATCCCTAGTTTGTTCTATAATCTCTAACTTTCATTCCAAATCACCTAATACAAACATTTTCCCAATTGTCATAAATAGGATTGTTGATGAGAGGACCCTCAATCAACTAGTTATCCTACTAGAATAGGATGTCTTCTCCATTTCCCACTTTCCACTTGGTCTTAGAATTGGCCAAGGCTCTTTCCTTAAGAATCCTACTCCAAATGAATGAGCCATCTCGGATGTCAGGGTCATTGAGAAAAAATTAAGAGAAGGCCTCCTAATATACTTCTCCACCAAAATGTTTCTTCATTCCCCTATGCTATTGAAAATGTGCCAAACCCACTTAGCTAGAAGAGCATTATTGAGATGCCTAATTTTCCTAATTCCAAGACCACCATAGCTCTTGGGGAGGCATACATTATCCCAAGCCACAAGAGAGTATCTTTTATGTTCCTCAAGACTAGAACATAAAAAATCTCTCTGGATCTTTTTCATTTTATCAGCATGTTTGGCCAGAATCCCAAATAGACTCAAGGCATATGTTGGAAGATTCTGAAGAGTAGACTTCAACAATAGACATTTTCTAGCTTCGCTTAGGTTGGTACCTTTTCATCCTACCAGCTTCTTATTGAACCTATGAAAAATCTCATTCCAAAAAGAATTGGGCACCTTACTTCCCAACAAAAGTCACTAAACATGCTCTTGTTACAATCATTGCTCAAGAAAATTACTTGCTCAAGTCAAATACCTTAAATATTGACATGAATACTAAATAGAAATCACTCAAAATCTATAGAATATCTTTTGAAAGAAGCTTTACCTTGACCATGCTAACTATTTCTTAAATATATTTTGATGCCTATTTTTAAAAACTATTGTAAAGAATTCCATATCATATATCTTAGAGTGAAAATATGAACAACAAAATTAGATGGTTCAAATTGTCTAATGGATAAGTACACTAGAAGTAGACATAAAATTAAATTTTGGAAAAGAAAATGAATGGACTTGATGTAGTCATTGAAAATAAATAAGGGGTCAAGAGGCCAACAACGTGATTACTATTTGATATCACAATGATGGCTTGTTTCATAGGTGGAAAGGAAAGATGGTTGAAAGACTTCAAGAACTTGTTTTACAGAAAAGGATTCAAAAGTTATAAAATCTTCAAATTACCTTTCCTTCAAACACTTATAGAAATTTCTAAGAAATAAATAGAATATTAAAATAAACAAGCTCCATAAATAAATAAAGTTTCTTATGTGACAAAAAATATATGTTGTATGTGTTATGTTCCAATATACATAGATGAAAGGAGTCAATATTGTATTTTTTATTTTCTAAAAAATAATCACTTGGAATTTGTGTGGGACAAAAATATAAAGTTGTATGTGGTATCTTCCATTTACATTTCTAGAATCATGTAATATTTTATCTGTATAATCTAACATAATGAAGGGATTATGATTAGAAAAAAATTTGAGGTTGGGGAAATGATGAACTCCATTCCCAATATCTACAGAAAATTAGAAGATTTCAAGAAGGACTATGAAAATAAAATTGATGGAATAAATGAGAATATTGAAGAGCTTGATAAATAGCTCAAAACTATGATCACTTGTCTTGAATTCAGTGTGTTTGTTTCCTGCATTTGCAAAGTGTAGAAAGAAATGATGAGAACATTTGTGTTTGGGGTCATCAATTCAAAGAGGAAAAATGAAAAAGGTGAGCCAATCCAAGAAAAATAATTGTGAGGAGATAAAAAGTGCTACTCGAATCGAGAACTAGATTAAAGAGATCAAGTACATCAATGAAGATTGGGATAAAATTAGAAAATCTTAGTTTCTCTTTCATATGGTTTTGGTACTTTTTGGGGTTTTCTGTTGGTTACCTATTTTCTCTATGGTCTTATAAACATTTCCATAAACTTGTGATGATGGTAAGGCTATTTATGTTATCTTATTACTCTGTTTATCCCCACTATTGTTGGGGTTGTAAGTCTTTTAAATGGTTAGTATGTTTAGTGGTTTAAAGTTTAGACTTAAGTTAGTTTTAGGTGTACATGGTTTAAACTATTAGAAGATCATTGATGATTTTGATTAATTTTATATTTTTGTAAGTTCTAGGTAGGACTCTAACCACTAGGGTTAGAGTGTGCTTCTCTACTGCTTGGGTGTAATGGCCCAGGATAGAGAAGGTATGAATACTTTGTTGTTATCTGGGTTTAGGACCCTCTTTATGATTTTTCTAATCAAAATGCAATGAACATCAATGAAATAAATGAGTTAGTTAGTGTTCATAAAAATATGTTTTTCATTGTTATAAGTCAAGTCTTGTTAGCTATGTATAGATATACATACATACACACACATATGTGTGTGTCTATGTATATGTATGTATGTATGTATATATATAGAGAGGTCTTGTGATTGTGGATTATGGATTATAAGAAAAATAAATACAAGATTAATCACTTCCCATTTTCTTTTATCGATTGTGGAGAGCTATGCGTGAATGAAGGTGGCAAGCTCTGAACATTGGTGGAGACTAGTAGACAGCTACAATTTTTTCTATACCCTTATGATCTTTGCATTTTGTTGTCATTCCCTTCTGATCTTTGTATATGTATGTATGTATATATATACATATGTATGTATATATATACATATGTATGTATATGTATATATACACACACAAACATATGTCCGTGTCTATGTATGTATGTAAACATATAGATCATGGCACAATAGCAAAAAAAAAAAAATCACTCAAAACACAGTATGACCACAGATGTGATGGCAATGCCTATTGCTAAGTAGATTCCTCTTTTTTTCTCTCATTTTTCATGTGTTTATTTCACTCGAACTATTATTTCTTAGGAGGCATTTTCTAATATTGGATTCATTTTATGCAAGAGGTGATGAGGACATTCTTAGATGTACCTGTGTTAGATGCATGGGAACACTAAAGGATTGTGATGAATTTCTCATGAGGAATGAAGATGGACTTCCCCTAAGAGTAGCTTGACTTTTAGGTTCTTTAAAGATTGATCCATTCCTAAATATTTTAGATGTTAATGAGGAATTTAGATGTTGTGGGGGGGGTTGCAAATGAGATTCCACCTTCACATGGTTGACCCTAATTAGTAGAGAATACTAAACTATTCTCAAAACCAAGTGAAGTTCAACATTGACCTATTATTTCATGACAACTAACTATATGAATCTAGTGGTTTTTGGAAATGTAGAAAGAGGTCATACTTCAACATCAATCTCAATTCTTATGCATAAGATATCAGGTGGGTCATAAAAATAAAATAGGTTTGAATTTTTGTTAGAGATATTTAATTAGGTATTCTAAGTTATAGACCATCATGAACATTGTAACTTTGACTCTTACAAGTAGAGTTCTAATGTTCATGATGGTCTATAATTTTAAAAACTTAATAGACCTATTAAATAAATGTAACCGTGCTGCATTTTTTCATCTATGCCTATTGTCCATGCATATAGAACATAGTTGCACATCCATTCTCAATTTAGAGTGGCAAAATCTTATTTCAGATGTGATAGAAAAATGACATGCACCAAAAGATGGGAAAATAATGTCACTTTTGCAGGTCTAGAACCTTTTTTAATGCTTTAAAGATTGATCAGGTTTTTAAAAGATTTTAGATGTTAATGGGGAATTTAGATGTTGGGAGGGTGGGGTGAAATGAGCTTCCACCTTCATGTGGTTAGCCTTGATTAGTAGAGAATATTAAATTATTCTCAAAACCAAATGGAGCTAAACATTAACCTATGATTGTATGAAAACTAATTGTATGAATCTCTTCATTTTAGGCAATGCAAGAGGAGGCCATACTTCAATATACAATCTCAACTCGTATGCATAAGATATAAGGTGCAGCTGAAAAGTGCAACATGTTTGCATTTTTGTTAGAGGTCTTTAATTAGGTATTTTAAGTTATAGACCATCACAAACATTGTAACTTTGACTTTTGTTGCTAGAGTTTTAATGTTCATGATGGTGTATAATTTTAAAATTTTAATACAACTATTAAATAAATGTAATTGTGTTGTGTTTCTTTAACTACACCTATTATCCATGCATATAGAATGAAGTTGCATGTGCATTCTCAATTCAAAGTAGCATAATATTATTTTGGATGTGACCGAAAAATGACATGCACCAGAAGATGGGAAAATGATGTCACTTTTGTAGGTCTAGAACCTTTTTTCATACTTTAAAGATTAATCCTTTCTTAAAGATTTTATTTGTTATCAAGGAATTTAGATGTTGGCGGGAATGAGCTTCCACCTTTACATGGTTGGCCTTGATTAGTAGAGAATATTCAACTATTCTCAAAACAAAGTAAAGCTCAACATTAACCTATGATTGCATGACAAGTAACTGTGTGAATCTAGAAAATAAAAATGATTTTAAAATATAACACCCACTTTCGGCATAATATGGGATCATTGAAATTGGGGTTACAATAGTTGAAATGCATGCTAGGATTAGCATATGGTAGTTTTCCAAGATAAAATCCAAATTTTTTTCTCTCCCCTATTGTTTTCCACATGCTTCACAACTCCCTTAAAAATATACACAATGCGATACACTACCTTCAAATAAAAATTTCAATCTTGGCTTTTGATTTGTCTTTCTCTGAATCTAGATGGGGATAACATCTTACATGGAGATAAATTGTTGGGGACAACATGGGTTCTTCATATACAATAATTCTCTTTCCACCCACACCAGTGAAAGAAGTGTTTTGGGTTTATGATTCTTATACACTAGCTTGGAAAGTGGTAATTCTTTGAGATAATGATGATCCTTTTAATGGTTTGAATCAAATTATGTGAATAAGTGTTTTGGATGTGGTGGTTAGTTTCCAAGGAAGAGGAAAAGGAAAAGGAAATATAGGGGCTTATGATGTCTCATAGGCACATGTGACTCTCTAGTAGGAAGAGGAAAATAGAGGGCTTGAACATGTAGCCATCTCATCATAACTATCAATTCCATTCATCAGTGCATCGATATATTTTTTTAAACATGAATTTATGATTTTTATTTTTACTAATTCAACTATCCCTTATAATTGCAATGACATGTTCCGATGGCTAGCCATAATTTGGATGACACAATTGTCACAATTATGATGGCTAGTTCTGATGGTTCAACATTGCTTCCACAACACAACTATCACATGGACATCACAATTATGACGATGTTGGCATGACCTATTGCCCCTTCCTTCTCCCAAGTTATGACAATTTTATCCATCAAAATCATGATGGATGCCCTTGCCATCACAATTTGCAACACTAAAATTTTGGCACGCATTTGACAGGAGCCAATTCATGGTTCTATTTCTTGGGCAATGGGTGGCCATCATAATTTGGGTCCAAATGTAGTAGTGTATGTCAATTTCTAAAAATTTGTTGGTTGTAGCCTATATATGTTGAAGTATGTTTTTTAGATGGATCTACAAGTAAAACTATAGTGATATAATTCATGTAGCATACTAAATTTATAACATATAATCAAGAATTGAAACTAAAATTTACCTCAGTCAACTCCTCCTCTAGATATAATGGCTATGTGAGTGATGATACAAAACTATGATGGCCAACCTCCTATGCACTAGGTGTTTCCTATGAGATACAAAAGCCTAGTTGTTAATATCATGGAAATCAGTTTTGAATTTTTTTATGAAAATAAGGAAAATAACAAATAAATGATACTTATACATATGATGGACCTCTCACTGCTACTGGAAATCGTAGAGGGTCTATGATAAAAAATCTTCCTAGACTCATCACTAATAGCCATGCCTGGTAGAGTAAAGAAAGTAATTAAATTTCATTAACACAATCATTTTATAAGAATGCATAAATATTTAATCACTTTAAAAGCACCTAATTACCTTTCACTTGTCAAAAGGACATGCCTCACCTCCCACACTCTACCCTCCACTAATAGATGATACCTGCAAGAGAGAAGAAATATTAGAAACCATATATGTTCCAATATCAAATCTAGAAAAATAATGAGAACACAACATAATGTACCATAGATGTCTCAAGGCCAAATGAAATAGTCAAGAGCATGATATTATCAACCTGTATGAGCTCCTCATTCATCAACTAAACATGAATTAAGATCACATACATCTATAAGTCAGTATGGGTTAAAATTAATCCATTATAAAGATTGACTTTAAATAACATATGTTGTAATGATAAAATGCAGTCTCTTCACTAAACATGGTGGACCAAATGCCTCTTACATGAAGAAAAATGGAAAACCCAAAGTTAGAATACTAAATTTATATGATTATTCGTATCTAACATTGAATTACTGAAATGCATAATGATCTTTTTTGTAATTAATATTTAATGTTTTACACTTTCATCATAAATACCTCTCTCATCGACCTCCTACAACAGTCAAGAGTCCTCTCATATGTCAAGATTTCTAGAACTTGGTTGGTTGTGGCTTATATATGTTCAAGTATGTCTGTCAGATGGATCTAAAACTTAAACTATAACATTATAATTCATAGCATACTAAATTTGTAACATATAATCAAAAACTCAAACTAAAACTTATCTCTATCGACTCCTCCTCTAGATATAATGGCTACATGAGTAAGGATATGAAACTCTAATGTCTAGCCTCTTATGCACCAAGTGTTTCCTATAAGATACAAAAGCCTAGTTGTTAATATCATGAAAATAAGTTTTGAATTCTTTTATGAAAATAAGGAGAATAGCAAATAAATGATACTTATACATATACTGGGCTCTCACTGTGAATGGAAACACTAGAGGGTCTACGATGTTGAATCTACCTAGACTCATCACTAGTAGCCACAACCTATACAATAAAGAATGTAATTAAATTTCATTAGCACAAACATTTTACAAGAATACATCTATATTGAATCACTTTAAAAGAAACTAATTACATTTCCCTTGTCAATGGATTGTGCCTCACCCCCCACACTCTGCCCCTTCTAATAAGAGATACCTACAAGAGAAAAGAAATATTAGAAACCATATATGTTCCATTATCAAATAGAGAACAATGAGAACACAACATAATATACCATAGATATCTCAAGACCAAATAGAATAGCTGAGAGTGTGACATAATCAATGTGTCTGAGCTCCTCCCCAGTCATCAACTAAACATGAATGAAGATCACATACATGTATAAGTTAGTATGGGTTACAATAACTCTATTAAAAATATTAACTTTAAATCACATATGTGGTAACAAAAAAATGTATACACATATCGACACAGAAGGATCCCATGGCTTTGCATGCCACTCCTCTCTCACATCAACGTGTCTAGTCTTTGTAGGCCCATCTAGTGTATCATCCTTCTCAAATAGAAATTGATATTCAAAAAGATCACATATGGGACCCAAAAAAACATTCTTGCACATTATGCAAGTATGAGGCACACAAACATGTGATGATCTCACTAATGATGAACTTGCACCAATATCATCAACATGGGGAGGTAATGCTGACCTAGCTTGTGATATCAATAGGATACTCAATCTATGGATGGCTCTTATAGTCTAATAGCTAGCCTATGCAATGATATCAAGATGCTATATTGGAGGAGAGGTGAGACAAAAGTTCCAACTTTCTTCCATTGGGAAAAACATCTATCTTAAGGAGTACCTCCTCCTACACCCATGTTGGGCCTCATGCTCTAGTAGTTCACGTTGAGGCCCAACATAAATTCAACATACAATTTTTTAATGAAATAGAATGGCACCTCTAAATTTTTGTGTGGAGGTTTATCAAAAACTATCCACCAACGATCCTAAAAGTTTACATGCATAGCCTTATTTGTGCACTATTTAATTGATAATTTGGGCCTTTTGTGGTCTACTATTTTACTAGTCTTTGGATTCCCAAAAATGTTAAGTATATCATATTTACTTATGTTTAGGGCCACAACCTCATCATAGTCTAACCCATCATCAAACATGGCATGCATTTGCTCACACCAATGAAGAGAAACATTTTGTTCATTGGTAAGTGTTTGAATATTATCTACAATGGTGTCTAAAATGGATACCATGTGAGTTAATGAAAGTATTGTGCTATATATGTTTTGCAAACATATCAGCTTAGTAAGAATTTCTTGTATTGCAACACCTTGCAAGGGAACCCAAAATAAATTAACCTTAATTTTCATTAAGTTTCTCAAACAATTTTTTTAAAAATCTAATAACAACAAGAGATAGAATATTATAGTGGTACAATTAACTCACGTACATAACAACCATCATAAAATAGATTACATCTCTTAAAGGTCCCATAACATTGAATCACATTTAAGTTTAACTAATATTAAATCTGATAAATAATAAAATTCACATCAAAGAATAATCATAAGTACGAATCCATTTTAAACAATATACAATTACATCGAATGCCACTTGGAAATAATCAAATGCATAATCATCCACTGTGCAAGTCACAGGGTATGAAAAGCTCAAAGAATACACATCATAAATATAATACATCATCTCATAAGATCTTTGATAATCAAATATATTATAAAAGGGTATAACCATCCAATAGAAAAACAAGATCAGATAGAAAGGAACATATGCACAAACAAATCCAACAATGACATCTAGCTGTCAGATCTCAATGGTATAAGAAAATACACTACCACCCGACCTCATGCAACCTAAATGGCCCACTCCCACCATGCTAAGGAAATAAACTCAACATCCATACGTATATCAGAAAACAAGTCATAATCAACATCTAAGTCAAGGAAACTGCTAAAAGAAAACTATCTCAAAGGGTACCAAGACATATGTATCATCTAACGCCAGAGGAAACAAAGACACACAGGAAATATATTATGTAAGTGGGAAGGTGTCATTGCATAAGCCAACTCTAAGGTTACCTTGGTAGCTTCTTTAGACTTTGACCCCCTAGTGTCTCTATGCGGCACTAGTATTCTTTTGTATAGATAAGGCATACCAATGAAGCAAGGTCGCAACCAGACATCCTCTCCACTCCCATCCTAGCTTGTACCAGCACACAAGGCATGGGTGAGGAACATACACTAACTCTTTTTAATTCATTTTAAACTCATTTAATGAAATTTTATTAGTTAGTAAAAAAACTTACAATGGGTTACCCAGGTAGCCACTCCAGGCTCTAGCCTCCATTGCAAGCCACTTCCCAATGTACACATTGATTAGCTACCCTAAGCTCATAAAATTATAACTCATAAAATCACAATTTTCACCTCAGTCCCTCATAAGCGACTGGAAAACATCTATAGACAAATCTCAATATCACCACAGTCCTATACAAGCAACTAGAAAGCACCAGAAGATAACTGATCAAAAACTCAAAGGTTACAAAAAGAAAGTCACAATTATCACCCCTGTTCTATATAAGCAACTAGAAAGCACAAACAAGAACTAATCATAACTCATCATAGAAACATGTGACACATTACTATGGTCATGTATAAAAGATAGTAGACAAAACATCATCACAGAACAAAAACCCCCAAGCCTCTGGTAAACACCCTGACTGGTCAAAGAACTAAGTCAAATCCAAACCCCAACATGAAATACAACACAAATCTCATCAGAAGTTTTAACAATTATTTTCATAGGTCGTTTAGGTTTGAACTCATAAAGGTCAATTTTCACTATGATTTTCAAAATAAAACAGAAGATTTGATATATGCAACTAGGGTTCCAATTTTTGTCTTCTTAAAGTATTATAATTACTAAGCTTTTTGAATAATTAAATTTCCCTAGTATTACAAATCATTTCCATATATTTGAACCATATAAACACATCCAAGCTTATAATAAAAATATTAATTATCTCAATTTTTTTTTCAATTTACTATAAAATTATATTTATATTTGGAAAAACTTTCCCAAAATGGAAAATTGCTAAAAATTGAAACTTTTTCAAAACAAAAACTTGCTACAAATGGAAATTTTTCCAAAATAGAAACTTGCTACAAATGGAAAGGTACCGAAAAATGGAAACCTGCTAAAAATGAAAACATCCCAAAAATAGATCCTACTAAAACTAGAAGCTTTCCAAAAATTGAAACCCACCAAAAATGGAAACTTTCCAGAAATTGAAACATACTAAAAATGGAAACCTACTAAAAATGAACACTTTCCAAAAATGGAAACCTATTAAAAATGGAAAGTTTCCAAAAACAAAAAATTTGCAAAAATAGAAACTTTTTGAAAATGGAAACCTATAAAAAACTTTAAAAAATTTCCAAAAACGGAAAGCTACTAAAAATAAAAAATTTCCAAAAATGGAAACTTACTAAAAATAGAAACTTTCAAAAAATGGAAACCTACTAAAAATTTAAACCTACTAAAAAATGCAAACATTGCAAAAAGGGAAACATGCTAAAAATAAAAACTTTCTCGAAATGGAAACCTACTAAATATTTACAAAACCAAAGTTTCTAATTCTTACTTCATATACAAATGATTTCGAAACAAGGAACAATAAAATTTTCAATAAGGGTTTCAAAACTAAATTTCATTTACAAATGTTTCCAAATTAAAGAATGATAATTCAACAAATAAGGGTTTCAACCTAATTGAAATTTTGAAAACAAATTCATCCAAACATGAAGAATATAAATAATTCAAAAAATAAAGACTACTATACAAAACTCGCGATATCCTACCTGGATCTAATGCTAAACAATGAATGCACAAGACACGAAAGAACTTCCCTTTTCCTTCAAAAATCCTTTTCTTAGAAATCCACTCCTCCAAACTGTATATGGAGAAATGAGCTCCAATTTCCTAATAAAGTATTTTCCCCCAAATCAGGGCTTCGATTGTGCAATCATGTGAAATCCCTTTTCTTTAATTTCTTTATTATATTTTAGTTTTCATGTGCAACCTTTGTGTGCAATTTAATTAAAATATCTTTATTAAATCAATCTCTTTCTCTCTTTAATTAAGTCACAAGACATTTTTAATAATATATTTATTAATTTAACAAATAACATTATTTAGACTTTATTATTAAAATAACACTCCTAAATAATTATCATTGAATCAAATGAATATAAATACGCCAAAATCAGAACTTTAATTAAATCTATTAAATTTAATACTTTTATTTAAATAATTTCTCAATTAATTAAATATAATTAAATATTGAATTTTATTTATAATTTTTTTATTAAATTATCTTTTAATATGATTTAATTATAACTAAAAATCACACCAAACCCACAAAACTAAATCTGAAAGCTCAACTAAAAGACAAAGCACAAAGTCAAACTCCAAGGTGAAAATCACAAATTCGTGTCACTTGACGAATTTTGATGAGTAAACAATTTGGATTCTTCTCCTACTTTCTAGGACAATTGGCTTAGGTTAGGATTTGGACTCAAGAATTATCTCCCCACTTTTACCATTGAGATATTACAATAGGGCATGCTCATCTTGGAAATTCAAGGAAGTCAATGTCTAGTACTTGCAATCTGCATAAAATCCACACATGTACATACACATATAATGTAAACTAAATAGGCAATGGTGGGAAGCATTGCATCATATAGATCTTGACTAGCAAGTGACTATGATTCTCTCCGTCAACCACATCGTAAACATCAAACATAAATTAAAACATACAGGTACATCATAAACATGCAAGTATGGGGTAAGTAACCATATAACTACATATAAATAATCCATCCACTATCATCATGAGATAGCTAAAAATCACTATATCAACATATTTGTGTCATCATAGAAATAATCTTGAACACATGAAATAACTAAGTAACTCATCACATAAATAAACTAAGTGTTAGATAATATTTAATCAAATTCGATAACCAGGTACTACTAATCATAAAACATAACCATGGAACTTGCCTAAAAGAATCTAGTAATACAATCTGAAAAGTAAATTAGGGGTAGGCATTACATTTATCAAATCTTTAGTTCGAGGAGAATTTTGAAGGAGTACTAGATTGCTTGATGGAGGGTTTCGAAGAACATTGTTTCATGGCTCAGTGTCATCAATATCATTTAAGTCAACCATACCTATTTAATTGTAAAATAACATTTTAAGTTTTTAATTAAAATAAAATAGATCAACAATTCTATTAAAAATAACCTAACTTTAAATATAGTTATAGATTGAAAACCACTAAGTAAAACCTAATTTTAAATAAAATTAATTGAAAAACATCAAATTGAAAAAAAAGTTACGTACCTCAATTGTACACCCATTTTTGTATTTGATATCTGAAATGGGAAGAAAAATAATGCTAATTGAAAACAACTTTAAATGCTCTCAAGTTTTTTTTATATTCCTAGTCATAGGTTTTGGATATCCAATCTCATATCAGATATCAAATATCATATCAAATACCTGACATGATATCTGGTACCCGATAATGGATCAGATACCTGATAAGGGTTGGTTTAACCTTTTTGCCTTGGCATCAAGATGGGTGGAAAAAAGTCAGAGAATATTTTGAAATGGTTTTAGATGTTTTAAAACTCCACCTTTCTTACATAGCCACTTTTTGGCACACCAAGATCCTGTACATACCCTTCAAATTTTGAGCATGTGCCCTCCTTCCCTAAAAATTACTGCTCAAAACTTGTCTCCCCCTTCTAAAATTAGTCCCAAAGAGGAGCTCATAGTCATGGCCAAGAAAATTAGGGGAGAGAAAACTAAAGTCCTAGATATTGAGAACATTGGTAACATAAGTAAGAGCACAAGTTGGTTGAGAAAGTGGCTAAGAGAGAAAATTCCCTTGGCTAACCTTGCCTTACCTACACAAGATGGCTCTGGGATAATTTATGGGCATCGGCCCAAACATATGATCATCAAAAGGAATTACAAGGAACATGAGGAAGAAGAAACAAAATGTGAGGATACAATTAAAAATATGGAGGATGCCAACCCCTTTCCCTCCATGGTTTCTAACACATTCAAAACCACTAGTTCAGAGTCAAGAAAATCTGAGAATGTCAAGCATGACATAGTCACCTCACCGATCAAGATGGGTACTCTAAGTAGTCAAGCCCTGGAGGAAAGCACTAGGGGAGAAAATGTGATTAAGGATGTGGCATATGGGGAAGACCACACTCAGAAAGAAGAAACTAGAGCTAAAAATGAGAACACTAAGCAAGAGAACTAGGTGGTGGAGAAACAAGAAAATTCCACTGTGGAGTTAGTTAAATAGAACGAGGACCTGGAGGATAAGTTTGAGAGGGTTTTGAATTTATTAGTTTGCATCATGCACTTGGTGACCACTATGCTCTACCTTATGAAAACCAACAAAGAAAATAAGACTTATGATAAGGAGATGGAGACAAACTGTGTCCCATATAGCTTCTTAGCTAATAATTGGCTTCATGTGTTACTGGAAAATATGAGGAACCACTGATAGCTCCCCTTCTGGTATCCTTATGTTTTATTTTATTTATTATGATATTTAATTACATTTGGAGCCTTTGGGATCCTTTTGGTTTTTTCTTTGGAATGATAGTAAGGAAAATATTTATCTTATGGCCATGTTTTTGCATGTTGTTAAGACTTTCAATAGTTATGGTAGTATCAACATTGCTGTTATGTTTATGGGTGGTTTTTTGAAATTTTGAAAGGGGGAGGGATAATTTTTGAGTAGTAATTGCCGACTAATCTTCACACAGTTATTCTTTTCTATATTGGGCCAGTCCCCATTTTGGCTACTTCTTAATTTCAAAAATAATGAACTAGGGCAAAAGTGAAGACTTGATTCTATTGCAAGGATCCTTTGCAAAAAATTGAGCAATTCCAAATGTAAGAAGGATAAAAGTGAGCATGTCATCCTTAGAAACGTGGAGACTACCAAGTTTGTGAAAAAATTATAGTAATGTTGTGGGTCTTCAACCCCATTTTTCAAGTATTTATATTTAGGTATTAGTTTTTGGTTTCTATTTTTTTGATTTATGTTTCTTTTTGCCTCTTTAATAATATGATTTGGTGGAACCTTCAAAACCTATTCCCTCTAATAAAAAATAAAAGAGGGAGTGCCTAAAATGAAACAAATAGAAAGAGAAGAATAAACATGAGAGTGAAGCTATAAGAAAATAAAAAGAAATAGGAAAAGAAGTAGTGGATTCACTAGAGCCCTCACAAAAAAAAATTCAACCATAAATAGTATAATTTGTCTTGTAGAGAGGGCATCAAAAGAGGTGACACAAACAAAAATGAAAACATAAAAAAAATTTAAAAAATTTAAAAACGTATACAAGAAAAAAAGGTATCATATGTATACTATTTGAAAATAAAAACAAGAAAATAGAATATAAGAAACAAAATACATGAACATAAAACAATAGCCCATCATTGCAAGAATGATAGACCAATAAATGGAAAGCCCCACTTTCGAGGTACATGTTATAGAGAAGTAATATTTATGGCTTAAAATTTGAGCAAATTGGATAGAATATTTGAGCCACTTGAGAAAATACAGTTCAAATTTGGCAAGTCTATTGGTAGGTGAAATTGACAAAGCAATTGTTAGAGGGAAAAGTGGAGTATTGTGATTTCACATAATATATATTATACAAAGTAGTGTATCATGAGAATGTGGATTTGTGAAGGGAAAACAAGAAGTCAAGCATCATATTCCTTAGATTACTATTTTCATGAAGGCTTTCTTATTTGAGTGAACCCACAATAGTGAGTTACACTTTTCCAAAGGAAGAAAATCCTCCAAAATCATGCAACCATGAAATTTACTTTTTAAAGTTTTGATAGAAACTTTTTAAAAATTTGCAATTGAAACATATCAGTTTCTATCGAAACTAATAAAATTGATTCCAATTGGAACTACATAGAATGTTTTGATCGAAACTACATAAAAAGTTTTGATCAAAAATTTGTATGGAGTTTTGATCAGAGCTATGAAGCTCAACCAGGGGTTGTTAATGCCATGGCTGGCATCCTTAGTTTCAATCAAAACTATAGTAAAGAGTTTTAGTCATAACTAGTTAATATAGTTTCAATCAAAACTAATAAAAGAAAGGGAATGTTGAAAATGACTTGCAGGACCCCACAAGTCATTTTTGACTATAGAAAATAGTTTCGATTGGAAGCACAAGGAAGAGGACAAGCATCCGAAATCACCAACCTTCGAAAAGGGTATTTTTTTCCTTGTTTTATCTATTTTATACGTTTTTTGTTTTGTTTTATATTTTTTTTGTATGTACGTATATATATCATGTATGTATATATGCATATAGATCTTGTATATATGCATATATCATGTGTGTATACATGCATATATATATGTACATACATGTATATATATATACATATTGATTGTACATATATATATGCAATACATTCAAATATATATGTGCATTCAATATATATATATATATATATATACACCATGTGTCTATACATGCATATATGTAGATACGTACACACATGTATATATACAATACATAAATATATATACATGTACATATGTACATGCATGCATGTATATATTCATGTATTTCATATATACATACATGCACGCACATATGTACATGTATATATATACATATATATACATGTACATATATATATGTATATATGTATACATGTATATGTATATACATAGATGTATATGTATATATAGATGTATATGTGTATATATATACACATATACATATATACATGTACATACACACACACACACATGTATATATACATACATATTGTGGATATGTAGACATATACAGTTATCTTTTTAATTTACAGACATGAACTTGTAATATATTAAATTTTTTGTTCATATATATATATACATACATATATATATATATATATATATACATACATATATGTATACATATATATGTATACATATATATGTATGTATATATATATATGTATATATATATATATGTATGTATATGTATATGTATATATATATGTATGTATATGTATATATATATGTATATGTATATGTATATGTATATGTATATATATATATATGTATATGTATATATAGATATACATATATATATATATATACATATACATATATACATATACATATACATATACATATACATATACATATACATATACATATACATATATCTATGTATGTATATATATATATACATATATCTATATATGTATATATATACATATATATATATATACATATACATATATATATACATATATATATATATATATATGTATATATATACATATACATATACATATATACATATATGTATATATATACATATGTATATGTATATTGATGCAGGAGCATCTTGCATGGAAAAATTAAATTATTATAAAATAAAATAAAAAGGGAAAAAAAAAAAAAAAAATTGTGGAGGAGACAGAAAGTGACGAAAATGGAAGGAAAATAATAAAAATAGGAAAATAGAAAAAAAGGAGAAAAGAGGAATTTCTATTTTCGAGGTGCATGGGTGGCATAAAAAGAAAAATAATAAAAATAGTTGTCATTCCATTAATCGAGGTTTATAGGTGGCAATTTAGAAGTTTGTGGAAAGTTTATTGAATCATGTATTTAATATTTGTTGGGTGCTTAGTTGTATTTGGGGTGGGAATTTAATATTTATTTAAAGGTAGTTGTATTTACCTTTTATCCCACATTGGTTGTGTTTGTAATGTCTTGGGTTAGAAGTACCTATTTAAGCAAGGCTTATTATCATTTGTAATCAAGTTCGAGAAATGGAAGCTCTTCTAATGGAAGTTGGAGAAATAGAAGCTCTTCAAGGCAAGCTCTTCAAGTAGAAGCTCTTTGGATGTAATTTCTTGTAGAAGCTCTTAGTGAGCAAAAATCTCTTATATTGTAAGAATTTGGAGTCCTTTCATTTGGAGGATATTGTAATGAATTGCAAGTATTAATGGATGATGCTTTTATGAAGCATTTTTGTCATATCTCTATCTCCATATTGTTGCATTTTTGGTTCTGAGTTGGTACGGGTGGTGTGGCCCGTCATCAGTGGTATCAGAGCAAGAGTTCCTGAGCGTGTAGACAGATCGCCGAATGTGAGGCAGTTTGCACCAGGACCTTGAGTTGGTTGAAGTTTGTGAAGAAGTTCTTGATTGTGTAGACAGATCGCCGACTATGAGGCAGTTTGCACAAGGTTCTTGTCTTGCATGAGATTTGTCTTCTAAATACTTGATTATGGAGAAGAGAAAGAAGAAGATGACTTTTCTGATTGGATGGATTTTGAGGATTCCTCGACTTGAGAAATTTAGAGCAAGAAATCAACAATCATTGCTAGTTGATTTACAGAAGAAAGTGAATGAATTAGAAGCTAAGTTGCAGAAACAAAGAGCATGTCACCAGAAAAGAGATGTTGATAATTCCTTGGATGTGGAAAAGAAAGATGATCCAGTGGAAGAGCAAGCAGATGAAGAGGAAATCATTTGCGAACCTAAAGTTGAAGAAGATGAACGAGAAGAGGAAGAGCATAAAGATGACAAGACTTACGAACCTGAAGTAGATCAAGATGATTTGAAGATTGCAGCAATGGAGGAGAAGTATAGTGCCTTAGTTGGAGATCAAGCAAGTGGAGTAGTTACGTGCATTGTTGATGACATAAAAGAGGCAAGCAAAGATGACGATGTCAAATAGGTAAATTCTTATGAATCATGGGATTATTGTCTTTGATATGAGTTTAAAAGATATTGATGATTTTTTGCATGAGGATCTTGTTAGTCATGTGTGGTATGCAAAGGAAGATTGGTATGGTGTTGCTGGATTTATTACAGGTGTGATTAATTCAACAAGATTGAATGAGGATGAGATTTATGCTTGGATAGAGCTCATTACAAAGGAGAAATGTCAGCATTCGATACTTGTTCCAGCTATGTGTTGGAGGAAGAGGAAAAAAATTATGTCAACAATGGCTACTTCATTTTGTGACTCCATACTCACAAAATTTTTCCTACCATGGGAGTCGGATGCAGGAGCATCATGCATCAGCAAAAAAAATGTGGAAGATTTGCATGTTGGTTTTCTTGTCCCTATTGAGGTGGAAGCTTGTGGTGAAGATGAAGATGGTTCTATATCTCTCTTTTAACATCAAAGTGTGGGACACACTTTTCTATCTACCAAGGGAGTTTGATGCAGGAGCATCTTGCATGGGAAAATTAAATTATTAGAAAAGAGAGAGAGAGAGAGAGAGAGAGAGAGAGAGAGAGAGAGAGAAAAAGAAAGAGAAAAAAGAAAAAAGGAAAAAAAAAAAAAATTGTGGAGGAGAGAGAAAGTGACGAAAATGGAAAGAAAATAATAAAAATAGGAAAATAGAAAAAAAGGAGAAAAGAGGTATTTCTATTTTCGAGGTGCATGGGTGGCATAAAAAGAAAAATAATAAAAATAGTTGTCATTCCATTAATCGAGGTTTATAGGTGGCAATTTAGAAGTTTGTGGAAAGTTCCTTGAATCATGTATTTAATATTTGTTGGGTGCTTAGTTGTATTTGGGGTGGGAATTTAATATTTATTTAAAGGTAGTTGTATTTACCTTTTATCCCACATTGGTTGTGTTTGTAATGTCTTGGGTTAGAAGTGCCTATATAAGCAAGGCTTATTATCATTTGTAATCAAGTTCGAGAAATGGAAGCTCTTCTAATGGAAGTTGGAGAAATAGAAGCTCTTCAAGACAAGCTCTTCAAGTAGAAGCTCTTTGGATGTAATTTCTTGTAGAAGATCTTAGTGAGCAAATCTATCTTATATTGTAAGAATTTGGAGTCCTTTCATTTGGAGGATATTGTAATGAATTGCAAGTATTAATGGATGATGCTTTTATGAAGCATTTTTGTCATCTCTCTATCTCCATATTGTTGCATTTTTGGTTGTGAGTTGGTACAGGTGGTGTGGCCCTTCATCAGTGGTATTCATGCATCATATATATATATATACATATATGTATATATATATATATACATATGTATATGTATATATATACATGTATATATACATATATATATATATATATACATGTATATATACATATATATATATATATATACATATATATATACATATATACATATATATACATGTATATATACATATATACATATATATACATGTATATATACATATATACATATATATATATATATATATACATATATATATATATATATATATATATATATATATATATATATATATATATATATATATATATATATATATATATATATATATATATATATACATGTGTGTGTGTGTTTGTGTGTTTAAATCTTCACCTTACTAAAAAGTTTAATCTAGATTTGTACATGCTAACCCTAAACATTTAATCCTAAAGATCCCTAAACATTATATTAACTTTTCTTAACATTGATCATGATTCTAGTGATATAGCTCTAGAAATCCTAACCATAATCCTAACTTTAAGCCCAACCATGTAGTTCTATAGTTCCATAACATATTTACCTTTTAATCCTAGGTATTGCTAAACCAGATAACAAGCTAATTATAGTAACTTGCTCTCAAGACATTTAATCTAAATCCTATAACCTAATCATAATTCTATCCATAAGGCTAACATAAGTCTCACACATATATTAAACACTAATGATATGACTATATAAGTTACACAATTTTATAACACTAACCTAAACTCTAACCATAATAGCTTGCTCAATAGAGAATACTATTCTGAACACATGCTCTTTTACCCTGGCCATAAATATTTTTCTAACTGTAACTTAATGAAAATTTACCATGATTAAGCCAGGTAATAATGGTCCCCTAAACTCAATCTAAGTAATACTAAACTAGGTAACCCTATAATTAGCCCTAGAACCATAATTTATAAACCATAATCATGATATTACATTAACCAAGTGAATGCCAACCCTAATCAAATTGATTTATGTGTGCTATGAGGCATGTGCAGTTCAAGAACAATATGTAGTACTACAAATTTTATAACTCTAAACCTAACTATAACCCTACATAATGTTTTAACTTTAACTCTAACCCTAAAATTAACTACATGTGTCACATTGTTATTAATGTAAACCAACTAATTTTACAACTCTAAACCTAACTATATCCCTATGTAATGTTTTAATTTTAACCCTAACCCTAATATTAACTCCATGTGTCACATTGATATTAACCCTAACCCTAACCTTAAAATTAATGTAAGTATGACACTAATATTAAACACTAATGATCTGACTATGTAAGTTACACAATATTCTGAACAACCCTAGCCCTAAATATTTTCCTAACCCTAACTTAATGAAAATTTACCATGACTAAACTAGGTAATAATGGTTGCCTAAACTCAATCTAAGTAATACTCAGGTAAACCTTAAATTAACCATAGAACCATAATATAAACCATAATCACGATATTACATTAACCAAGTGATTGCCAAGCCTAATCAAATTAATTTATGCGTCCTATGAGGCACATGTAGTTCAAGAATAATATGTACTACTACTAATTTTATAACTCTAAACCTGACTATAACCCTACGTAATGTTTTAATTTTAACACTAACCCTAATATTAACTCCATGTGTCACACTGATATTAACTCTAACCCTAACCCTAAAATTAATGTAAGTCTCACATTGATATTCAACATTAATGCTCTGACTATATAAGTTACACAATTTTATAAAACAAACCTTAACTCTAACCTTAATAGCTTACTCAACATAGAACACTATTCTGAACACACATTCC
Source organism: Cupressus sempervirens (assembly GCA_028749045.1). Taxonomy (NCBI): domain Eukaryota; kingdom Viridiplantae; phylum Streptophyta; class Pinopsida; order Cupressales; family Cupressaceae; genus Cupressus; species Cupressus sempervirens. The sequence goes on along the minus strand of CM053787.1, from coordinate 274,508,473 downwards.
TTTAACCCTAGCCCTAAATATTTTCGTAACCCTAAGTTAATTAAAATTTACTATTATTAAACTAGGTAATAATGGTCCCCTAAACTCAATCTAAGTAATACAACACCAAGTAACCCTAAAATTAACCCTAGAACCTTAATATAAACCATATTCATGATGTTACATTAACCTTGAATGTCAACCATAATCAAATTAATTTATGTGTGCTATGAGGCATATGCAGTTCAAGAAAAATATGTAGTACTACTAATTTTATAACTCTAAACCCAACTATAACCCTACGTAATGTTTTAACTTTAACCCTAACCCTAAAATTAATTTGAAACATAACACTAACTCTAACTCTAACCATAGTCATACTTATTTCCCTAGTAACATTAGCCATGATCGTGACTTGATATACCTATTAAATTATATAGTGAATCTCTAGTTCTATACTTAACCTAGAGTTATGTACATCATGTAGTCCACCCATGTGATCTAGACTCTATATAGACAAGTAATTTTCAAACAATTTTATGAAGTTATTCCAAGTATGTACATGTTTACAAAATTCTACGTACATATACATGTACATAGGTTTGTTTCATGTTTAAACATGTATTATTTTTAATTTCATGTGTTTATGAAATTCTAGTTCCTTAAATGTCACCAAGTAAAATAAATTTCAAGTTTATTAAATGTCATATTATAATTTAGGAAGTAAAAATTCACACATGTAGTACTATACACATATATGTTATGTTCATTTCATGTTTACATGTGCATATTATATACATTTAATTCCATGTTTACAAAGTTCTAGTTTCTTCAATGCTATACTATTACTTGATAAATTTCAAGTTTATTAAAAATGTCAAATTTAAGTTTAAATTTTAGGTTTACACATTATATGTACATGCACACACACTACATACATTGACCTTCACATGGAAGATCAACATCCTCATATCCCCCTAAAGCAGCAGTCTCCTATCCCCCCAAGCAGCAACCTCCTACCCCGCTGAGCAGTAGTAGCCTCCTAATTCTACCAAGAAGTAGCCTGTCCCTCCACCCCACCCCCCTGGTTCCCCTCCCTAGTAGTGATCTATTCCCATAGATCAACAACCTATCCCTCCTGACATGCTCTATGACTGTACTAACCAAGAGATTTATAGAATTCATGAATCCTTGGCTAGTGGCACATTCTCTAGTGTGTATAGTAGTACATGTTAGAGCATCTTACAGAGTCTCTCATATATTAGAGATGAGATTCGTGGTTTTTTTCCATATTCTACACATACTATACAAATTTTCCTTGATAATAAGAGATGAGAGGTCTCTTTAGGGCTCTAACTGCTGCAGGTACACAACTTAGTGCCCAAAGAGACATTGAAGAGATAAATTTTCCCTCATTATCTTTCACTAAAGTATGTGAAGGGGTAGTCTCCCCTTAAGTGTACAGATCCATAGATGGCTTCACTTATATACCCATGCTTCCTTGCTACTCATGGTCATTATCCAAATAATGACCAAATTCTACTCTATTTTGCATGATAGCTTTATGATGAGGTTCCCTTAGGTAGGGTGATGAACTACATTGATTTACCATTGCATTTAGGATAGGGGCATGGTAGACTAGTTGACAGGCAGTTGGGTCATCCACCACTGACACGTAAGTTGATTGTTGGAGAGAGGGTTCCTGATATTTCTCTTATATTAGGTCTATCAACTGATGAGGCAATTCATAACACATAGTTGTGGGGGGTGATTCAAGGAGTTGGAGACATTGTCATAGCTATTAGATCTATTTCCAGTGATGAGGTTTGTCAATATTTGATGTCACATCAATGTTCTAGATCATTTCCTGGTGCTTCATCTTCAAGAGACTTGTACAATGCAGCAAGCGTCCCTTCACTAACTAGTTTAGAGGGTCTTACTAGAGTTTTGGCATGTGATACTATGAGTAGTCTTGTTGAGAACCTATTATATTCATATAGATTCATATCAAAGCATCTTGGCATACTCATATTAGATGTTTGACATTGTGTCCATGGTGTTATAGGGAAACATCCTCAGTCACATTCCTCTCATCAATCAGGTAGTGGTCACGGTGATAGTACACATCATGATTCACCTATTGACAACTCTTTTGTTGCAAAGGGACATATACATAGTAGTAATGACCCTTCAGCCAATGCAGGGCATGGTCAACATTCACATTTGGGCCTTGATGATGTTGACTTTAGCTTGTCAACCATAGGATGGATGGAGCTAGATCTATAATTAGTTGCAACAGGTTCCTAAATTCTATAATTAGTTACAAATCATAATTTAAACTTCACAAGTTAAATGAAAGAGTAAAAGTGATATATAATTAGTTACAAGTCCTAATTTCATCCCCTTAAGAAACAAGTCCTAATTTCATCCCCTTAAGACACAAGTCCTAATTTCATCCCCTTAAGAAAAGTATTCGAATTTCTCCCCCTTCAAAGGAACATGTCCTAATTAATTTCATACAAGTTCCTAGTTTCTATAATTAGTTACAAATCACAATTTTAACTTCACAAGTTAAATGAAAGAGTAAAAGTAATATATAATTAGTTACAAGTCCTAATTTCATCCCGTGAAGACAATAGTCCTAATTTGATCCCCTTAAGACAAGTTTTTGAATTTCTTCCCCTTCAAAGACACATGTCCTAATTAGTTTCATAAAAGTTCCTAATTTCTATAATTAGTTTAAAATCATAATTTAAACTTTACAATTTAAATGAAAGAGCAAAAGTAATATATAATTAGTTACAAGTCCTAATTTCATACCATTAAGACACAAGTCCTGATTTGATCCCCTTAAGACAAGTGTTTGAATTTCTTCCCCTTCAAAGGAACATGTCCCAATTAGTTGCATACAAGTTCCTAATTTCTATAATTAGGTACATATCGCAATTTAAACTTCACAAGCTAAATGAACGAGTAAAAGTAATATATAATTAATTTAACCAAATTTTAAATTGAAAATGATCAAGTTCATCCAAATTTCAAATTGTTGAACCAAATTTCAGATTTCAAATAGTTTAACCAAATTTCAAAATGTTCAAGTTGTTTCAAATTACAAGTTGTTTCTATCTCGTATCAAGTGGGTCAGCTTGTTGCTAGATAACATTTAATATTTTCTCATGATCATCAATATCGAGCCTTCACTTATGTATTCCAAGTCCTTTGACTGAATGAAGAGTTAGACCAGTGGCAATAGCATGGTTACTATATTGATATGCCTCATTGTTAGGTTGATAATCAGTTAAATGAATCCCAATCTTAAGTACTCTATTTTACTTTAAATATTTTCCCTATAAAATAATAGAACCCATATACACATCAATCAAATAAGTCAATAAATTTGAATTCATAAAAAACATAGATGTGCATATACAGACATTATTCAACTATATACTAACCTGTGGGAAATAGTGATAACTTTAAGAAACCCCTCTCAAAAAAAAAGCCTAAAGTCTTGGTGAATGCAACATTTTGTGGGCAGGAAAAATTTAATGTCAAGGTGATTTTTTTATTCCATATAGGGAAATAAAATATTGTATATTTGCGATTTTTTCCTGCCCTAGTAAAAATCGTTTTAAATGTAGCGAATTAATGTTTCTTCTTACTGACAAATAACTAAATGATGGGTATTATTTCCCTTGCCAAAAATGAATTAATAATCTCAGAGGCAAATTACTTGTTTTGTAGGAATATAAATAATAATAGTCTTGGCTAATCTTTAGTGGTAAACTAAAAAATTGCTTATTCTGAATGCGAATTTGCACATGTATCGGCTAGTGATTGTATTGATTACTGAGTAGTCACTTCAAGTTTCAATTTTTGTACTATCTTAAGTCTATTATTAATAATGTCATAACATCGTTGCATCAGTGTCACTATTACCAAGTCAACTACCATCACTTTTGTATTGTTAATAGTAAATACAATAGTTTTATTAATCATTGATTAATTAGAGATCAATGATAGTAAATATTTATTACAATTATAGTCATTGGAAAGCTTGCTCCAAGTAGCACATTTTGACATTTTCTATTTTATAGTAGGAGAACATTCTCCTGCAATTATGGGAGTCAAAAGAGCAAAAAAAAGAAAAATGAAAAAGGGTTAAAATTTTTGTAATTTTACACGTTCGCCTGAACAGGACGTTTGTGCAAAAATTAGGCATGTTCGCATGAACCCATGTTTGTGCGAACAAGCCCATTAAAATTTCATGGCCATTGAGAAATTTAAAGGGCTAGTTCGGGCGAACATGCCTAGATCCATTGTGTTCGTGTAAATAGTAAAAAAACCTTTAAAAGATCAATTTGTAAAGCTATTTGCCATCAACCTGGTAGTTCATTGCCATCAACCTGTAGTGTGTTACTTGTCTTTGCCACAAATTTAATTCGCAGAAGTCAAATCAAAGGTAGCTGATAGATTTCTCAATATCTACAAATTAATATTCTTATCTTTGTTCACGCTTCCATCAATATTTCCTATCTTTGTTCACAATTTGGTAAAAAAATTGTACATCTAAATTATTTATTTATTTCTTTCATTAGTGAATTTGTTTAATGGATGCATTGAAGTTAAATTAAAAATTAGTAACACATTCATGGTGTTAAGAAATGTATATTCTTATTGGTTTTTTCATTTTTTAAAATATTGAATTTGTTAAAAAAAATTGAACATCTAAATTATTTCTTTCTTTCTTTCATTAGTGAAGTTGTTTAAAGGATACATTGAAGTTAAATAGATTCAAACTAGATACTTTTAAAGTGTGATTACATGTTAGTTTCACTTATCTCACTTTAATTATCTTAGTAGTTACATTCAACTAAATTTTTTAATTTTCAACTTGAATTAATGAAAAGTATTTAATTTTATTTTCAAATCAAATTCATTCAACTGCACCGAATTGGGCCTCAACTATGTCATTGACGTAGTCTGCACTGTTTGGGCATACTTGGGGGTGTTTTGAGCCATTTTGGCCTTCTGGGGTGTAATTTTCTCTATCAGAGCACACTTGGTTCATAGTGAGCGCATACATAACACAAAATCTACATCTAAGGTTTTCATTTCCTTCTAGAACATAGATTAGATGATTTTGTGTTACTAATGGTCTCCTTATAGCATGTTTCAATAATGGGATGAAGACATGATCATAACAAACTACTAATGCTTGCTTTGCAGGATGTTGTCGAAGACCATTGTGTGTTTGTCAAAACCATGTGTGTGGATTTATTAGATTAAATAACACTTCATTTGGTGCTTAAAATGAACTTTTCATTTTATGCCTAGCGTGTCTATAGTGTTTAAATCCCTAGGAGTTGCATTGGACATATCCTCTCCCCTCGCCATTCATGGATCTTGGGTGTAAGAGAAATCCATGTAACTTCTATTGGAGGTCTGCCTTAGACCAAGATACTCAATATTGGGTGTGCCAGGGGAGGACCTCAGAGCAGTAACGGGCTGAAAGTTAGGTCAACATTCTAGCCGCTATATAAAACTCAATTGTGGTGAAAGCCTTGTCGGTGATATTGTTGAGTGATAGCTCTCCTCCAGTACCCTTGTGGTGCATCAAACCCTGGTTCTCAGGGTTGGGAGACCTTCTGAGGAAGTTTATCACTCACTTGCTAAACAGAGTGCCCTTACTAAAAACCATGTTTTAGTGGCAAAAATCCTTTCTATCCACTGGCTCAAGGGGTCACCCATGCCCATGAAGACATCCTAAATTCTCGCAGTCCTTAGTAGAGACAATAGTCCCTTGGGAAGTCATGCCCCTTGGGAAGTGAGTCTTGGTAGCCCCAAGAAGTGAGTGTGTTGTAAGGGGGAGCCTGTGGTGCCAAGGTCCCGAGTTGTCCGCTCTAGATAAGTGTAGCTGAACTTTGGTTGAAGTAGGAATTCAATGGATATAGTCCTAAAGCCTAGGTTGTGGTGTGATTGTTCACTTTTAACAACTATTCTTGTCTTAATGTGTCTTGCATGTGTGTAAAACACAATCAAGATAAAAGCCAACATTCAAATTTACACCTTGGAAACTTGCAAAACCTTGTCAAAACATCAAATATTGTCAAAACCTTGTCAAAAAATTATAAACTTTGGTTCAATACATTAAAACCTTGGAAAACATGGCAACTTGTGCTCCTAAATGTGCTTGGCAAAACATAGATTTAACTCTTGCATAGAATCCAATTGCATTCTCCATAGTTTGAGCCTCATACTTACATCATATAGACTTCATATTGCACCTTTTTAGTATCCCTCATATTCACATTGCAATCATCAACATTTAAGCTTGCATCCTTTTCATATCACCTCCAAACTCATCACTTTGCATCTTCCATCTTGCATCTTTGCATACGCAACCCTCATCTTGACCACTTTAACCATCATTCTAGATGTCCTACACATCATTATGAGCATTCATTCTAGTCTCAGCATTTTCCTCTACTATTTACCTCACTGTGGCATCAATCTGGAAAATATAGCTCTCTTAGAATTGCCTTAGTTTCAACCCAGCTTGCCAACTACCCTCTAAAACTACCAACTACACCCTTTTGAGCCCCAACTGCACCATGGGCATAGTTGGTACTTTTTGAGCACACTTGGTAGTCTAAGAACCCATTTTGAGCTTCCAGACAACATTTTGAGGCTTTAGAAGTGTCCTTAAGTACCTAGATAGGTCCCCTTGCATCAACATGCCCTGATCTACATTCTGCACCTCCTAGTCTTCATTTTCTTCACTTAGGACATCATTCATTAGGTCATAAACTCTATTATACATCTCCCAACCCATCATAACATCAACCCCAACATCTTAGCTTCCTAGCATATCAAATTGGCAACCATACCATTCTAAATCAGCAGACGTTCATCCTAGCTTCCTGAATGTGCCTAGAAACTACCAGTTGTGCCCTTCTGAGCCCCAACTACACCATGGGAATAGTTGGTACTGTTGGAGCACACTTGTACTTCCAAAATACATTTAGGCACTTGCATGACCATTTTGGGCCTCTAGACTGCACTTTAGGACCCCAAAATTGCATCTAGAAGCCTCTACACCTCCTCATTCTGCACTTGACCCAAAACCACATCTTGCACCCAAAATCTCATTTTTCACCTTCAGACCTTTGTATATCACATATCCACTTAGCACCATCACCATTTTGAGTTGCCTGAACATCATTTTGAACCCCAAAACCTTTGAACTTAGTCAAAAATGTAAACAAAAGTATGAACTCTAGAGTATTACATTGTGTCAACGGATGATGGATCTTGATCATGGTCATTTTATCATTTTATTTCCTCAAAAGCTACCTATGTCAAGGTTGATTTTTCTTTTTCATTTTGATCTTACCTTTTTTTGTCATTTTTTTGGTCAAGATCCAAAGTCTATTTTCATAATGTTAAACTCTTAGGTTAATACCTTGTAAAGATTTCACCTAAGTTCAAAAAACCTTACGTATACTAAGCTATCATTAGCATAATCATATTCCTAAATGTAATTTTTGACTTACCCTAGTGGTATATCCCCCTCATATTGCATTGTTCAAACCCTAGCACATCATTTTCACTATCAAACTCTATCAAATTGTCTATCAACCAACTTGTCTTCTTGATCACCTATCCTCATTTTTCATAGCCTAAATGTCATTATCAACCCTAGGAAACCATTCCTTGCATATTCCACTTTGCATACACCTACCTTTAGCATCCTTACCAAGTCCAAAACATAACCCTAACCTTGATTTTGCATATCATAATCTTCATCTTGCATACCTTCAAAACGACACCTTGCATTTGCACTTGCATAACATCCCTAGGAAATTTACACTTTTCATATCAAAATCATAGGTCATTTAGCATTTCCTCACATTGCATAACATCCCTAAACACTTAAAAATCCCAAAAAACCTCAATCTTGAATACCCACATCTTAATTATCAAGTTTTGACCTCTTTTACCAACTGCACACTTCATGGGCACAGTTGGTAGTTTCAGGGTGCAATTGGTAGTTTTAAGGTGCACTTGGTAGTTTTAAGGTGCACTTGGTAATTAGGTTTTTCATTCTAGGTTCTAGAACCCTAAACTGCACTTCCACACCTTGCATTGCATCCCAAGACCTTAGGAAATACTCTAAATCACTCAAAACACTCAAAATTTGCATTTTAGGCAACTTTGGAGCTACATCATTTGGAAAATAAAGAAGGACATGGGAGCTACAAAGAAAAGAGGGGGTTTCTAACCATGTGTTTGCTTCTTTTGATTAGTTTGGCTTTCATGGTAGACTAGTGGGTGCTAATGTATGTTGATTGAGTTTTGTGATTTCTCATAGTATGTTATGCATTTAACGAATTTTTCTAGTCCCACAATAAGAATGAAAAAATTAAAGAGACAAAACAATTATATATTTTATAAGAAAGAAAAATTTATTTTTTAGGAGAAACATTCTAGTATTCATACCATGTTATTTTTTAGTGATTCAATGATGGCTTAAGAAGGATTTTGTGCTTTGCCACTTTTAAATAATGCGAGTCATAGATTTTAGTCATGTAATGAAGAATATTTATGCCTTGTTGCAGACGACTGCATTCTATTGATTTCTATCAAACAATTTAAAAGTACTGATAGCGATCAACAAATCCGTACAATGATTTTTTTGTGGTTATTGCACAAAATTTATCTTGAGGCAAGGGATAAATTATTATTTTTGTGATTTTATAATCCAAAACAAGAAAGGAAGGCAAAAAAAATATGTAAGGAAATGATCTGATGAAGCAGAACAAAGAAATATTCAGAAGACTGTGGCATGTTATCATCAAATTTAACAAGGTGAAGGAAATGTTAAAGAAGGCTTAATAGAAGTAGAAGTAGTGCATATGGGAGAGAGGTCAGGAACACTCCCTATGGAATCTCAAACAATGAATGTTGAAGAAGGCTCAAGATCACTCCCTATAGAGGTTCAAATAACAGAAGTCAGAGAAGGGTCAAAATCTTTCCCTGCAGAATCTCAAACAAAGGATGTTGGAGAAGGCTCAAGATTGGTCCCTATAGAAATTCCAGTAATAAAAGTCAAAGAAGGGTCAGGATCAGGTGCAAGAATTGTCCAATCTGTAAAGAATAGTATTTCTCATAAGAATTTAGATCATTTATTTAAAATGGATGTGGATAAATTGAGAAAACTTGCAGCTAGTGTTCAACCATTAAGTTTGTCTAAGAAAAGGTCAATGAATAAGAAGATAAGAGAAATTATGACTCAATTTGATAACACTAAAACACTTGAACAAGCTCAGTTGCTTTCACATTTTCTTACACAAAAGAAGTTGAAAGAGGCATTGAAATTGTTAGGTGTAGACATAACATCAAAAAAGAGAAGATTTTCTAACATGCAAACTAATCTAATTAAAAATGTTAAACAAGGTTTGAGAAACATAGGAAAACACTCTCAAACTAAAGATAAGTCTGTGGCAAGAAAACTGATCTTGATGTCTGTTGTAACTAAGAATATGACCCAAAATAGACAAATATCTTCAATTTCATTTGAAATGGGTTTTAGTAGGAAAACAATGAGAGAATATGTTAAGAGAAGATTAATTGTGGATGATAGTACTATGGAGGGCAATTGGGCAATCATGTGTAGAGCACCTCATTCTGATAGGATTGAAGAGTTATTAAAAAATGTAGTCATATCATTTTGTCCAATTGATACCACTTGTCCTTCATCAAATAGTAGAGATGTTATCAAGCATAGGATTGCACTTGGTCAATATGAACATCATACAAAACATTGGTTGGACACAACACAACATGAGTTATATGTGTTTTTTTGTAGTGAACATCCTAATGTAAAAGTTGGGCAAACATTGTTTGAAAAATTGAACCCATACTTTGTGAGGTCAAACAAAGTGTTTGAAACATGTTGTTGTCGTCATCATATTGAGTTTGATCTCCACTATCAGGTATTTCAAAAATTTGTAGAAGACACATATGGTTTTCATGCTGCTCCTCCTAGTAGGAGAAGTGAGTTTATATCATCCATTTTTTGTGACAACATAGATGATCCAGCTCGTCAAATAAATTGCATCAAAAGATTATGTAAAACATGTGGTGAATTGGCTCTATTTCCTTTGAAAACTGAAAATATTGATGTAACAAAAATATTGAATTGCAAAAGTTACAATTATGTCAAGAATGAAACAAAGTTTGGAAAAGAAACAAAAAGGTTGGAATATGTTGACGAGGAGTTTCTTGTTCTAACATTTATGGATAGATTTAAGAAATTGATTCAACCTTATATTCATCATGCATTTTTTGCAAAGTGGCAAGCACAACAGTTTCAAACTCTGAGAGATAATTTCCCACTTAGAACAATTGTATCAGTTGTTGATTTTGTAGAGAACTATTACTTTGTTCATCAGAAAGCAATTCAATCAGATTATTACTTTAATAAGCAGGTCACTATTATGGTACATGTTTGTTATAAACATGCATAGTTAGATTTGGATGGTGTTCAGAGTACAGTTCAAGCACGAGAAATTATAAAGGAATATTATTTTATATAAGTGATGATAAAGAACATGACATTCACTATGTAGAACATTGCTTCAATATGTTCTTTTCTTATTTGAGACAAAGAAACATAAATGTTGATTAACATTATGTTTGGTCTGATCGATGTGCCACATAGTTTAAATCATCTAGACCATTTTATGCATTGTATAGATATCATCGCAATGAGAATATAAAACACATATGGAATTTCTTCAAGACTGGCCATGGAAAAGGTGAACATGATGGTGTTGGAGCTTGCATCAAATGTGCGTTGCGAAAGTATCAAATGAATTATCAGGGAGTTCATGTAAATGATGCACATGATGTTGTTGAATGGTGTAAGACTCATTTTTCATTAGATGAGGTTAGGACATCATCGACCACAAGTCGATAGGTACCATACAGAGTCTTCTGAGAGATAACAGGTATGGATGTGTACATCTATTTAACTTTTATGCAATTAAGTTATAAAATTTTATTGTTAAGTTTTATTTTTCAATTCATTGAATTTTAAATTCAATTTGTCTATATTTTCAATTTAATTCAAATTTTTATGTGTTAATAGAAAAAACATGCATGGTTGCAAGAGGATAGAAAAGACACGTTCCTTACATTTAGTCATGAGTATAGATAATTGCAATAGGACATTGAAGACAAGAGAATACTCATGTTTTTGTGACAGTTTCATTGATGAAGACTATGAAGAATGTATCAATCAAACACATGGATATACAAGTGCATGGATTTCAGTAGCACTTGATGTTACCAATACATTTGATAAAGATGATGAAAATTTTGATGATCTTCCATTGATTTCTAATGATTATAATCATATCTCTGGATTGGTAAAAGTGGGTGAGTATCATAAAAATTAATCTCAACTTGTTAAGTAATTATAAATTGATTTCAATTGTGCTTTATATATTGTACACATACATTGATGTATACTTGTTATGCAAGAGATGTCTTTGTAGTGATTGCTGAGCCTGGAAATCATCAAGGTGTCAGTTATTATTTATTGTGATGTACTAAAGAGAGGAAAAAGTTATATGACCTTGAACAAAGTGATGGAAAGTTGTTCCCCGTAGGTAAATTATGCATATACATGTATGTACATACATATTTAAATAAATAAATATATATCTAGGTAACTTTATATCTATCAAATTTTAAAATACTTAACTTTGTGGTGTAGGTTCTGTTGTGATAGAGGGAACATATTTGAAGCAAGACAAAATAGTCCAACATGGAATACACTTTGTTGATTATCAACTTGATAACAAGGTTTTACAATATAGCCACCTGGTCATTGCTATTGGGCTTTGTCTACATCCGGTCAAACTTAAGCGTGTACTTCGCAAGTGGAGACTACATAGTGAAGATCATGAAAAGATATTACATGTTATAAGTGTACATCATTGTTGATTAGACCTTTGAGATTTATTTTATAATAATTTGAATATCAACTTTCATGAAATGTGTTTTTAATTGTATGATCATAGTCTTAGTTATCTTTAGTTTATTAAAAACTATAATATTTATTGTACTATGGATGAATTTAAAAATGTAACAACAACTGATATTTAAATACGCTAGAAGTTAGTTCGAACTTATACAATTTCATTATATATAGATATGTATCAAAAATAATTTAATATGTTACAGTTCTTAAATATCAACTTCTTTTCAAACTATTGAATTTCATCTTAAATTAAATGTGTTTTGAATTGTACGATAATAAGTTCTTAATTATCATTAGTTTATTAGAAAATTATATAATTTAATAATTTGAATTAATTGTACCACATGGATGAATTTAATAATTTAACAACTTGATATAAATAGGCTTTAAGTTAGTTCAAACTTACACAATCATTATCTATATATTTATATAAAAAATAATTTAATATCTTACAATTCTTAAATATCAACTTCTTTTCAAACTATTGAATTTCATCATGAATTAAATTGTGTTTTTAATTGTACGGTCATAAGTTCTTAATTATCAAATTTAGTTTATTAAAAAACTATATAATTTAACAATTTAAATTAATTGTACCATGGATGAATTTAATAATTTAAATTCATTTATCAACTTTTTTTCAAACTAGATTGAATTTCATAAGTGAAAATTAAACATGTATTTTTAAAATTGTAAGATTATAAGTTCATGGTTATCATTTAGGTTAGTTTATTAAAAAACTACATATTTTAGTGTTACTTTATTACATCTATGGTCATGTACTCTTAAAGTTTAAATTAGTTTAAATTAATATATTTTTTTAATATTATATTTTGTAAAAGTTTTCTAAAATAATGTATTGGCTTACCTAATTAACATATTTTTATCCACATAAAACTAATATTTATCTTTAGTGGGTTAGTAATTGATAATTTAAGAAATATGTATCTTTCTAACTTCCTACTAATTGATAATTGATATACATGTACACAAGTCTCAAGATCATGTTCTATAGCTATAACACAAAAAAGGACACATATGTACACATATACACGTCTCAAGAATAAACATCTACAAATCTAATATATCTCTATTTATTTAAACTTCAAAGTGTAAATCTCAAATAAATACACGTATGTAGCAAAATATAGAAAGTCATATATACATACATGTGATGGTATCTAACTACTGAAATACTCAATAATCAAATAAATAGTGAAAGTACATGTATGTCATTAAGGAACTGAAATACAAATGTGTAAATGTAAACTGGACCTCCAATATATAAATGGATCAAAAAATATATAAATTTGATCTACTACTAGAGGGACCCCTCAAGACGCATACGAACAGAACGACCCTCTGATCGAGTCTCCTGTACATCCTCTCGCCGAGGTGCATCAACAAAGCCCTACAAATATATATATACATATATACATACATGTGTTAGAGTTCTATCTTTTAAACATATATATACATACATGCATCATGTACATGTACATTCAAATTAAATATGAACTTGCATATATATAGATACATATCTAGTTTTCAAAATATTTAAATAACTTTAAAAAAACTATTTAAAACTCAAGTACTTGAGCACTACCAAGTGCCTCAATAGAATCATCTCTCTCATGTACATAATGCCCTAAACCAACAGTATGTGTAACCATGTGCTTAGCGACCTGTGCCTACATGATTTCTTATGAGTTAAAGATTAAATTAAATATCTACATATATATCTGAACTATTTTTTCCAATAAATGAACATATTTTTTAATTTCATATATATTTAAAAATAAAAATAAATTATATATGTACCTGGGTCTCCGAAGGTGGAGGATGATCAGCAGACTCCATCATATCATCTATTGATGCACCTAAGCTTAAAACTCCATGTCCAACTGCTAGTAAATCTGAGTGAAGTGGACTGTGTAACTAGCTTGGTAATGGTGTAGAATCAGTGCTTTTAAGTGCGAACAATAGGTCTATGTATGATGAAATAATAGGCTCAAACTAGTATCAATCTCAGACAGGCCTTGCAACTGCTCACCAAAATCATCAAGACCCTCAGCTGTGATATGGACATCTCCAACTCGTATGCTCAAGTCATCTGTAGAGTGTCGTGAGCCTAGTGCCAAATGTTGTGAGCTACGCATAGGTGTATCATCGGTCACTAGTGTCGTGCCTTGTGTCTATGGAACTATGCTGGGGCGATGATGTTGTCTAACAACATCCATCACTGAGTGTACTGGAATCCTCTGTGTATTGGAAATATAGCTAATAAAGTGCAACATATCCTCCAAAAAATACAATGCCATATCCATATGTGTCTTGTGTCCTAAAAGACGATGAATATCGCTTGGCAGTGGTAGCCTAGTAGCTCTATATGCATCATTAGAGGAGGCACCTGAAGTGCTACTAGATGCCTATGAAGATGGTCAACCAAGTGGACGAGGACGTCGACTATGAAGATAACAACCAATAGAATCTAATGTGATAGTAGCCACCACAGATGCAATGTGCCCAATAGTGTCAATTGCTCCCCTCTGGGAAGCAATGACAACTCTATCTACAATAGGCACATGTGCAGGAGTCACAGGAGGCATCCTCGGTCCAACAAACTATTTAAGATCTATAGGTGGCAGACAATCTACACTACGGTACTGGTCAGGATCTGCGGTCCAACCATGCCCCTATCCGCGTACAACTACTGTGCAAAATAAAGGGGTATTTGGTAATTATTAGGATAATGACCATGTGTAGCTAAAAATCATGGATAGATCATGCTAGTAATAATAGGGTCTCTGCATCGTGTGACTCTGTAGCCTCTCACCCTACCCTATGTTCCCTCATATGCTGGAAAGACCTCTCTCTGGATGACTTCTTTGGGGACTACCCTCTTGACGTCATCAAACAATGCATTTCTTGAAACCTCAGCCCTAAGCTCCCTAGATATGGAATCTAATATGGCAGGAGTAAATGAATGGTGAGCTCTAAACCTAGCTGTCAAATCTTGTAAACTCCTACATATCGTAGTACATATGTCTCTATAAAGACCATCATCAGAGGTCAATATAGAGTGTTGCATTCTAGCAACCTCCTGCTTTGAAAATGAAAATAAAGCATTGATATTTATGCGTGGAGGTGGTGTAGCAGGACCTCCAGCAGGAGCTGCACCAGGAGCCTAACCTAGAGTAGGAGTTGCACCAGGAGCCACGACAGGACTTACACCACCAATAGCCGCACCAGAAGCCAGAACATGAGCTGCATGACGAGCCCTACATCGAGGTACACAATGAGCCCCACCATGACCTACATGAGGAGCCAGATCAAGAACTGCATTAGGCGTTGCAACAGGAATCACATCAACCTGTGCCGTAGTAGGAGCCGTAGCAGGAACTACATCAGGTGCCGCACCAGGAGCCGCATCAAGCTGATCATGTGAAGCCATATCTGTAGAAATGTATGAAGAGTTAAACTACCTATTTTACCCACAATTTTTTATTTTTAAAATTAAAAATTATACACATGTAATTGAACATACATCACACATCATGGACCTAGATAATCTATAACACATCCAAACCTAGATTAATTTGCATATAAGTATAAGATAACTTTAAAATTGAGAGTTTATTTATGATTAGAGTTAATTTATTGTTCTAGGATTTTATTATACTTTTTGGGGTATTATTAGAGAATTCAATTAAAGGGTAATAAATTATTTATATTACTCTTAAATGATAATGTTTCGAGGTTTAGGTTTCAAGTTGGGTTACATATATATCATTTAAAACAAGGGTCATACTTCATGTATGTACATGTGTTTGAATGTATGTGCATGTATCTCAAATGTAATTTTTAACAATTTAGGATTAGGGTCAACTTGTTTTAATTTTATGTAAGATATGCCTCAATTAGGTTTTGAAATAGGGTTTTAGTGTAATTATGCTCAATTTTAGGGTAAGATTTAAGACCTTATGACATTGTTAGGGTTTACACGAACTTACATAATTTCTAGCATTAAATTTAGGGGTTAATATTAAGGTCCATGGTTAAGAATTTAGGATAAGGGAACTTAGCATATGAAGTTTATGATTTGGTTCAAGATTATGATTTAGGGTATTTATTATCATTTATAATCTTGGGTTTAGAAATTAAATTTTAAGATCAAGGTTAGGGTTAGGGTTTGGATAATGATCAGGGTTAGGGTTTGGTTAGGTTAGGGTTAGGTTTTGGATGCACATGTATGTTATATTGATACCTAGATATGCAAATTAATCTACATTCTTATATATGTATAATTTAGGATCTCCCGTTAAGACATGTCATTGAATTATATAGTTAATTATATAGTTCTAATTATTAAGACATTAAAAATAATAACATATGTACATTTAAACATGAATATTGAAAACATATGTATGCACGTCTATATCTAACACATGAACATATTCACATGTACATTTATGAAATAAAATATATATTTTAATCTACATTCTTATGTATAATTTAGGATCTCCCCTTAAGACACGTGTTATTAAATATAGTTAATTACACTTAGTTATAAGATAAATTAAGATCAATAGTTAACATATACACAAATTATACATATAAAAATATGAATTTATTAAAAACGTACATACATCTACTTTAAACTATGAACAAATATACATGTACATCTATCTTCAAAATAAAAAATTATACATTCTAATCTATATTTTTACATGTACATTATATTTTTATATGTATATCTATATCTATATGTTATTTTTAATTTGGTTTCTAAAATTTATATTATTATAATTTTTTTAATTTTTAAAAATATTTTTTCTAATGTTTTTCTAAAATTTTTTTCTAATTTTTATATTATTATTAATTTTCTAATTTTTTTTTAAATTTTTTTTCTAAAATTTATATTATTATAAATTTTCTAACGTTTTTCTAATGTTTTTTCTAAATTTGTTTTCTAAAATTTATATTAAATTATTTCTAATATTTTTCTAGTGTTTTCTAAATTTTATATTAAATTCTAAATTTTCTAATTTTTTTGTATTTTTTTTAAAAAAAAATTTCAAAATTTTATATTAAATTATAAATTTTCTAATGTTTTTTCTAATGTTTTTCTAAATTTATTTTCTAATTTTTTAAAATATTTTTTCTAAATTTTATATCAAATTATAGATTCTGTAATCTTTTTGTAATTTTTTTCTAAATTCATTTTCTAAATTTTCTAATGTTTTTGTAATATCTTTTTCTAAGTTTTCTAAATTTTTTAACGTTTTTTTTTTTTAATTTTCTAATTTTTAAAAATATTTTTTAAAAATTTGTTTTCTAAATTTTATATTAAATTATAAAATTTCTAATGTTTTTCTAATTTTTTTGTTATGTTTTTTCTAAATTTTTTAATGTTTTTAATATTTTTAAAAATATTTTTTAAATTTTTTTTACATTTTTTTCTAAATTTGTTTTCTAAATTTGATATTAAATTATAAATTCTGTAATGTTTTGTAATGTATTTTCTAAATTTGTTTTCTAATGTTTTTCCTAAATTTTATATTATAAATTTTCTAATATTTTTCCTAATGTTTTCTAAAATTGTTTTCTAATGTTTTCTATATAATATTTTTCGGTTTTCTAAATTAATATAAATAAACAATAAAAATATTAAATTAACATTTAGATATGCTTTCAAGACCACTAAAAACATAAATAACATTCAAATGTGCTTTAAAAACATTAAAAAAATGCGTTGAAAACATTAAAATCTACTTTGATAACATTAAAAAATGCTTTAAAAATGTTCAAAACATTAAATTAATAATATTTTGACATACCCGATGATGAGAATCAAAATGAAAGTGATAGGATGATGCTGATAGAGGTAGCACAAATCACACGTTCGCCCCAACGCCCTAAATGAATAGTACTCGCCGTGAAAATGAATTGGGAAAAGTTTTAAAAGTGTTTTAAGCCATCGAAAATCGACACGATACATGTTCACACAAACATGCCTATCACATATGTTCGTGCAAACATTTATGTGAGGTTCACACAAACGTATGGTGTACTGAATTTTTAAAATTTCCCAACTTTTCTAAGTTTGTTCGTCCCACTAAAGTGGAACCCATTATTGTGGGATATATATATATATATATATATATATATATATATATATATATATATATATATATATATATATATAAAGGCAAAGGTGGGTGAGGTACCATAATAAATATATAAAATAAGAAATTGGATTCAAAGGTTCATTAGGGAAAGAATCAAGAAAGAAAACTCCAATTCACAGCCAATACAAATGAATAATTCAACATCAATTACAACAGATGAAAATATTTTTAGGGACTAACACTC
Organism: Cupressus sempervirens; assembly: GCA_028749045.1. Lineage (NCBI taxonomy): Eukaryota > Viridiplantae > Streptophyta > Pinopsida > Cupressales > Cupressaceae > Cupressus > Cupressus sempervirens. The sequence continues at coordinate 274,490,067 of CM053787.1, read as the reverse complement.
TAATCTTTATATGTAGCAATTAAATGTGCCAAGTTTGGAAAGTCATTCACATAAATACTTAGTCTTGAGGAATCAAGATTGATACCATCATACCCCCATTTAGCTAATAAATCAATAGTAGTGTTGCTTTCTTTGTAGCTATGTGAAATGTGGCAAGTTTCAAAAGAATCAATAAAGTTCCAAATTTTAGTCATGATATATTTAATTCTCCAGTTAAGAATTTGTCTCTTAATGCAAGCATTAATGATGAGAGTGGAATTTACTTCAATATGAATTGCTTTAAGATCCAAGTTCCTGGCTAAAACCAAACCATAAAGTAAACCAAAAGCTTATGCCATGTTCTTTGTGCTTGAAGGCAAAGAGAGACATTTGAAAGTAAGAACATCACCCAAATGACTATGTAAGCACATACCACAACCCGCTTTACTGGGATTACCCTTCGAAGAACCATCAAAATTGATTTTAATGAAGCCATTTGTCTGAGTCAATCATTTGATTTGAGATCTATCAACATGGTTGTTTATTAGTGAAGATGCCATAAAATGAGGAATTTAAATCTACTTCCACTCTTTAAGAATGTATTTGTCCCATTGGGTGAAGTTTTAGTTGATGATTTTATCTTTGACACCGACATTGACTCCTTTTGAAATTGATTTTTTTAATCCCTTAAGGACCAAATCCAATGGAGTATTTGCATTTCTAAAACTCTATTTGTTCCATTCCCTCCAAATAGTACAAATGACAAGTGTAGGGGAACATTTCCATATGCAAGCAAAGTAGGAATTAGACCAAAGAGTTGGCCAAGATTGAAACAATTCCCACAATGTGGAAGGAAGGGGCATCATAAGATTAAGCTTTTGCATAACAAAATATGAGCATTGCTAGGTAAAAGAGCATTGAACAAAAGAATGATCAACATTTTTCATAATTTCATTACATAAGACACATTAAAAAGACTTCAAGATATTAAATTTGTGAAGCTTATCACTAGTTAAAATTATTTTCCAAAGTAAAAACCACACAAAGTAGCCTACCTTAGGCAAAACAACATTGTTTCAATAGAGAGAAAAATATTATTTCTTTGTTTCATGCTACTCCACCAATTTCAATGCTCTATAACCAGTGTTAATGGAGTACTCACCATTAGGAGTGAGAGCCCAAATCGCAACATCATTATCAGTAATTAAGAATATTTTTATCTTCGACAAGATTTTGAACAAAAGTTATTTTTTACTCTAAGAAATTGATAAAGTGAAAGGGTCTTTCCATAGAACTTTACTAGAAAATATTTCAACAGCTAGGACATACTCTATCAAATAGTCACCCCAAATGTCTTTAACAATGTCAATGGCATCTTTCAAATCATTTTCAAGTGATAGTGGGGGAAAACCAAACCAAGAATCCTCCCAAAATTTCACAGATTCCCCATTGTGCACTTCCTAAGAGACAAAGTTTGTAATGATGTCTCTAGAGGATATCATAAAATTCCACATGGTTGAACCATTTGGGGGATTATAAATGGTTATAATCGTATTAGGATCCAAGAAGTCTAGATATTTTCCTTGCATAACCTTACACCATTTACTTTTGGACTTCCTAAAAATCTTCCAAAAAAGTTTGGCACCAAAAGCCATGTTTCTCTTGCTCATGTCGTGTAAGCCAATTCCACCACTATCTTTATCAAAAATAATTTCCTTTAAAGATATGCAAGGGACTTTCTTCACATCAGTCATATTGTTGTTCCAAATAAAACCTCTAATAATTTTTTCAATATGTCTAATAATACCAACTGAGGAGTTAAGGATAGACATAGAATAGTTTGGAATAGAATACAAGACTACTTTGACCTAAAAAATCTTCTTAGATAAAGTAAGCCATTGATATTTCTAGTTAGAGATCCTACTCTTGATCTTGTTCACAATTGATTTCCATAATATAGCTTTGTTAGTGCTAGCAAATAAAGGGATACCAAGATATAATGAAGGTAGTAGTTCTTGATGGAAGCCAAGAATGCTCAACAATTTTCTAGAAATCACTAGATTCTAGAAAAGAAAAGGAATATTTTAGACTTTTCAACGTTCACCATTTGCCCCAAAACTTCTAGATATAGATCTAAAGTATTTTTAGTTTCCTTATCTTCCTAAATATTGGCTTTACCAAACAAAAAACACTAATACATTTTTCATCGATTTGCGATGGCTATGTGTCGCAATTACGACAGAAATGTGTCGCCAGTATGACAGTAATAGATGTCGTTGTTTTTTAGTTACAAATTATGATGTCTATCCTATACTGTCGCAATTACGATGCCTATCCATCATTATGCAACCACTTAATTGTGACATCAACCAAGTCACAATTCTTGTGGCCGACATCGCAATTGCGATGGCAATTGGCATCGTAGCTATAGCAACCCCGTCACAATTCTTGTGGTGGATGTCGCAATTGCAAAAAACACCCTGGTAATTGCAATGGCAAATGGCATCACTACTACAGCAACCCTGTCGCAATGTTTGTGGTTGATGTCACAATTGTGATGGATACAAAGTAAAACAAAAAAAAAATTTCCTCAGTTATATTCAGTTATCAATACCTGCCCATAGTAACTACCCCTATTCTTCCCACATAGAAATTCGGTCAAAAAATTATAATAAAATAATTCAAATATAAGATTCCAAAATGGGTCAATACCTGCCCATACTGAGCCAATAGTAGCATATCAAAAATGTAGATCCCATGTTAGTTTTCCTTTTTCAATTTCTTCAATTTTTGATGCTTTACATTTCTAGAGAGATTTTAAATGTATGTTAACTAGATATCCAGTCATAACATTTTTGAAAGAGAAATGCAATTCTAATTACTAGATTTTCCATATTTGGGTTTACATGTATCTAACCAGACTCCTACTAAATATCGTTGATAAGGTCAACCTCTTTATGGACTCTTTTGATTTTTCATTTCTTCCTAATCAACTAGCAATTTGGGTACTTATTATCTTCAATCCATCTTCATACCAAATTTATCTTCAACCTCCTTTAGAAATATAGAACTATGCATCATGAGTGATCAAACCTTTAATTAGATTTTGGTACTCTCGTGTAACCTCTCTAATCACTTTCAAATGGGCTATTCTAGATGTTGGTATTAGAAATAGCATGGATAGACTAATCCAATGCCCAAATATTACCAATTAACACTGCTCAAATAAGGATGAGATTCAATTAAGTCTTACATAGATTTGAAATTACTTGTGAAGAAACTCTAAAGCCCCCCTTCTGAAGAAATTACTAGCTACCCATCTTTGACTCGCTGTGGTAAAATGCTCTGCGCAATACATCCTGTAGTGCAACAAAAACCTCCAAGTGAAATTAAATTTCTTAGTTAGGCACAAGAAAATGAGTTACAATGATTACCCAATGTCTACAATCATCAATCCCTTTACCTTAGCTAACATGTCAATTCTTACCCCAAACTCTTTCTCGCCAATGTCTATTTATGCACATATGGGTACGCCACGACAGTATATGCTTCCTCAAGAGGCAAGAAATATTCCACATGGAAAAACAACCAACCAAGTTCTATGAAGGGAGCCTTGAAAAAAAAATAATCTATGTGTTCCTTTCAAAAGCTTACCATCCCTTCCAAAAGCCACCCCCTCTAGATTTTGACCTCCCTGTACCCAGCTGGAGAACCACTCTACGGGTGGACAACCTTGTTTAATTTATAAAAATTAATTATAAAATTGTTAAGATTGAAACAACATATAATCATTTTTCTGTATGGGCTAAATATGATGATATCAAATCTTTTAGAAATATTAGATTTCCACAATCCATTACAATTACAATTACAATGATTAGTTTCTAAATTAGATTGTCTTTGTGTCTTTAGCATTACACATTACAATTGTAATGATTAGTTTCTGAGTTACAATAACTTATCATTAGAATGAAAGAGAGATCACTGAATGTGGTTCAAAACGTTAATATTAAAAATATAAATACAATCTAATCCACAAGCTAATGACTGTAAATAAAATTTGTCATCAATAAATCATTGAAATAAAGATTTAAAAGTTCATGTAGGTTATATAAGACGGTGTGATCAACATGTTTAATTTCCTGAGATTGATTTACAAGGAGCCACTAGAAAAAATAGGGTAGCTTGAACAAATGATTCCTTTGGTAAATTCTCATAGTTGGTGAGATACTATTGTTAAGAATGCTGATGTACTCAGCTTCTTTTTAATTTTAGGCATTGGAAACCCCCATGCCAGAAGGAAGCTTACCTTGAAGCTATGACTAGACTCCATTTCAATAATTTCAATTGCTAATGAAGTAAGTGTTGTATATGCATTGTCATTTCAATAATTTCAATTACTAATGAAGTAAGCTCAAAAGAAAAAACATGACAAACAGAGATAGGTTTGATAGAAAATTTTGGATCACAATAGGAGTAGAAAAATACAAATATATAAATAAAAATCAAGAAATAGGGAAATGTAAATGTAGGAGAAGTTACAGATAGAATAATGATTAGTATTTGGATTAATTTGAACCTGTTCAAATCTATATGAATTAACTTATGTTTTTTGATATAGACATTCTACCTCGAGAGAAGACATTTTAACAAAAAATTTCATTGTATGTTACAATCAGAACATTTTTAAAGAGAAATGCCATTCTAAAAATTAGATTTACCATACTTCTATTACATCTCTCTCTGACCTCTTCTTTGGTTTTTCTAAATACTAGATTTACCATATTTTTGTTTACATCTATCTAAGTAGATTAACTAGCAATCCAGGTACTAATTATCTTTAGGGCTCCTTCCAAAATATAGAACTAGGCATCATGAGTGATCACACAACAGTCATTCCTAAGAGATACTTCCATTACGTACAAGTCATGACCATAAATAAAATGATAAAGAATAGCATAGTTAGTGGTAGTTGCCAGTTGAAAAGGTTTAGTGTCTTCAACTCTAGAATTGGCTTGGTAATTTACTTTTAGTTTTCTTCTTTAAGTTATTTGGCTTTGCTTCCAAGCAAACAAATTTTAACATTAAAAGAATCCTTCAGCTTTAGCATTAAGTTCTTCAACTTTTCTTGATAGGTTTAATGACTTCCTAAGAAACTGCAATATTGAAATTTTGTTCTCTTTTCTCCTTTGTATTCTTATTTTCAATATTCTTTTCATTTTCTATAAGAATGAGGGACAAATTTTGAAGGTGAATCAAGCCTTTGAACACATAGTTTTCTCATTCTCTAGTTGATGCAAATGTGTGAGTAAATCATGTACACAATATAAATATATTTAATTAGTTAGGTCTATAGGAATTTCCCAATCGATCATTGCTTCAACGATCTATCTATTTCTAACAAGCATCAGATGAGAGAGGTCAGTTTCATTTAAAAGACATTGGGTAGTCCATTTGAATGCCCATGTTTAACTATCTTGTAATTGGATATTATAGAAGAACACATTACTTTACTAGTCTGGAAAAGACAATTCATGTGCCTTCCTATGCTTCGATAGTCTGGACTTTGGATCATACAGTTTACATGTCTTCTGTAAGATTTCATAATTACTTCAGCAATTGCACATTTTTTCAAAAGCTCCCATTTTGGCAATTGCCTTTTTCTTTTATTGATTTTTTTAAAATGATGGAATTCAAATAGTTCACCTGCTACCAATCTATAGTTAAGAAGTTCCTACCTCATCTACAGTGGAAGTAAGAATTTTCCCATACCTACCCTTACCGCCACTATAGAAATTTTAAAAAATAGTATACTTTTCTACTTGGATAAGGAAAATTGAGCATGAAGATAATACTTACCTTACCCATAATACTGCACTGTCGACTTATTCTAACCCATTCATAAGTTTTCCCATCAAAATAGCGCATAGTTTTCATACTTTCCCATATACCTTCACAAGAAAAAAAAATAATGACATTAGGACTAGATTTGTATACTGCTTAAACAATCCATGATACAAAAAAGTGGAAATCAAAGTAAGGTTTGCGATTTTTTCTGAAGATTGAACTCTCCAATATAGGCTCAGTTACAATGAGGTGAGATGCTGAGTATGACATTTGTGGCCTTGATTATATTATTCATAAGCTTTCTTTTCTTTTCCACATTCCATGAGCATTCTATATTATTTGTCACAACCCATTTTATTAACTCATTATGTGAATAAAAAAATTGATTATTAACTAACTATTTATCTGTGTGCAGTTGATGTTTCGATACGATGAACTAAATGTGATGACACTAAATACAAATTTATGTCAATTAGTATTTTATTATTTTATGAATATCCATGACTTGATATCTTTTTAGTCTAAATCTTTTCCATAGGTCCTCCTATTCGAATAATTTATAAATAAGATTGGTAAAATTGATTGTGTTTTGCGAATCATATACAGGCAATATTTTAATTATTTCTATTGACTTGAATTATGATCTTTTCATTCTGACATTGTCTAACTACAATCTATTGGCATGAGATGGATGCTGGTCAGTCTTTTTCCCCTCTCGCTTGTTGAGTTAGGCATCATCTGGAAAAGGGAGGTTGATCATGATAGTGAGGAAATTGTACTATAAATTTAAGAACTTGTACACATGCATCAATCGTAAGTTGATTGTATGATAATGTAGGGTAGGCACGCAATGGTTTTCTCAAGTGTCATCACAAGTATTTGTACTCTCATTGCCTTTCTATCATTGCATGAGATCCAATGAAGCATAGGGACTCATTGTTTCCCTAGTTAATTATGATAATCATATCATTGGTGATAACATAGTCCCAAGACAGTGCTAAGATCCAAGGATGCAATAACAAGCTACAAGTTTAGAACTTCATGAGACTTCAAAGCATGAAGCCTTAGATGCATAGGACGACAGTCTAAACATAGGACAAAATAGAGAAATATTTAGTATCTTATTGAGTTTCACTTTGTTTCGAGAATAGTTTAATATTCTCTACTAAATAGGGCCAACCACGTGAAGATGGAAGCTCATTTGGCCCCACCCTCCTCCCCCTAACATCACTCTATATTCCCTGTTAACATCTAACATTCATTCATTCTTTCAACCATTAATAAAATATAACATTCAATCAATATCACATGATAATATTCAATCAATATCACATGATAACATTCATTAACACATTAGATTCATTAACATGCAACATTCATCAATATTCTGCATTAACACATAATTCATGAACATTCATTAGCACATAATTAAATTCATTGAGACATAAAATTCAGTCATTATCAATTAAGGTATGTAGATGACAATCATTTCTTTCTTTTCTTTCTATTTATTTTCTCTATGTAAGCTCTAAGAGGAGGATCAGTGTCATCATCAAGTCCCCCCTCATCATTTGTTCTATTCTCTATTCTTGATGATCTCAAATTCCTATGCTGTTGCAAAGGGGGGTCCTCTGCAATAACAAATAAAAGAGTTAAATTAAAAATAGTTTATTATAATTGTTACAAGTATTTAATTGTTTTAAATAACATAACTATGGCGCTCTTTACTTAATCTGACCACATCATTTTGTCTGGACTCAATGTCAACACACTCATGAACATCGACCCCTCGATCCTCTACAACTACTATACAAAATGTTAAGTTAATCCGAACACCAATTGAAATTACATATAAAAAATTTAATAACAAATATATACCTCCACCATTGGGATGCACATCATGCGAACCTTTAGCATACCCAGATTGTGTAGAAGGATTGCTAGGCTGGATTCCAACATCCTATGAATTGTTATCATTGCTTTCTTAAACAAATATACTCACTTTATATTGGAACTTAATATCAAATAGAATAATTGGTAAAGAATTCAATTTGAAATAAATTTCATTTAGCTTATTTACCTATGGCTCAGATGCATCATTATTAGAACCTTCCACACCGATTTCAGCTCGTAGCCATTTAGCCATGGCTCTATAGCCTTGTTGAAAGCCAATTCTTTTATCCTCTTCTGTGAGGCATCTCTTGAACTCGGAGCCCTGCATTTTTGCATGGTATGGTGAATTTTACTTGCATTGTTTCATCAACCAATGGAGGGTAGTTAAAATATCAAAAGGAAATGGTAAATAGTTAGCAGGGTTTCCAACCCTTGTTACACCTTATTTTGGTCATGTTGGAGTTGTTCTAAACTATCTTTGGTGTTTGGGATTCCTAGATGATCCAATTGCACTCTTGGCTGTGTGTGTAGAATAAAGGTCAAGTGCTGAAATATGCCCTATGACTGGTAATAGCAAGTTTTCCTTAGACCTAATTTGTTTTGGGTTGTGTTGATGTTTGTTTTGGTTTCCATTTATGTTAGAGGGTTGGAGTTTTCCAAAACATTTGGTGTCAAGGTTGGATTTATGAGGCCTTGAATGGTACAAGGGAGAAGTAACTAGTATGCAACCTTATGTGATGAGTTGGGTTCATGAATTAAAGGAGTTTTTGTAATAGCAAATTAGTTCCTTTTTTGAAGGTGAATCAAGCCTTGAATGTTCTTGTGGAGAATAGAGGATTGGGGTGATAACTTGAATGGCTTAGTTGTTCCAAGGTGCTAGGAGTTTGTTGGTGCTTCCAAAGTGTGTTACTCTGCATCATATATTGGTGTTGAGGAACACTGAGATCCAAGTTGAGGATCAGGAGCATAGAAAAGCTAGTCTATCCTAGCATTTCCCATCGCATTATATAAAAAAATTGATACAATTTTTCATTTACTAATACTTACAACTTGTGCCTGAAGTTTTTAAAAACCACCAGAGCCGAGCTTGTGTGTCCCATGCTTTTCTAGTCTTGCCTTTTTTGCCTTTGATGTGTTAGGCAATCTATGAAAAGTTTGAAATATGTTAGATAGTATAAATATAGAGGTTAATTAGTACATAATTACATTCTCAACAGTATCACATACCTTGTTGTACTCTCTATTGGTGTAATATTATTTTTCTTGTTAGCTTTATACTTTCCATCCAAAATTACAGCCTACCACTCAGCCTCAAGAACATAGGGAAGACGCTCGTACCTGGGGTTATCCTGTAAATTTTTTCTATACTAGTCCCTAATATACTTCAAACATAAACTAGCTTTTTCAAGGAGCTTGTTTCTTTCGAATGCACAAGGTCCAAAGAGTTGGGTCATGCTCTCTATAAGATCACCCTTCAATGGTTTGTCTTGGTTATTCCACCTTTTAAGTTAAAAAAAAACATGTTAGACTCATAAATGAAGTGAAGCTACCTTTAATATAGTTCAAGAAATGGATGAAAAGGAAAACTATTCTAGCAATGATATGAAATCAAAATAGTGGTTTGGGGTTTTAGTTAGGATATGATGTTCCACCAAGTATGCAGGGTGGGCCCGAATATTCGCAAACACTCATCACCAAGTTTTCTCCAAAAAACATCATTCTCTACAAAACAATCATGGAATCATTAGTCGATGAAGAGTGATCAAAAACTAAATTACTATTATATCACTATAGAATAATAATAACTTTAAAGTACCTGGAACTTTGGCTACTTTTAATGGAATGCCTGCATCGTCACTAATGATCAATATGATATCCTTCACCGTTACCATACTAGGAACATAGGAACATCCAAGAAATGATGATGCAGCTCCTATTGCAAAATGTTTCATAAGTTTCATAAGTCTTTGTCACGAAGTATAAAAGAACAAATGATAATTGATGTTAAAAAGTTGTAAAAAAGAACTGTTTGTTCCTGTGATAAGAGAGAAAAAGAGGGATTTGTGTACTAGTAGATGGTGCAATAGTCGATGCCTATAAGTTGCGTGTGGTTGAATCAGTAGTCAAAAAGAGATTTGTGGTTGTCTTGGATGGAGGCGATGTCGTCATAGGATACAATTCATTTGAAGATGAAGAATAAAATTGTTAGAGCATGCATAAATATAGAATGTGTGGACTAACATGGACAAGATTGTTAGAGCATTAAAAAAAAGGATTGTTTGAGCATGTATTGTCAATGATTATGATCATTCCTATATATATTCAGTGGAAAACACAAGTGGGGAATGGAACATGCGATCTACCTGAACCACTTGCAGCACCCTCATCTTGGGAATGGGACTAGAAATCATGCAAAAAACTTTGTAAAGACAACACATCCATATTTTAATTAATGACATAAAAGAGCATAATATAAAAACCATTATTGAACTCTTGTTATAATTAAAAATTTCATTAATACTTACTTTTAATGTTTTAGAGGTGTGCAACAATTCAAATCCCCTATCTTTTATTTCCTAGGTAGTAGGCTTTATGGTTGCCAAACGTATAATTTCTCTGCCAATTTTCTTTAGCACCTTTTTAATCGAACCAATCGAGTCATCCTTCTCTGCTAAATCAATATAGAAAGGGTTCTTCTCACGGGTGGGCTACTGAGGGACTGCACGTTCCTTTACCTCCCTCTAACCACTGGCCCTCTTTGACAAAAATAGTATTAGTATTATCAAAATTACTCCAAAACAATGAAGAAAACAACATTAAAAAAAATAACATTTTGCTTCTATCTAGTTTGCACAATTACAATGAGTTTTACCTGCTCATGTGTAGATGAGCCGAGAACATCGTCAACATCCCCTTTGGGCTATTTCTCCATATTATGCCCCTGTGTCAAAGATCAAGTATAAAAATGTTAGCCAAAAATTTAATGACTAAATGGCATGTTGGAGTCATTGATTAGAAGTTGGTTTAATAGTATGTACCACCCCATGATAGTAGCCTCGTTTGTATCTATGGGGTTCAAATTGTAATCAATAAGAAGCTCTTCCCCTACACGTATTGATTTTATCGCACAAATGAATACACGATTTCCCTTGTGAGCCTCAAATATGCAATCGGGTTGCTTTATAGTTGACCCAGGTCGTGTACTATTTATAAAACTTGGAATATTCCCTGTTGCTTTTGGCCTTCCATCAATGTATATAGCCACACTTTTACTTTGATTATTGTCTTGCTATTGTATATAATTTTCTAAGAGGGCATACCTACGCATACTTTTTTTATATTGAACAATATGCATCCAACTTTTGTAATCGTAACATGGTCGAACATACTCCATCAATTTAGAAATTTTTTTGTAAGACACCTTTATGTTGTCCATAGAAAATAGGCCCAAACCATGTAATGATGATGGTGCTATGCGATATATCCTCTCATTAACACAAAAATCAGTGTTTATTGGAGGAAGTTCCTTGGGTACCCAATGTTTTTGTAGATGTTGGTACCTCAAGGGAACCTCGATGTCCCCTTTCATCTTATCATCATAAGAACATGACCCCCCTTGAGCAAGGAAAAATTTCATGCATTTATTGAATATCCTTCTAGTCCTTTGACCTCTAGTTAATCTCCTTGTTCTAGATAAACTACATGTCTCACTTTCCTCTTCTATTCCTATATTTCCCTCACTCGAGGAAGACACTTCTGACAAATACCTATTTGTTGGTACCTACAAATGGGAGAGATCTTAGAAGAAATCACTGGTACCTGCAAATGGGAGAGATCTTAGAAGACATAAATCTTACTATTGATAAGTGTATTAAATAGACTATCTATAAGGAGTATTGACTTATACCTGTCAATCCATGAGACTATGCGGGATGCTCCTGAAAGGGGTTCAAGTTCCTACAAATGTAATTCAATTATTGTGAGCATAATCACATCATAATCATAATCACATCCATCATAAGCATCACATAAAAATTAAAAACATTAAAAGGTGCACAATATAACACTTAAATCAGGCTCACATTATAAGCCTACTAGGGAAGTAGGCCTAGTGAACGGCTAAAACTAGGTTTTTGTATTAGCTAATGAGTTGAGGGATTAGTCACCTTGGGGAAATGCTATTTGAAGTTTTTTGATGTGTGCGTAGTCAAGTTTGGTGCCTATTAAGGCATTGTGATCATTTGATAGTTTGTTGATTAGATTGCTTGGATGAATCCATTGGATGGATTGAGGGACATTCATGGGATTATTCCAAAGATGTAGAACCTCAGGTGGCATAAGGATTTGGTGTGCACTTTGATAGGTTATGGAGTTGGATTGGATCAAGGAGAGGGATCTTATGAATATGCTTGGTAGGTGTTGTGAGAACACTATGGAAGTCCCTCTTGTTATGAATGATTGCAAGTCCACCTAGGGTCTCTGCATCACCTATAGAGGCAAAATTATTAACCAAAAAATTGGGTAAGCACTTATATTATGTTTTCCCTATGAATTTTATTCTAGGTACACCTCCCTTTTATAGATATTTAATGAATTCCCTTTTCTAAACTAAACACTTACAAATGCTTTTGACTTGAAAGAAAATAAAGCCCAATACATTCACGCATCAATATGTGTTTTAAATAGTTTTATTTAATTAATTTAGATTAATAGTTAATTTAGATTAGCAGTATTCTATTTTTAGTTGAAATTTGTAGCTTTTAAATAGATAATGAATAAACTATGTAACCATAAAAGACAAATATATTTCTATCAAGAATGAATATTAAATAGATTAAGCATTGATGGCATACCTCTAAATTTCATCATCATCATCCTTGTCATCATCATCATCATCATCATCATCCTCCTCCTCATTATCATCATCATCGTCATCATCATCATCATCCTCGCCATCATCGTCATTGTCGTTGTCATCATTTTCATCGTCGTCATCATCATCATCAACATCAACATCATCTTCATCATCATCATTAGTAGCATCATCATCTTCATCTTCTTCTTCTTCTTCTTCATGAAAATTTGTGTCAGGAACATCATCCAATAACTGTCGATTGTGATCACCATCTACATCATCTTCTACTTCTTTGGTATCTTCTTCTTCCATTGCATTATAAATTATTGGCCTTCCTCTCGGTTCATGTATAACAAAAAATGGCCAACCCAGTTTATGTGGAACCTCTGAGTAAAATACCTACTCACATTGGCTTGGAAGAACATAAGGCTCATCCCCAACTGGCTCAAACGACCTTGCACTAACCATTGTAAATCCATTATCATGTTCAATAACAGTTCTATCAGGATCATTTGGATTAAGTCGTAGCCTATACCATTTGACAACAAAGAGAACAAATTTGAAGGAACTAAAGTCACACTCAAGTATATCATCCAAAATGCCATAGTATCAATTTTCAAACTCTCGAGGATGTAAGTCGTTTCTAGTTGAAATATTAGTCACTTGAAAGGCTGCAATTATTATTGAATCACAAGTTTTCTTAGTGTCATCCAACACTTTGATGCGAAATTTATGACCATTACAGTACATAGCCTTGTGGTGCTTAACTTGCAATAATATGTGAAACTTGTCAAAATTATTGTATCGTGAGTTGATAAACATACGGGTGATTAATAAATTTGTATGTGCCTGGAAATCTCTTGAACCATGTACTAAATCTATTTCCCTTTGTGTAACATTGGAATCTCCATTATGATGAGCTTCTTTAACCAATCAAGATACACCTTCCCATTTTAATGTGCGATCAAAATGTTGACATCGTTCAATCCATACCGTCATCCAATCAAGATTGTTTGTAATATACAAATGTAGTGCATCCCACTCTCGAGCACCTGTACAAAAAAAAATAGACAACTTACAACCAATTTATTTTGAAGATTAAGAAATAAGTTATTACAATAACATCTTATAATTTATTACCTCTCACTTTCCTCAATGTACCTTTCCCTATCAAGTACTCCCCTTCTAATTTTTTAAAAGGCTCGAGATCCCAAATGCAATCTACATAGATATTTGATGCAAACTTAAGAAGATATTCAGTAATGTACACCATAGTCTAGTATACCATATATCCCTCTACCATAGAACCCTCAGGATGTGCTCTTTGTCGAACCAAAGCTTTCAAAGATTTCAAGTGCCTCTCAACCATCCATATTCACCTAGTGTGTACAGGTCCACACAATTCAATCTCCTCAACTAGGTGTATGAGGTAGTGTTCCTGTGCATTGAAAAAAGTTGGAGGTAGACACTTTTTCATTTCACACAGTAAATGAGGAATTATTCTCTTCCAATAGTTTATATCTTGTTTATGGATTTCTTTAGATGACAACCACCTACATTAAGACGTTCAAGTCACAAAAAATATATAGATACGAGACTTTACAAAATAATATACAATAGATTACATAGAAAGAAAAAAAAATCACGAATATAATAAATATGTACAACAAATTGAACAGATATTATTGCTTACCTCATGTATTTTCCAAGATCGTATATCACTTTTTTGATGTTATTGTTGAAGTGCTCTAGGAGAGATAAAGGAAGCACGTACTGCAGTAATTATAAACCAATCATTTCATTGTCTTCTAACATAACATAAAAAATAGTACACGTAGTTTATGAATATATTGTAAATATAGAAGAACATAACTTACCTTGATGAAAGTATGCTAATCATGCATTTTGAGCCCTGGCCCAAATTCACTTTCTTTTGATATGAGATTGTTTATGTTCGCATCAAATCCTATGGGAAATCAAATTTTTCGTATGACTTCTTTTATGGCATCACTTTGCTGCTTTGTTAATAACCAAGGAAGGGCACTTATATTAATCTGATCTCTATTGCTATTTGAGTGAATGAAATTCTTCAATGCATGGTTGGATTCATGAATGTCATTACAAATTTTAACATTTTTTTCTTTGTCACGCCTTCCATCCAATATTTTCCACAATGTCTCTATTATATTCTTTCCAATATGCATAGTATCAAATAAATGCACAATTTGTAAGTGCACATAGTAGGGCAACCTACTAAATTGTCTGGGATAGCTTTTTAGTCCCTTTGGAAGGTTTTCAATACTACCTTGATGACCTTCACGATCATCAATTACATAATTAGTAAACAAAAATCACAATAGAAATATATAAATTACAAACATAAACCATTAGGTGGAACAACATTACCTCAACGATTAATTCTATTATATTCCAACTTCCATAGATGATGTGTCATTCTTCATGGCTTTGATGTAGTCTATTCTTTCCCATTGAAAATATGTTTTTTTGTACTTTGATACTTATGATTCCTATGGAGGAAGTGTATACACTCATCAAACACCTACTTTCCTAAACTTTTTGAATGACGAGATTTCATCTTTGGACCACAAACTAGACATGCAAATTTTTCCTTTGTTTGAAGACCTACAAGATAATGATATAATTGGATTATTAAATATGTTGATTTTTATAATTAGAATTATCATGCACGACTTGAATTCACTATAACATACCACAAAAATGTGTTAGCCCTAGGGCATCATGTATTGTCCATGAAAGTATTGCATGGAATTGAAATTGTCTTTGTCCTATTGGTCTAGACACATCATACATAGTGACACTGTTTCATAAATCCACCAACTCATCGATAAGAGGCTCAATATATACATTCATATCTTTTACTCGAGATTTACCTATGTGAATGAACAATAACATTACATAATTATTGTGACCATTTTACTACAAGATTTGTAAGTACATGTAAATTAATAACTATCAAATGATAAGATACCTAGAACAATCATTTCCAACATAATGTGCTCCCTCCTTATTGCATCCACGGAGGAATGTTATTGTTGATAACAAAAATAGGCCACATCGAGTAAATAGATCTCATCTCTCCAAATGGATCGACACCATCCGCTGCCAATGAAAGCCTGAAGAAGTGTTGCCACTTTTCCTCTATGTGCATAAATGTTGAACCATCTGCAGAGATTCGAATAATGTCATCTCGACTTCTATTGTGTGCATGATAATCCATAAATTGAGCCAATCTACTACACCTGAATAATTGTTGCATCCGAGGAATAATGGGGACGTAATGAAGAACCTTTTGAGGCACCTTTTTTGTTAGTCGATCTGTTCGATATCTACTCGTATGACATACAGGGCATTGTGTTGCAAATTCATGTTCTTTATAATATATAATATGATCATTGGGACAAGAATGTATTGCTTCATACTTCATTCCAGTATCTTTCATAACAATAGATAATTCTCGATATGAGTGAGGTAGAATATTTGATGGTGGTAATAGAAACTTGCCTATCAATCTACAGCAAAAAATATAAGTTGTTAATATAAACAATATTAGTGGTACATTATTCACCCTTTGTTAACTCTAAAAACATATATGACATACCTTAACATACGTGACATTGTTATGTTGGATAAACCATTCATAACCTTCAATTTCAACAACAACAACACAGTAGAGAGAAGAGTTGTTTGGGAGTCTTTGTATAGGGGTTCGTATGCCTTCTCAAGTAGAGGTACATCGAGGCTATCATCATCATCATCATCAAATCCTCTTGGACTAAATGTGTCATGGATCAATGTATTTATACCATCATCTTCAATTTCATTTTCTAGCATATGATCATCATCTTAAATGGGATCATTATCTTCACCTTGGATATTCGCACCTCCATGTTCCTCCACTTCGAAAACCATATTCTTCGGATTGTTGTGGTTCATATCATGTACTTCCCTTGGGAGATCAACCTATACAAAATTGATTAACATAAATAAACCATGATAATCAACTCATCATCAAGTGATTTCATATGTATATAAATTGTTAAAATGATATAATGAATAACTTACCAGTGGATGATAGTCATGCCCTCCTTCAATGTGACCATTCTCCCTAAAATGTCTCTTAACTGTTTTGATTAGCAGTCTTCTACGATTTAAGCCCTTACAAATTTTGCAAGGACAATAACATTTTTCATCACCTTTTCTTTTCAAGGTAGACCACAATCTACCGATTGTCTCCCTATTTTGTTCTTCACTTATATTATCTGACATGATCATTCTTCGCAGGAAGCAAAAATTGGGCTATGAAAACTTTGGTCTACAACTTTCACAAACTAAGAAAAATTATAAAAAGTACACAAATCTTCTTAGACCTAGCTAAATACTTTAATATTTTGAAAATACTTTCTTTGACTTTATTCCTAAGACATTTAACCCAATCACCTTTTATAACATTCAATCAATTGCTCTAGGTAAATTTGTGGATAAGATTATTTGTAAAACTTTGACCAATCACCTAAAGGTCTTATTTCAAGAGACCTTACAAAATTAAGCCACTAAAAGCAATTTCAAAACATATAAGCTAAAAGCCTAGTTAAAATATATATTAGATAGAAAAATACAATTTTCATACTCGAGCACGCGGCTATAACTCATGCAACGACCTTCTTGCTTAGTTGTAGAAGCTCTCCAACAATAAAATTGTACAAGCTACAAGGCCTACCAGCAATTTCAAAACATATAAGTGACAAGGCAAGACTTATTACATGACATGACAAAAGGAACAAAATTTATAAGCTTTAGCAAGACATATTAAATGACATCATAGTGCTAGAGAGATCACAATTATATGAGTCAAACATAGTCATGAAAAAGCACATAAATTAGTTATTATATGAAATTAAAAGATATATAGTTAGATAGGGACATCCATATGGCATATTGAAAATGGAGCAATGAGATCTGGTGGGGGTGAAAAAGGTGGCCAAACACAAAGGAATAACACAACAGTGACAGATGCAGATGGAGATGCAAATGAGATGGATCGATGGTGGGCAATGTCAGTGGGGTTGTGTTTTGGAGTTCGATTTGCTAGCGTGATTGCAATGTTGTGCTTTCACCTAAAATCAAGGTACAAGTATTTTCCTTTGATGGATAGTTTTATCCAATATCTTTTTGAACGCTGAATTCATGAAGGTTTTATATTGGTCTTGATGTATTTGAATTTTTATATTTAACTTGTTACATACAATTAGAAGTCCCATGAAGTAGTTGCTATATGGGTTGAACTGATTCTTCCTCTCCTTTATTTTACTGACCAAATTTCTCAAAATTAACTATTCACATATTGCATTTGATTCTAGTTTTCCCTAAATGCTTGCAATTGAATATTAAAGATATAACATTTTGTTAACAATCAAGATAATTCTGTGCAATCAAATTTTATTCAAGAAGCAACTTCTTATCACTTTGAAAGGTGACCAATATTTGGTGGATCTACACAATAAAATATATAATTCTTGCATAATTTTGATAATGAGTAGAATGTATGTGAGAATTTCAAAATACATTTCAATTGCCCCAGATACATATTCTTTATAGAATCTTCTTAACAATTTGCATTTCAATAGTGCAAACATAAGAGCTTATTTGTACTGAATTAAATATGATTAATGTTGTTTGTTGATATTATTTCTACGAAAAATTGTTTTGGAGCTTTGGTTAGCAATCTGTAGCAATATATTACAAAGATTACAACAAGTAAAACATGGAGGCTCTTCAATATATTTCCAGTGACGCAAAATTTGCAACTGTCTTATTAACTAGCTCTATTCTGCTATCTATATGTCTTGCCAATAATATTTACTATTTGTGGACTTTTCAAAGAATGCACTAAGTGATGTCACTCCTACAAATCTATTCAGATGTTCTCAATTGAGAATTTTGAATTTGACTCAAAATTATTTCAAAGGTGGGGTACCAGAAGAGTTAGGGACTCTTCCTCTACTTGAGACACTAAATCTGTGTAAAGAAAAAATTGCAAGCTATTATTCCTCCTCCTATTGCAAATTGCACAAAACTTTGAGTATTTGACTTGCAAAACAAAATTCAGGGGTGTATCTCAATTTGGATTGGAGAACTAGAAAAGTTACGATTTCTCAGCTTGTCTTTTAATGAGTTGTAAAACATTCTCTCACCAAAGTTGTTTACATTCAAGAATCTTCAAATTCTAGATTAATCTCATAATAATTTATGAGGACTGATTCTTGAGAGTTCAGGGATGTTGAATGATACGGAAAATGTGACACAAAGTGAAAAACAAAGCTCTCTCTATCTTCATCTAGGAACTTGATTGTTACTTCCATTTTCATTGTAAGCTATCCCTTTATGGCCTCCATAAAGCTCTTATTTTTGAATCTTTCATCAAACCACCAAAAATGGCATGTACTTGGTGCGTTAATCCTTGGTAGTCCACTCTTCTTTTCACCCAAATTCACCCCAATTCTTGGAATGGATTTTTCAAAAAGCTCCTCCATTCCACCCAATGCCCAACTACAGAGCCCATACCATGATCATCCAACTACAGAGCCCATACCATGATCTTGGAATGGATGTCAGTGTTTGTTTTGTGACATTTCTCAACTTGGTGGAACAGCTCCCTCAGCAAAAGCAAAACACTCTCCATTAATTTATTTTCCATAAAATTAAAAATTTTATCAACCCTAGTCTTCTTACTCTTCCCATGATAAGAATTTTGTTGCTTGGTGCAAGTGAGAGTGAAAGCAATTTCCATCACCCCAATTGCAAAAAGCCTCTCAAACAACAATGTGGTTACCAAATCCAGCTTGTATCAAGGATTCAATTCTGGGGGCACACAAGACAAACATTCTCAATCATTATCAACCTAATTGATGGTACTTACATGGCACTTCTAACAAGGATCGCCAAGAACTCCCATCACATCACTATCGTTGCCTGCATACCTCAGTAAATGGATGAAGTTGGTGGTGGCCAATAAAAGAAAGGAAAGAAATAATCACAATGGATGAAGTTGATAGTGCCCAATTGGACATGGTGTTGACCTTTTTATTGCCTTGTCTTCTCAAATGTGATAATTTGGAGTCATCCAGAGAAGCTAATTCTGCATTAATTTGATCTATGTATTTCTACAAGTGCTAAGCCGCCATGTCCCTTTTATTATTGCATTTACAATGATTTGTGAATCACCCTCAACATGAATTTTTTTGGCTCCTAGCTACTTTGCTACTCATACTACTGAGATAGTAGCCTCTAGCTCTGAAACATGCCTTCTACCATCTAAATCATACTCCATGATCCATCATCAAGATGAAAGAGTTCAATGAACCAAAAATTGGATCATGGTGTATGATTTGAAATGTTAATTATAAAAATAATGTTACACAATCAAATTCCAGAAACATACTACAGAATTCAATATGGATTGTGGAAGCCTGCTATCTTTAATTAGAAATATACTTATGAGCTCTACATTCATTTACTTTTTTCAAAGTTTACCTCAATTATCTTTTATTCAATTTGTTGCATATATGCATCCAATTAATTATTTGGACATCTTGCAACAAAACAAAAGTTTAGTTTACATAAGATGACTTTTGTTCAACTGACTGATATGTATTTAGATTATTGGTATATGATTGATTTGCTAAGGAGAGATCAAGGGTTTTTCTACTCATCATTTTATGGCAATCCTAAATAAGGATAACTATGACCCTTGACAAAATAGTTGCTTGACACATCTTAATTTGCTTTATCTTTTGTATTATCTTTATAGACTTATACCAGAACCAACTATACCTAGGACACAGTCAACATGGGGAACTAATATCAACCATTTTGTAAGACTAATTAATTCTAATGTTGATTCAGACATTGTGTGTTGTATTAGACCTTCATTACCCATTCATGCTTGGACCATAAATCTCTCCATTCCCAAATAATCTTGGTACAAATTTCCTCATTCCCCTTGATTGTTAATGTTTTTCCTAGAAGTAAGGATAAACAGAAACAAAGAACACAAAAAAGGTACAAAAGACACAAGACATTTATTCTGGGAGAACACTTCAGCTTGAAGGGAAAAACCCAACCACACTAGGAAAATATATCTTTTATTGATATAAAAATTTTCAAGTAGAATGCTTTCAACTTGATATGTTATCTCAACACACAAAGAAAATCACATATATATAATTGAGAGACTCTTCATATCACAACCAATGTTCTCTTCAATTTCCAAATAAAAGTCTCTTCATATTTCCAAATGCATGACACATGTCACTTCATATAATATTATCTCAAATATCCAACTATAAACATAATCCATAGGTATTATCTCAATTTCAATACATAGAGAAAAATCAGAGATAAAGAATTCTATCATAACTAAAATCTTTAACATCAATCTGATGCCAAAGTTCATCGCAAGAAAAAAAAAGTGTGTGATACATTGTTTTTAAAGTAAGGTGCATTAATAAGTACAAAAAAAATTACATAAAAAAAAGCCAAGAGATTGCAATAAATTGGGAGGAAGAAGAAACCAATGAATGTTTACAACTTTATTTGTGAGCATTTACAATAGGTTGCTAGCAGTAACTTAAACCTCACCATTTGTCTCTATTGGGATTATGCAAATGCCTATTAATTTCAACAATACCTCTTAATTTCCACTTGCAATAATATTCTTCCTTATGGAGAAACTTGGTTTCCTCTAAATCAATGTGGTATTTTGTATTGAAATAATGCTTAAAAGTGCATTTAAGTTTATGTATTCATGTGTAATGTCAGTATTATGTTCTTTATTCCTGAGAGCAATAAAGTGGATAGTTTCTCCAATACTAAGGGAACCATATGAACAATCAATTCTATAGACAACTAAAATGAAAATTCACAAGTGGTTCTCTCTAGGCTCTAATCCTACATAGCAAAGATCACATTCCTAATCATCTAGTGAATTAGGCATTATATTGATGCTTTTTCCTCTAATATTTTTTAGATCTCATTTGAGATTTCCTTTGGCATAAGTTTATGGAGTTGTAGTGTGATAGAAAATTGCCTTTAATAGCCCTTCCTTGATATTATTCATTTTGTAAAGCTTGATTGTTATATTTCTGTCAAGTGTTCATGAAAAACAACATATTTACCTTTATCTTTAGACATCTTATCATCACCATGCTACCCAAAAAAAAATTCTACTAAACACTAATGCTGCATGAGAATTTCAAGTCTACATTGAGGTACAAATTGACTAGAGATGTCTCACCTAAGATAAGTGTTTGAAAAGAATCAATACAAATCTAAGTCAATTTCTAGGGCATTTAAAGAAGCAAAAAGATGAAACAAGGGAAGTGTGGATACTCACAAAATAATTCAAGGCCTACTGAGAAAAACTAAGAAAAACCTACGGGGGGTTGGCCTAGGAGGCTTTCCACTCTGTCTACTTCTTTAGTGGCTCCATTGCTCCCCTTCACTAGCAAAACCAAAGCCAACTCAGTCCAAAAATGGCCTCACCTCAAACTTGCCCTAAATCATCCACCCATCCGTTGACATTGCGTCTGGTAGCGGAACGGGTTCAATATCAAATGAGGTGATTTTGTATAAAAAATGAGCAATGTTTTCTTTTTTCTTTCTCTTATATCCCGTTAGCATCGCAATTGTGATGTCATTGGGCCATAATTGAAAAGAAAAAGCCAAAAACACATTACATTTACATGTTGTCGCAAGTTGATGTTCCAAATTGACCCCTAATGTATTAGTGAAATTATCATCTACAAAAAATGAGTGAGTGATTCTAATAGAAGTACCTTCAATCTGATTACCAATCCATTTCTATCGATCTTGCTTAACTTTGATAATCCTACTAAAGGATTTAGCCATAATGATGAAAAGTGCTAGAGATAACAAATCACCTTGTCATACATTTTGTCTAGAGTAAAACAATCCAATTGACTCACCGTTAACTATAATTTAAAAGAAGGCATTAGAGATACACAACCTGATCATTTACACCATTTTGAGTCAAAACCAACCTTCTAGAGAACATTAAACAAAAAGTACCATTGCACCTGATGATAAGCTTTCTTCATATCAAGTTTGATCATCAAAGCAGGAGAGTAATTGGAATGGATAGTGTGTAGGGCCTCATGTTCAATAATGGCCCCTTCCATTGTTTCTTTACCTGGAACAAAACCTCCCTACTCAGGTGATATAATTTTATTTAAGATATGTTGTAATCTCATGTAAATTGCTTTGTAAAAGTTTTGAACTCTGTATTGCACAATGAAATGGGTCTAAATTTTGCAAATCATCTAGGATTTATGGTCGTGGGGATCAGAGAAATATTTTTAGTATTGAAATTATTTAACATGGATCCATTTTTACAAGATTCTTCAATCACTACAAGAAGATCAAAATCAATCACATCCCAACATTTAAAAAAAATGAGAGATGTGTATCCATCAGGGCTAGCAGCTTTGTTAGGAGGCAAGGATAAAACAACCTTCTATAGTTCCATCATAGTGAAAGGAGCCATTAACTATTTGTTATCTTTCCTAGAAACAAGTGTTGGGATAGCATCAAGTAAATCTTGTTCATGATTGTGAGAAGAAGACGGTACAATCTGTGGAACTAACAAGTTCTAAAAAAAATCTTCTCTCTCAGCCTTAATATACTACAAATATTTGAGTAATCTTATTGAGGAATCTTTTTCGATCTCAAAAATAGTATTCGTGGCCCATCTTTGTTGAACTAACATCTCAAAGAATTTCATATTTTTATCACCCTCTTTAAGCCGTTATTTTGTGTCTCCATAACACCTCCTTCCAATCCATTGACAATCACATGTTCATTGATCTCTTGTAACTATTTTCCAACACAAATTTTTTGGTGGAAAATATTAATAAAACATATTTATTCCAATGCTTGATCCTTCCCTTCACATAGTGCATTTTACAATGGAAGCGATACATTTTAGTGCCTTCACAATGTGGAGAATTCACCCACCATTGTTGTAACAGAGGTAAAAACTATGGATGCCTGAACCACATACTTTTAAATTTGAAAGTAGATTTTCTAGAAGATTTATTATCAAGCTCCTTAGTAAGATTTAACAAAATGGGAAAATGATCAGAAGTAGTATAGGCAAGAATATTAGAAGAGAAAACATACTTCTGTAATTTTCAGCTAAAGGAGAAAAGGAATCTGTCCAGTTGTTCCATAATTTAAAGTAATCCATTTCTATTATTATTCCATGTGAAAGAGCCATTCAATGAAATAATATAAGATAAATCATTATCATTAATAAAATCCACAATATCTTCCATCATTCTAGGTGGGGGGCAAATACCACCTTTCTTCTCATGTAGAGATGATATCACATTAAAATCTCCTCCTAGAATAATGTTCTAAACTTCAAGTCTCTAAAACATATCCAATATTGCTGCCATAATTTGGTTTTATCAATAGTGGACAATGGACCATATATGTTAAAGAGCATAAAAGAAAAATTCTAGTGTTGAAAAAATAGGAGCTGCCAATTCCGTCCTTGGAAAAATAACTGTCCAACAACTCTCTTAGGATTCCAAAGTGTAGAAAGTCCCCTAGATGTACCAATGCTATAAAAATAAACAAAATGTCATTTAGGCCATCTCCAGATTGTCTTAAGGTAAGTCTCATTTGATAAAAAATTTTCTTGCAATAGAAGAATGTTTTCTTGTGAAGAGTCAAGTTGTTGTTTGACCCTAAGCCTTTTGTCAGGGGCATTGATGCCTCTAACATTCCACAAAATTAGATTCATTGTAGTCAAGAAGAATGCTTGGTTCTTTTGGAAGAGCATCTTAGATTTACAAATTTCTCTACTATGGTGGATTGAATCCTACCCTTAATCTCCTCTTTAGCTTTAGCGCTCTTGGACTTTCTCCGTTTAGGCCTGGATGACTTTTTACTAGCTACTAAAAATTTGTTTGTAGGGGTCTTTGAAATGGAAAAAAAAATTTAAGAATAAAAACTATCCTTGAGATCAAGTAGTGATTTCTCTTCTCCTTCCATGCAGTATTGTGGTATGCACTCCTCTTGAACCTATTTTGAAGAATCTTCAAAAATATTGACTTCTAGTGTAGAACAAGAAATTTGGGGAATAAATTTAGATAGGCCTGATTGATCACAGTTGTAGTAAAAGGCTGTAGTGTGTAATCCTTATATTTACCAATTCTTCTTCTACAATTTCTTCAAATAAATCATGTGTCACTTTAAGAACAATCTGATTTTCCATGAGTTTTAGTTTTGCATCAGATTTTAAATATTATCAAAATAAAAAATTATGGAAAAATAATTTAACTTTAACTATTTAACACTTGTAATTTAGAGATAAAATCTTTATGTATAATATATAAGCCATCTTTAAATTTACTAATATTATTTTACTTTTTACTTTAAATAATAACATGAGATCTAGAAAAATATTATTCTTTTCAATACAAACTCTTTTACAGTTATAAATTATTTCAGTTTTAGAAATATAATTTTGGGTTTGAAACTAGCTTATTATTATATATAAATTTGTATAACCCACCTTACAAACAGACTCAACAACAATGTAGAAAGGAGAAGTAATCTCAAATCTTGAACTTTCTAGACTTTGAAATGCTAAATTTTAAAATAATAGCACTAGAAGGGCATTAAAAATGAAGTAGGCCATGGTTGAGGTAAGGCCAACCTATGGCGATATAGCTAGATTCTTGCTAACTATCAAATGCAAATCCTACAAAGATGCACAGTCAAACCACCATGTTCCTCTTACAAAATTCAATTCAAAATAAGTATTTTTTGGTTGAATGGTAATCATTTAGGTTTAGAATATGAGTGTTTTCAGAGGTCATGTTGAGAAAACTTTTACTTGGCTCTTGGTTTCTTAGAAAAGATGACCGACAACCATTGTTTTAAAATGTAGCTTCTATGTTTCAACCTAGTCAATGGGTAGGAGTTGTCATTGAAATATCTCTATCTAAAAATTTGAGCAAAACTACACTAACAATCACTTATCAAATTTATGAAGCAGGATTGTAAGATTTTGTATGTTTCAAACAAAAAGTGTTTCTTACTCAAATTAGGTGTTTCCTCAATGTGATAGATGGGCATGTCAACATTTTCAAGGCTCTCCTATCACTTATAATTAGATAAAGTAGAACCTGTCATAAGTAGTTTTTAAATTAAAAATAAAACTCATTTTGTGTAACAAATACCTACTATTACTAAGGAGTCTTTATTGAGAAAAATGGAACACAGAAGAAATGAAGAGCGCCACTCAAGAACACTCCAACATGAGTGTTGATGAAGATAGGCTTAGAATTCTATTTATAACTTGAAAACTACATTAAGTTGTGTGCTAATAATAGGCTATCATATCAAATAGTTAAGGTTGAGCACATGACTTCTACAACTATATCAAAGAGTGCGTTGGAAGGCTAAAACTCCCACATAGCCTATAATTAATTTATTCTGACATCCCCACATAAATTAATTATACTAATTATTTAAATACCCTCCTATTACCTAGGAAAAATGGGTCCTAGCCTAAAGGCTTGTTAGGTACCCATTTACAAGCATTTATTCACTTATAATTATGAGATAGTCATGTGACTTCTCGTTAGTCCAAAATATTTCTAAGAAATACAAACTTGGTCTCACATAATTCCTTTGTAAAGATATCAGCTAGTTCATATTCTATCTTGCAATACTGAAGATGAATCACTTGTTGCTCGATAAGATGCCTGATATAATGATGATATACCTCAATGGGTTTTGTTTGAGCATGAAACATTGGATTCTTGGACAACATCATGGCACATTAACTATCACAATAAAGTAAAGAAGGTCCTATTTGATGTTTCTTTAGTGCTGATGGATTAGTCTATACCCATGTTTCTTCCTTAGCTACTTCATTTAAAACTATATACTCAACCTCTATAGTAGATTTCTTCTTAGTGCGCCATGAAATTGGACTAGAACCAAGACTAAGAAGATAACCTATAGTTGATTTTTGATCATCTACACAACCTAACCAATTTTAATTTGAATATCTAACTAGTTCAAGATCTCCACTTGAAAAGTAACCAATAACTATTTTTAAAGTTCCTTGCACATATCTCAATATTCTCTTAGCTACCAACCAATGTTGAACCTTGGGAGAACTCAAAAATCTTGAAACCACAACTACAAAAGAAATATATGGTCGAGTATTGGTCAAATATACCAAACTACCAATCAACTACATATAAAGAGTTGGATCAACATCCTCACCTTCCATAGATCTTTGGTCAACTCTAATCCTAGAGTAAGTAGATTAAAGACACTCATGCAATCTTCCATTCTAAACTTGTTAAACAAGTCTAGAGCATACTTACTTTGAGAGAGGTAATTGACATACTTGGATGCCAGAAAAGTAATACCTAAACCAAAATCTATCATCTCAAATGTATCTTGCAAATTTGACTTTATGTCACTAATTTTATTTATGTTTTGTCTTGTCATATACAATACAATTACTATTATGCCACCTTCATCAAACCCTTTCACATATAAATTTGGATCATGAGGGTTATTATGGAATCCTTGAGTTTGGAAATATTCATCAATTTGAACATACCAAGCCATTGGAGCTTACTTCAAATGATATAAAGACTTCCTCAATCTACAGACCATGTGTTCGTTTCTTGGGCTTTCAAATCCTTTGGGTTGTGTCATGAGTTCTATTCTCTTGGTAATTTTTCTTATAGTTTCTCAAGGATGGAAAATATTTTAGATGCATATGAAAAGTAAGTTTTTGCATGGAGACCTACATGAGGAGATCTATATAGAGTATCATTAGAGTTTTTTATAGGACTCTTCTATAGTGTGAAAACATCTAGAAGGTCTTTATATGGTCTCAAATATGCCCCTTGAGCTTTGTATGAGAAGATGAATTCCTTATTGCTTGCATCATAGTTTACAAGCTTTCATTCTAGTCCTATGTAATAGATTTAACATCATTTTTCTGATCTGTTGATACTTGTGTTATATCTTTATGATCTCATTATTATAGGTCGATATTCCTCTTTGATTTAGAGTGTTTTGTGAGCTTTGAGAGAGTAGTTTGAGATGATAGACCTTGGACTTCTACACTATTTTTTTCACCTACAGGTTATTTAGTCTTCAAATAGAATAGGCATGCTCTAATAGAAGTATGCTCTTGGTATGCTTCAAACATTCAAAATGGTTGATTGCAAGCTTGCTCCCATATCATTTCAATCAAGCATTTTTTTATCTACCACTTGCTCTATTCCTACAAAGAATTCCAGTTTATATAGACAA
Organism: Cupressus sempervirens; assembly: GCA_028749045.1. Classification (NCBI taxonomy): domain Eukaryota; kingdom Viridiplantae; phylum Streptophyta; class Pinopsida; order Cupressales; family Cupressaceae; genus Cupressus; species Cupressus sempervirens. The sequence continues at coordinate 274,462,076 of CM053787.1, read as the reverse complement.
CTTGTTCATAGTTTTTTGTACCAAACACACACAAATCTTGATCTTTCCTTTACAGTTTGACTTATCTCTAGATTCCCACATGATCCTCATGAGAGTCATTAACAAGTTTCCAAACATATATTAAGGTATGTTAGGGGTACAACATGTTATGACATTCACTATACATCAAGGGATCCTCACATTATTGGTTATACACACTCATATTGTGTTGTTGATATTGATGATCATAGGTCTACTTATTTCTTTGTTGTATGTCTTGGTTATGGTCCTACAAAATGGTCTTGTAAGAAGCAACATGCTTGGTATTATTATCTACATAGGCATAGTATAGGGAAGTTCTGCTATCTAGTTTGGAAGTTTTATAACTTTAGGAGTTGATGATGGAGTTTGGTTTTCCTCTTGACCGTTCTACCTTTCTTTGGTGTGATAATTAGAGTAGTATATATTTCTTGCAACCTAGTTGAGTATCAACAGACCAAATGCATTGAGCTTCATATACACTTCATCAAGCATTTGATTTAGGATGAATCTCTTAGCTTGGACTATATTCCTATTGTAGATAAGGTTTTTGACATCTTCACTAAACCTTTTGCATCCCCACAATATCTTTAGCACCATTCTATGCTCACGATGAAGGAAGTTTTCCTAGGGGGGTCTTTTTGATGATTCCACATAACTCATGGTTTCTTGAAAAACATGATCTAAATAAACATATTATAAATGCATAAAAGGTGGAAGAGGTAATGGAAAGGCTCTCCTTTCTTGAATGAAAGAGCATTGAGTTGAAATTATTAAATGGAGACTATTCCTATGTATCTTTATTATATTCAAACCAAGTAAAAAAAAACTAATTCAAAAATTGCATTAAAAAATATAGTAGGAAGAAGTTATATAATGAAAGAACACATTTTATGAGCTAATATATTTGTTTCATGTGTAGCTACTAGTACGAAGAAACATTGAGGTTGTTGAAGGGATACACATACTTTACATGTGAGAAACATTTTGAATGGGGCTATAAAGAGGAAAAGGTAGAAGAAAATGAGGAGATCATTGAAGCGGTATGGATAAATTACAAGCATGGAATATTCAGGTCAAATCACATACTTGGTTAAAGACATAATGGACATGAGGTTTTTGAGTGGACACAACTTTCATTGTGAAACCTTTCAAGCATTTAATTGTGGATTTTGAGAAAGAGAAAGGTTCAAAAAAGACAATGACTATAAGTGCACATAAGGTTTAGATATTTAGATAATTATACTAAGGTTTTAGAATTTGCAGATTGTCTTTATAAGCTATTCCTCTCAATTCATTTTTGTTTTAAAATATTTCAATAAGATCAAGGGTTCCTACATGTTATATGGTTTCAAAACATAATGTCAATGAGGAATTTGAATAGTTAGCAGAATGTAAAGCCAAGTTTTAATCAGAAAAATAAAGTAGAGCTTCTTATCAAGTTCAATATCTATGTTGTGAAGAAACACTTGAGAGATACAATATTTAAAATTTCCAAAAGGGAGTTGCAATTAAGATGTATAATCTATATGTGTTGCATTTTCTAGTTACATAAGTGCAAATTTGGGAAAATCTATTTTAGGTTTTGTCCAGAATGGGGTAATTTAGGCTCTTAGGAAAGTGAAATCCTCATAATACAAAGCAATAAAGAGATCTTAGTAATGTTATGGAGGTATCTATTTATAATTTGATATTACATTTGGATACTTATATTTCTATCAAAATGTTATAGTATGAAGTGAAACATCAAAATTTGCAATGTTGAAATAAGCATATATCTATGCTATGAACTGGATATCATAGTGAGATTTATGTTATAGAACTCATTGAAGTGAATGAATTGAAAATTTTGGATGCAAGGTCACTGTATGATTATGCAACACTTATTTATTATGGAACTTTAAGCATGACACGAGGAGACAATGGATATGATGGACTATTCAACTGAAGTTTTGATAGAATCAAAACTACTAAGTAACTTTTCTATCAAAACTATCATGCACCCAATTAACTCAACGTTAACTGGGCCTCATAGTTTCAATTGAGACTATGTAAAATGTTAACATAGAAAGTTAGTTTCTATTGACATTAGCAAACTAATGGATTTTACACTTATCTATAATATTTTCAATTGTTTTCATGGCTTCCAAGTCCAATTACTAGGTTCAGATGGACCACTAATGACATGTCATTTTGCATGAAAAAGGTACTCAGAATGAGCTTTCTAATGACTATGGATTTGATATATTTTGAATATTTTAGATAGGTATTTTTTATGTTAATTGAGTTGAGTTTCATTATAAAAAATAAACCTCTATATTAGACGCTCATGGAAAATTAGTAACTAAGAGAATAATTTTTTTGAAAAATAACTATACTCTCCATATTTGAGTCCTCTTTCAATAAAATGAATAAATTTTGAAATTGGGTAAATATATAATAAGGTATGTGTGTAAAAAGCCATGTGTGTCCAAATTAGTGTTAGGTCAACTTTAAACTCCAATAAAATATGACATACTAAGGGTAAAGGCATCATACAACCTCCACAATTTTGGTATGGGTTTTAACAAAATAAATTCAAAATAATTATTAGAATATTAAGAATAACTAAGAGGGGGGCAGGGGGAGGGTGGGGTGGGAGGTGGGTGAATTAGTTATCTAAGGTCCAGATTTTACCAATTGCACAAACAAATTTAGATCTTATATTTTCATTTCTCTATCTCTGACATAAACTATTTGCAACATTAATTAGTTTTCCACTATTCTAAAAGATAATAGGCTTGTAGAATGTAAATTTAAATCAATAAAGCATCACAATAACATCCACACAAGTTTGACACTAGGATTTTACATGGAAACCCAATTTGGGAAAAACCACTAGAAACAAGTCAACAATTTTTGGTCTTCTAAAGTAAGCCCTATTAGGAGCCAACCCTATTAAAAGTTTCAATACACACTATTAAATGTGACCTTGCAAAAGGATTTTACCTCTTAGAAGTTTCCTTATTTGACAAATTTAGAACATTCCATTAGAATGTCTCCTGGTTAAAGGATTTACATAGACTATTAGTTTCTTATGACTGTTAGGTCAACCTTAATGAAAAGGTTTCAAATATCATTTACAATGGTTTGAAAGTACCAACGGGTTTGATTTGTTTAGTACAACTCACTTTGCATGTTTAGATCTTTGTTTAGCTCCTCAATATTGATTCACTATTTGGCCTTCATTGTCATATCAATCTTAGAGTCACTTGGCAACACTTGAAGCAATCACCCTACACTTCTTAATTAATCCTTCTTCTTAGATTCACCAATCAACAACATCAGTAACAACTCCAATTGCCTGGAATTTCTACACACATAGTTGCTCTGTACTCTACACTCTTCCATGCACCCATTTTGAAAGTTCACCTTTGTACCTCTTTAAATAGGTAGTTCTCATCTTTTTCTGCTTAATCAACACTATAGATGTTAGGGTTCATGATTCAATCCATTATATACAATGTATCTAATTGTCATTTTGTTTTTCTCTTCTTTTCTAAAAAGTTCTCCTTGAATTTATCTCTTAGATCATTTACCTAATCTTCTCCTATAATTAAATGATTCAACTCATCGATCCTTATCTTCAACACATTTTACATATCCCAAGAAATTAAATTATTTAGTTGGAAATTATGATTTCTCACAAACTATTAAAATGTTGTTCCTTAGCTAGAACTAAATTCTGACACTCGGTCATTACTGAATTTCTTGCTTGGCATCAATACTATCACTTAGTTGATACTAATGCTTGGTCAACACTGAATTTTTTTGACACTTGATACGGCTTGATTGACACTAGCATCACTTGACATGTACATCAAAATTTATTGATCTTTTACTCTGTTGCTTGATCAAGCCTACATAAGTGATTTATCTTTTCTTACACTGTCAAGACTTGAATATTATTTTCTTCTCCTCTATCAACATGATTTAAAAAATCACTATCTTTTCAAATTCTAACTAATCAAATATGCATGTGTAGTTTCCTCTTCATACTCAAACTTTCCTCTAGATGCTTTTGTTATGAACAACTTCTCAAAACCTCTTCATCAATCAAATAGATGTGACATTTAGATCAAATAGAAAAATGTCTCATCAATAGATTTAACATCAATGACAACACAAAAATTGTTTCAATTGTAGTTTCCAACAAGAATCACATTGATATCTATTGTAGAAAAAAATTTATGCGTGTCAATAACATTGTCACTCTTTAAAAATTGAGTTTTTGATAACATACCATTTTTTCATGGGAGAAAAACTAATTCAACTAAATCAATTACACACACACACACACACACACACACACACACACACACACACACACACAAATCTACTTCATCTTCAAGTTAGTAATTGTTAAATGACAATTTGTGTCTAAAAGTGAAAGCTTTCTTGAAAATTAATACTTTAGAGTCAATTTTGGCAAAAAGGTAAAACCGATTATTGTGGCTCCACACATAATTTGCTTTGAAAAAATGCTATATGCTATCAAATTCATAAAGAAAGGAGCAACTATATTTTATAAATTAATCATTTTAGAGGGAACATCCATTTATGCCTTGAAAAAGTGAACTAATTTTTTTCTGTGTAAACAAAGAAAACTAAGTCAATAATGGAAGAAAAAAAAAAAGGGATACCATTGAAGTCATATTAAAAGCTCATCAAGTTTCAACTCTTTAGTTATTATTAGTTTTTTAATAAATAGAATTTATAAAAGAAACCAAAGAAAGAAATTAATAAAAATGATAATAAACTCATGAAATCTTGTATGAAACAGAAAAAGATTTTTGAATAACACATTGAGCTTGAAAGATGCCATTTATGTTATAGTTGCCAATACCCAAGTTGGAGATAAAATAAAAGAGAAGCTTAAGGGATAAAATATCTATTTCATCCACAACCATATATAACCATTATTTCAGCTTATGGCTTCATGAGGAGATAACAAAAATAAAGCCTATAATAGCTTCACAATGGGATGGAAAGAAGAAATTGGAGAAACATCAAATATGAACAACACCTTACACATTACATCTATTCATTCATGACAAGCACATAGGAATGCTTCCTTACCAAACACATGTTTCTTCAAATTGTAGCTCATTCCTACAAATGACCATAGAGAAAATACTGTACATTCCTCCTACCCGTTGTCCACCACACTTAAGCCACTTCACATGGTGTTCATGTGAGCAAGAGGCATTTATACCCAAATTAATTTCCATATATTCTTGTGTGAGTCCGGCTTCTTGTAGCAATAACTTCTACACAAAAAAACAATGCTACTACTATTTTATTTAGAAACCAATAAATATGATATGCATCCCTAATCAATTTGTAGTGTGAACAAAATATAAACTAAGTAACAAGAAACCACTATAGTGTTATTTATTTCATCTATTCAGGGCAAGGTTGAACAAATAATCTTCACAATATATTAGCCTTCTTCCCACAGAAACGAAAATAAAAAATCCTCTCTCCAATGATCGATTTGGAGAGAATATATAAACAATGATAAATAGTTAAAACTATTTTTGGAAACCACCAGACCCATAAATGTTTTGTTCAATCCTTTAACAAAACATCAAAGTATGCCCTAAAACATTAAAATGTGCCCTAAACATCAATCATTTACTAAGTGATTAAAATATGCCCTAAAATAATAAAATATGCCCTAAAACATCACAGTACCCCCAATAAACAATATAGAAATATTATTCCTGTAGTTGCTCCTACAACATACTCCCGAGGGTAAATTTTGTCTCGAGTCCTCTTGGAGACCAACTATTCTAGATCCCCAACTTGCCTCAAAATTTCTATTTTTGGCAACCAAGTGGCTTCAAAATCTGGAAGGCCCTTCCACTTGACCAAATGCTTGAAGTGCACTTTGTGTCTTGTCCTAATGGCCTCTCTACTATTGATGATGCACTCCATGTATAGCTTCTTTTTAGAAAGAAATTCTTGAATCCAATCATTTGATTCATGTGTTGTTGCTTCTGCATCAACTTCTTTGTTTGAACCTTTATACAATGTGTGATTTGAGACATTAAATATAGGTGAAATAGCTACATCTAGAGGGAATGCCACTTTGTAAGCATTTTCTCCATACTTTTCTAGAATTTCACATGGTCCAATCTTCTTCATCATCAACTTTGTATGGCTGCCCCGAGGTAACCAATATTTGTTTAGGTGTAACATAACTAGATTCTTGATTTGGAATTGCAATTTCTTTCTCCTCAAGTCTTCCTTAGCCTTCACCTTCAGGTTATTCTATTGTAGAGTTTTCCTCATGTGCTCATGCACTTCCACCATTGCCTGAGCAAACTCTTCTACATGTCCACTCCTTTTCTCCAAACCATCCACATTCCTGAGTTCCAAAACTCCCCTTGGATGTCTCTCATAAACAACTTCAAAAGGACTCATGCCTTTGCTACAATTCACAGAGTCATTTTATGCAAACTCTGCCTAAGGTATGATGGCATCCCAACTGTCTCCATGTTCCCGTGTCAAACATCTCAAAAGGTTTTCCAAGGATCTATTAACCACCTTAGTTTGCCCATCCATTTGAGGATGATAGGCTAAACTAAAAGATAAATTTGTGCCCAACTTCTTCCATAGGTTCCTCCAAAAGTGACCCACAAACTTGCTGTCCCTATCAGGTACAATGCTCAATGGTAAACTATGAATACGAACTATTTCTTTAAAGAACAATCCTGCAATATAACTAGCATCATTGGTGGTTTTACATGGAATAAAGTGAGCCATTTTACTGAATCTATCAACAACCACAAATATGTTGTCATAACCTGTCTTTGTCCTTGGTAATCCCATCACAAAATCCATACTCAAACACTCCCAAGGTCTATTCAATATGGGTAAAGGCTGATAAAGTCCAACATTTATTGATACTTCCTAATGTTTTTTTGCATCTTAGGCCAATAATAAAATCTTTGTACTAATTATAATGTCTTGTTGAGTCCAAAATGACCACTAAGACCTCCACAATCTTTTTCTTTAATGACATTCTCCCACATAGAACATTTGGGAATACATAGTTGGCTACCTTTAAACAAAAATCCATCTTGTAAAATGAATTCAAAAAAATTAGAATGAAAACTATCTTCCAACTTAGTGTCAACCTCATATGCTTCGCTGAAATCTCCATCTTCAACATACAATCCCTTCAATGCATCTACACCCATGTTTTGGAGTTGTACTTCTTGCACTGTTAGCACACTCCTACTAAGTGCATTAACCACCTTATTGGCTTGTCCCTTCTTATGCTTGATTGTGAAGGTATATGCTTGCAAACTCTCAACCCATTTCATGTGCCTATGGTTGAGTTTTTGCTGTCCATTCAAGAAACTAAGAGCATGGTTGTCAGTATACACAATAAACTCCTTAGGCAGCAAATAGTGCCTCCATTTTTTTTATGCCTAGACCATGGTATATAATTCCAAATCATAACAAGAATATTTCTTCATAGCCTCATTCAGCTTCTCACTAAAAAATGCAATGGGTCTACCTTCTTGACTAAGAACAACCCCCATTGGAAAGCCACTAGCATCACATTCTATTGTAAAAAATTTATTGAAATCTAGTAAAACAAGAACAGGATAGTTGGCTACCTTTTGTTTGAGTTCCTCAAAACTCTTATCTGTTGCATTATTCCATTCAAACTTTATTTTACCTCCTCCTTTGATGGTGTCTAAAATTGGTGCACAAATATTGTTGAAGTTTCTTATGAATTTCCTGTAGAATGTGGCCAAACCATGGAAACTTCAAACCTCTCCAACAACCCTTGGTGTTGGCCAATTAATGATGGCCTCCACTTTAGATGGATCCATTTTCACACCTCCCTTGGGTATCACAAATCCAAGATACACCAACTCTTGTTTCAAAAATTCACACTTCTCCAAGTTTATCTTCAACTTTTGTTCTTGTAGCCTTTGAAAAACCATCTTCAAATGTTGCAAATTCTCTTCCTTATTCTTGCTATATGCCAAAATGTCATCAAGGTAGACAACAACAAACTTCCCAATGAAGTCATGCAAAACTTCATTCATTAGTCGCATAAATGTATTAGGAGAATTAGATAAACCAAATGGCATAACCAACCATTCATACAATCCTTCATTAGTTTTAAAGGTCATCTTCCATTCATCCCCCTCTTGTATCCTTATTTGATGATACCCACTTTTGAGATCTATTTTAGAAAAATATGAAGCTCCCCCCAATCCTATTAATGGCCCTAGAATCAATACACAACTACCACTTACCATCATTTTTTGGAGCAAGAACCAAGGGTACGACACATGGGCTAAGACTTTTCCTTATCAACCCCTTGTCCAACAACTCTTGTATTTTCCTAGCAATCTCTTCATTCTATTGTGGTGTCATCTTATATGTTGCCTTGTTGGGTAGCACTACTCCAAGAATAAGATCAATCTAGTGACTTATGTCTCTTATTAGAGGCAAAGACTCAAGCATTACCTTAGCAATGATCTCCTTGTACTGGTTCAACAACTCTTCAACTTCTTTTAGGCCTACTCTTCTACATTCTTTCTTCCTATCTTCCTTAGGCTTCAACACGAATGCAAAGCCTATTCCATCTTCTTCAAGAGTATTAATGAACTCTTTCTCACCCACCATCAACACACTTGTTCCAACTTGACCAACCCCTTTCTCTTCTCCTTCGGAATTCAATTTGTATGTTACTCCATCCTTTTGGAAGCTATAAGAATTCTTCTCACAATCAAGGTGTGCCTTCCTATCGAATTGCCAAGGTCTTCCTAGCAAGAGGTGGCAAGCATCCATGGGAAAGATATCACACAATATTTATCCTTATATCTCCCTATACTAAACGCCACCCAAGCTTTCTCATTCGCAACTTCTTGTTGCCCTTTGTTCAACCAACTGACCTTGTATGGACAAGAATGTGGAAATCTCTCCTACTTGAATTTGTTTACAGCTTCAAGTGAGATGATGTTATCTATGGAACCTGAATCAATTATTACTTTGCACAACTTACCTTTCACCTTTCATTGAACACAAAAAAGATCCCTCCTTTGAGTGGTATCTTCTTTCACCGGTTCCTTAAATATTTGTCTTCCTTATCATGAGACTTTCTCCTTTAGCCTCTATCATCAACTGAACTTCTCGTGAGTTCATACTCACATTATCTTCCTACACATAAGTGACTCTCCTTTCACCATTTTAAGAAGTAGATTCCCTTTGTGGACTCTTATATTTTGGGTGCCCTATCTAACCACAACTGTAGCACTTCATTCCTAAGAACCTAGATCCTCTGCCTGATCCACCTGACCTTCCTCCATTACATTCCCTTCCACCATGGCCTCCTCTGCTACTTGAGTCACCTGCTTTCTCCTTAGGGTTAGACTCACCTTGGGACCTCTGTCCTTGTCCTTTATTGTTGAAGTTTCCTCTACCTCAGTCATTCCTTCCACATCTCCCTCCTTGTTGTTGATCACCCTTCCTCTTTAGCTTCTCTTCAACTTTAAGAGCAAGTTGAAAACACTTCCCCAATGTATCTAGGGCCAAGAGGCTAATCTCCTCCTGTATGCTCATTCTCAAACAATTTAAATACCTAGCCACTCTTTCTGGTTCCTCCTCTTGTTTCTTTACCCTAAGAGTTAACCTATGGAACTCCTCTGTATAGGTACTCACGTCCATCTCTCCCTAGTTCAAGCTTTGCAGCTTTTTGAACAATTGCACTTCATGATCTGCAAGAAAAAATTGTGCCTTATTTTTTTCCTTCATTGCTTCCCATGAAGAAATCAAACTCTTATTATTTTGTGTTCTTTCTCCTTGAATATAATTCCACCATGAGAGAGCAGATCCTCTCAGTTTTTGTTTTGCAATCCTTACCCTATCATTCTTTGGAACTTCATTCAACTTGAAGTGATTGGTGATTTCTTCAATCCATTCAATCACTTCCTCACTATTGAGACTACCTCCATATGTAGGTAGCTTGTCAACAACATCTCCTCTTATTGACTTTAAAGCATCAACCAATGCCATTTGATCTGCAGGCAATGGTGGATCCTGGTGTTGTTCTCCTTCTTCATCTCCACTGGCATCTGCTTCCATCTCATTCTCCTTATCATTGTCATTGGACCCCTTCTTGAACTCCTTCAACTTCTCTTCTAGAAGTTCCTCCATCATATTTTTGATGGCCTCTGGAATCATACTTTTCGAAGGCATGGTGTGAGCCTCACCTTCAACCTGTGATTCCTCTACAGACATACACTTCCTAGCAAGAACTTTTCTTGCTTTGATACCAATATGACAATGACATAACATAAACAAAGCCTATAATAGCACAATGGGATGGAAAGAAGAAACTAGAGAAACATCGAATATGAACATCACCTTACACATTATATCCATTCATTCATGCCAAGCACATAGAGATGTTGCCTTACCAAACACATGTTTCTTCAAATTATAGCCGAGTAAAAGCACAAACATGTGTCACCTTTTGTGATATCTTGTACCGTTTCGGCTGGAACACTTTCGGCTGTAACGGATCCGGCCATACACACGTGGTGGTTTCACGCACCTACGTGGCATGTACCATTTCAGCTGAAACCGGTTTGGCCGAAAGGGTTACGGCCGAAACCCCGACACGAAATAAAACTCGGCGCAAACCTCTAGCGGATATCATTGTTACTGTTGCGGTTCCTGAATGTTTGGAGAGTGGGTTAAGGGCTTCGGCCGTAACTAGTTGGTGGTTTTTCCCTCCCTATTTTTTAATAGTTTTTAAATGTATTTTTTGATTAGTAGATGTTAATCATTCTTAAAATAGTTGTTTTTTAGGTATTTTGTGAGTGGAATGCTTTAAATTATTTATTTTTTAATATGTTTAAATTATTTTAATTATTTTAGATTATTTAAGAATGGTATTTAAATTAATTTGTTAGCAAAAATGTAGTTAAACATGAGATAAAAACGTAGAAAAACATTAATTAAAAGTGTAGAAAAAATATTAGGAAAAACATTAGGGTAAAATATAGAAAAACATTAGTTAAAAGTGTAGAAAAACATTAGGTTAAAATATAAAAAAACATTAGGTTAAAATATACAAAAACATTAGGTTAAAATATACAAAAATATACCTTCTAACATAACCTTATATTAACTACAATCATAACCCATACCACATTCTAACCATAACATAGGCCCTCTACTAACCGAATGAACCACACTTAGATATTGATGATGTTCATTTTAACAACTAGTTATTGTTAGGTAATAATGATTCTTACATTACCAAATGACACATAACGACCTCATGATAAATTTCTAGGTATTTTTATCCATATATATGTTAAGGGGACCTAGGCACTCCTACTAGGTCATTACATCTGTTATAGGTTGTAATAGGTATTCATATGTTTACTAGCACATAATAGGTATTGTCAGGTAATAATGAGTCTTACACTACCAAAAAACACATTAATTGATCACTTATGTCAACTGCGTTTTTCAATACGTTATCCATACATGTGTGTCTTAAGGGGACATAGGAGTCGTAATAGGTCATACTATTTTTTATAGGTTAGATAATAAATCTTAATATGTATTATTAGGATATAATAGGTCTTATTAGGTAATGATGATTCTTACATTACCATATGACACATAATGACCTCATGATACATTTTTAGGTATTTTTATCCATATATAAGTTCAGGGGACCTAGGGACTCCTACTAGGTCATTACGTCTGTTATAGGTTGTAATAGGTATTCATATGTATACTAGCACATAAAAGGTATTTTCAGGTAATAATGAGTCTTACATTACCAAAAAACACATTACTTGATCACTTATGTCAACTGTGTTTTTCAATATGTTATCCATACATGTGTGTCTTAAGGGGACATAGGAGCATAATAGGTCATACTATTTTTTATAGGTTAGATAATAAATCTTAATATGTATTATTAGGATATAATAGGTCTTATTAGGTAATGATAATTCTTACATTACCATATGACACATAACGACCTCATGATACATTTTAAGGTATTTTTATCCATATATATGTTAAGGGGACCTAGGGACTCCTACTAGGTCATTACGTCTGTTATAGGTTGTAATAGGTATTCATATGTTTACTAGCACATAATAGGTATTGTCAGGTAATAATGAGTCTTACATTACCAAAAAACACATTAATTGATCACTTATGTCAACTGCGTTTTTCAATACGTTATCCATACATGTGTGTCTTAAGGGGACATAGGAGTCGTAATAGGTCATACTATTTTTTATAGGTTAGATAATAAATCTTAATATGTATTATTAGGATATAATAGGTCTTATTAGGTAATGATGATTCTTACATTACCATATGACACATAATGACCTCATGATACATTTTTAGGTATTTTTATCCATATATAAGTTCAGGGGACCTAGGGACTCCTACTAGGTCATTACGTCTGTTATAGGTTGTAATAGGTATTCATATGTTTACTAGCACATAAAAGGTATTTTCAGGTAATAATGAGTCTTACATTACCAAACAACACATTACTTGATCACTTATGTCAACTGCGTTTTTCAATACGTTATACATACATGTGTGTCTTAAGGGGACATCGGAGTTGTAATAGGTGATACTATTTTTTATAGGTTAGATAATAAATCTTAATATGTATTATTAGGATATAATAGGTCTTATTAGGTAATTATGATTCTTACATTAGCATATGACACATAACGACCTCATGATACATTTTTAGGTATTTTTATCCATATATATGTTAAGGGGACCTAGGGACTCCTACTAGGTCATTACGTCTGTTATAGGTTGTAATAGGTACATTCATATGTTTACTAGCACATAATAGGTATTGTCAGGTAATAATGAGTCTTACATTACCAAACAACACATTACTTGATCACTGATGTCAACTGCGCTTTTCAATAACTTATCCATACATGTGTGTCTTAAGGGGACATAGGAGTCGTAATAGGTCATACTATTTTTTATAGGTTCTAATAAATCTTAATATGTATTATTACGATATAATAGGTCTTATTAGGTAATGATGATTCAAGTACATTACCATATGACACATAACAACCTCATGATACATTTTAAGGTATTTTTATCCATATATATGTTAAGGGGACCTAGGCACTCCTACTAGGTCATTACATCTGTTATAGGTTGTAATAGGTATTCATATGTTTACTAGCACATAATAGGTATTTTCAGGTAATAATGTGTCTTACATTACCAAACAACACATTACTTGATCACTTATGTCAACTGTGTTTTGCAATACATTATCCATACATGTGTGTCTTAAGGGAACATAGGAGTCGTAATAGGTCATACTATTTTTTATAGGTTAGATAATAAATCTTAATATGTATTATTAGGATATAATAGGTCTTATTAGGTAATGATGATTCTTACATTACCATATGACACATAACGACCTCATGATACATTTTTAGGTATTTTTATCCATATATATGTTAAGGGGACCTAGGGACTCCTACTAGGTCATTACGTCTGTTATAGGTTGTAATAGGTATTCATATGTTTACTAGCACATAATAGGTATTGTCAGGTAATAATGAGTCTTACATTACCAAACAACACATTACTTGATCACTTACGTCAACTACGTTTTTCAATACGTTATCCATACATGTGTGTCTTAAGGGGACATAGGAGTCGTAATAGGTCATACTATTTTTTATAGGTTCTAATAAATCTTAATATGTATTATTAGGATATAATAGGTCTTATTAGGTAATGATGATTCTTACATTACCATATGACACATAACAACCTCATGATACATTTTTAGGTATTTTTATCCATATATATGTTAAGGGGACCTAGGGAATCCTACTAGGTCATTACGTCTGTTATAGGTTGTAATAGGTATTCATATGTTTACTAGCACATAATAGGTATTGTCAGGTAATAATGAGTCTTACATTACCAAACAACACATTACTTGATCACTTACGTCAACTGCATTTTTCAATACGTTATCCATACATGTGTGTCTTAAGGGGACATAGGAGTCGTAATAGGTCATACTATTTTTTATAGGTTCTAATAAATCTTAATATGTATTATTAGGATATAATAGGTCTTATTAGGTAATGATGATTCTTACATTACCATATGACACATAACGACCTCATGATACATTTTTAGGTATTTTTATCCATATATATGTTAAGGGGACCTAGGGAATCCTACTAGGTCATTACGTTTGTTATAGGTTGTAATAGTTATTCATATGTTTACTAGCACATAATAGGTATTGTCAGGTAATAATGAGTCTTACATTACCAAACAACACATTACTTGATCACTTATGTCAACTGCATTTTTCAATACGTTATCCATAGATGTGTGTCTTAAGGGGACATAGGAGTCGTAATAGGACCTCATGATACATTTCTAGGTATTTTTATCCAGATATATGTTAAGGGGACCTAGGGACTCCTACTAGGTCATTACATTTGTTATAGGTTGTAATAGGTATTCATATGTTTAAACTAGCACATAATAGACTGGCCCTACTATCAACCTTAATAAAACTATATCCCATTTACTTTATTAACATTCTTAACTCTAATTCAAACTAGTAAATTAAGTCATGAGTTCTAAATTGTAAATTAACATTTGATAACTAAACTCATTTACTTATCTAGTAACAAATTTTTCTATCCCTATGTCCTAACTCTCATCTACACTCCTCATAATCATCAAAGCATTTACATCAAAATTTAGATTTTAGTCTTGAGAATTATATTTTTTTATTGCATGTATGTACATGTGTGCACTTAGTTATCATTAAGTTATTGCATATACATGTACATGTACGAATATTTATTTTTCACATTTGCATGAGCGCGTTACAATGTACATTAGATATGGTCTCTAAGATAATTTGTTTTAAAATGCATATGTATGTTACATGATTGTTCATTTAGCACCATACATTTAATGTTGTTTATTTATATGTACATGTGTTTCAAATTAAATTTAACTTTTAATTATTTTAATTTCAATAGAATTGTATGTTTATATTTGTATATATATGCATGTGCAGATCTCTAGATATTTATCACTCAGATTGTAGCTTCACATTCATATTCTCATATTTATTTTCATATATACACTATGGCATCCGGTTCTGGGGATTGTGCTCCTGCATCCTCAGGGGCTGCCAGTGTTCATGGTGGGGGTCAGAGTGCTGAGTCTAGTACAGCATGTAGAGCAACCTCCACCCATGATAGACAACAATTATTTAGAGATAAAGTGGCGAGATTATCTCATGCTATGCAAGTTTTGGATAGCTCGCTTTCCTCTTCTACCACCCTCCCTAATAGGGAGAAGGTTATAGCGATGCGAGAGGAGTTATTTCGTATGATTCAGATAGTTGAATCATACAACCCTTTTGATGATATGAGCATAGAGACATTTTATTCTTCTTTATCTCACAGTGTCACTAGCACTGTGAAGTACACACAGATTGATACTGAGGTTTCCACCGGCATGGTGAAAACCATGTTTCCATCTTATGCACATCGTCGCAGAGTCAGAGGCTACTCTGCGACGAAGTGTACTGATCCACTCGTTGCACCATTGATGTATCCTCATTGGTTGGCTACTCATCGTAGATGGCCACAGAAGGATGAGTTCCCCCTATATTTTTGCAAACAATTGTTTGCAAAATTTCATTTACACTATGATGTTGACTATACAGATTATCCACGGCATGTTGGGCAGGGTCAGGGGAGACTTTCTGATAGATTTAGACCCGTGGACACTCCTGCGCCTATTAACAAATGGGCAATGGTGGGTCCAAACCTTTTGGTTATGCCGAGAGGTCCACAGATGGCTACTACAGGTGAGAGTGTTCCTAATGACACAATTAGGACACAAATTTTTTTGAGCATCGCCACCGTCACCACACAGTTACATGAGATTTCTTTTGATCGATGTAGTCGATATATGCTACGGTCTCGAGGTACCGCTCCCATAGCTGCATCATCTAGCACACCTGTTGATGATGATTATGGAGTTGCAGACATACCTTCTCCTGTAGACATTTCTGCAGTCTTAAAGGTGGATGCATTGCATCGTTTGGCATCATATTTAACATCTGATCTTTTAGATGCATATCGAGCATTATCTACACTCTCAGGGATTCCACTTCGTGACATGAGCTCTTAGATTAGACATATTTTGCCACGTACAACAGTCCCAGAGGATTCACAGAGGTAGGAGGACATTCCTGCACCTTCTACTACTCCTACTGCTACACAGGCCCAGGCTACAGCACCAACCCCAGCTACTCAGGGCCCTAAAACACCCCCCCCTACTCAGGATCTTAGTGGCACCATATAGCCTGGTCTATTTACTTCCATGCTTTCAGATCAGGGCTGCACTATTGACTTGGATGCTGATACTATTTTTTCATTACATCATTCAGATATCAGTCAAATCGGCAGAGCATTACATAATGCTACGGTAAATATCTCTATATGTTTAGATTTATTTTTATTATAGTAAATAATATGTCTATATCTTTAAATTAATGTATATGTGTGTGTTTGTGTATGTGTTATAGGGTTTGAATGATAGTATGTTACGTTTTGCTGATCTGCAGACAGTGCCGACATATCCTACACGTCGTGAGTCCCAAGTATGTTACAATATATATATATATATATATATATATATATATATATATATATATATATATATATATATATATATATATATATATATATATATATATATATATATTTGATTTATATACATGTAGATCTTAATATAATTTATCTGTACACATAATTAAATGGCTCACTTGTTATCATTTGACACAGGGTTCAGATGCAGCTGATAGACCCTTTTGGGGAGAAGGCCCAGGATCAGGAGGGGGAATGTAGCTGATTAGATCATATGTCGCCTTTTATTTTACTACACACATGTTATGTCTAGATACATATTTATATGGATAGTTTGATGTTTTATATGTTATTTCCATATGCATACATTTTATATCCAGACACTTTGATGTCTTATATGTTATTTTCAGATACATGGTTTATATGGACACTTTGATGTTTTATATGTTATTTCTAGATACGTGTTTATATCATGGACACTAAATGATGTTTTATATGTTATTTCGAGATACATGCTTATATGGAGATTTTGATGTTTTATATATGTTATTTCCAGACATTTGATCTACATGATCTATTTTTATACATTTAATATGGGTACATTATATTCTCTAGATATATGCACAT
Source organism: Cupressus sempervirens (assembly GCA_028749045.1). Lineage (NCBI taxonomy): Eukaryota > Viridiplantae > Streptophyta > Pinopsida > Cupressales > Cupressaceae > Cupressus > Cupressus sempervirens. The sequence continues at coordinate 274,444,683 of CM053787.1, read as the reverse complement.
GTATGTTATTGATCTTTTAATGTAGACGTCTATTTTATTGATCTTTTGATGTCTTCATCTTTTATGTAACTTATGTATGTGTTATGCACATGTTTCTATATGTTATTCATATTTTCAATATTCAAGTTTACATGTATATGTATAGTTATTCATCTTAATGCCTTAATCTAAGTGTAATTAACTATATAATTTTAATGGTCAATGTACATAACAATATAACATATATTTAATGACATGTCTTAATTAACTATATTTAGTCTAATTATATTTAATGTAGATCATGTATTAACTATATTTAATGAAATGCCTTAATTAACTATAATTAACTATATTAAATCTAATTATATTTAATGTCTTAATAATTAAGTCTATTTAATGACTTAATTAACTCTATTTAATGACATTCCTTAATTAACTATAATTAACTATATTTAACCTAATTAACTATAACTAACTATATTTAATCATATTAACTATATTTAATCTAATTATATTTAATGTCTTAATAATTAACTCTATTTAATAACTTAATTAACTATATTTAATGACATACATTCTTAATTAACTATAATTAACAACATTTAATTAATAAAATATAATGTACATGTAATTATATGTAACATAGTTCATATAACATATACATGTAATCTTAACATAACGATTATATACAAACATAAAGAATGTATCATATAAGAACATATAAAGATTATATGTACATATAAATACATACAAATACTAAAAAGGTTGTCTTAAGGGGAGGTCCTAAGAGACCTGGTCTTAAATGAGATATCCATGTCAAATTTAAATAAAAATAACAATACATGTCTAATTTTGCATATGCAAGATAAATGATCCAATGTACAAAAATTTATATAAAACAAATATCCTATCAATATTAAATATGAAAGTATAAGAGCTATACAGGCATAACTCAACTAGAGCTCCACAATAAGTACATAGGTAAACTAGAGCTCCACAAACAATGTATTGTTAGGATCCTCTCTACTTTTTATTATCTCTAGAAGTTTTTCATGTTCTTCAATAGGAAATTTCCACTTTTGATTTTCACGACGTCCTTTTCTTTGTACTGCTTCAAATTGTACTTTGGTTGCTATAACATGGTTGCTATAGTGTAAAACCTTTTCTCCAGGCTTGTATTCAATAAATTCAATACCACTACCAATTACCCTTGTTTGTTGATAATATATTCCTTCAATAACAACTGATCCAATTGGATATGGCTATTCATCAGCATCTATAGTTCCTTCTAGCAAGTTTTTTTTGCTTTTGTGCATCTTAAAAGATAATAGTCCACATTTTCTGCCTTATCTGGTAAGGCTTGAACTACAAAAATATCTCCTCCATGTATATAAAAAGAGAAATATAAATTAATTTTTAAAAAAATATACATGTATATTAATTTATATATATGTATATATGCACACAAACCTGCCACAACTAAATCAGAAATGTGCTCATAATCAGCTGAATATACAGGATCATGAATGTCAATGTCAATGTCAACATCTTCAAAAGGAGGCTTTCTAACTATCTCCTTCAAATCCCAATGTGAAACATATCCATTCTCAATATTTTCACATGCACTCACTACATTGTCCTTAATGCAATCATCACAAAAACATGTTTTCTCTCTTACTTTAAGTACTGGAGGTTTATGGTTTCCTTTAGTCATCACTTGATGTAAACTTCTAATTCCAGGAATCGTTTGACAATTGTAAGGATTAGATCGATCTATATCTGTTACAAATACAAAATCTAATTGTCATATTTCAAAATAAATATTTAATTAAAAACTCAACTTAATTTGAAAAAGACATTAAAAATAAATATAACTTAGTTCACCTTTCACCTCCCAAAAGTAATGCTTATTGTATTCAGTATCTTGAGTAGCAAAATGAACTTTGCACCATTCAACAATTTGATTTGCGCTCTCTATCCTATTCCCTGTATGTACATAAAATATGCATGTATATATACAATTTAAAATATATGCTATTAGAGTATTAAACATGTACATTTAAAAAATGCATATATTTACCTGCAAGTTCATGTTTTCGAAGTGCACGTTTTATACATGCTCCTGCTCCATCATGCTCCCCTTTTCTATGTCCACTTTCAAAGAAATTTCATAAAAACTTAACATTGGTTCTAGCATGTTGCATTGCTAACCAATTAAATGCTTTTGCAGATTTGAATTGTTCTGTGAACGTGAAACATGATAAGTATCTACAATTATTCAAGTACATATATTAAATAGAAATAGACATGTCCAAATAAATACAAGTTAAAATAAAGTTAAATAAATGTGTAATTATTTCGTGTATACTAACCTGCACATCCATCAGACCAAATCCAGTGCTCTGAAACATTTATTCCACAAGTTCTGAGATCTTCAGAGAACATTGCAAAACAATGAGCCACATAACTCCTGTCATGAACTTTATCATCGCTAGTATAGAAATGAACCTCTTTGATGATGATGCATTCATTTTCATCCAATCTTTCTATCTGATCCACCTCAAATTGTGCATGTCTATAGGTCACTTGCACAAATATTGCAACTTGTTTAGAATGATAATATTGGCTTTGGAGCTCTGTATGAGGTGCAAATGTATAATTCTTAGAAAAATCTACAATTGAAAGTATACAACCAAGTGGAAAACAATTTTTGGAATCACGAAACTATTTAACTTGCCATCGTGCACCATGAGAATGTTGGATATGTGGATATATCAATGGACGAAACTTGGCCATGAACTCATCATAATGCAATTCACTCTCCTTCAATACAATTTTTCTGGATTCATCCCCTCTATTATTTTGGTATGTCTCATATTCATATCTCATCCATGAAACTAGTGTGGATTCATTAATATTCTCAACTTGCATAATTTGAGAAAATTTGTGTAAATCTGCACAAACTTCACACTGATTTTTGATGCATTGCACTTTGAATTCATCTTATTCTTCTAATTTATCACATAATATGGACCTCACAAATTGTGTTGTACTGCTAGGGATGACCAAATTAGGATCAAGTATTGCCATAACTTTTTTAAATGATTGCGTAGACCAAATTCAACATGATTTCTACAACAACAAGTTTCTCGCATCTTATTTATGCATACAAAGGAAGGACGTAAACTCTCAATCATTCTTTGACATATTTTGACATTTGAAAATTCTTGTTTGAATGCTTCAAAAAGTTCACTTTGAGTTATATCTATGAAATGTTTTGGATGTTCAATTTTGGCCCCTGTTTCTTGATCTTTAATTTGTATAGTATCATGCCTATTGGAAGAACACGAGAATGTGTGATCCAAAATTCAATAACTTATCTTTTTACTTCTTCAGAAATCCTGTCTTTTCGAGGAACTCTACAAATATTCACCCAGTTATTCTCAATGTTATCATCTAGCATATTTCTCCTCTTGATGTATCTCTAGACAATTCTTCTAGATATATGTAGTACATCAAAAATTGCACGTACCTGTTTTCTATGTGTCAATTTTCTACTAGATATAGTAGTCATCAATGCTCTACGTGCATTACTCAAATCACCTCCTCGAGTTGTGTTGTCAATTTTGTTATAAGCATTTTGCAAATTTTCAACTATTGTTTTATTAATATTATGAGCATGGCTTTTCCTGTTATCAACACCCAACAACTCTAAGACAGGTCTCATATCTCTTCTCCTAAATAACTTGACAAATAATTGTGTCTGTCTAAATATATTTTTATCCTTGAAATATTCATCCCAGATGTTCTGACAATGCTTTTTGATAGTGTTATCATTTATCATATATTTAGATGGAATTTGGTTAAAAAGTAGTTCTTCATCCAAATCCATCAAATTTTTTATGCTTTCTAATTCGTCTCTATCAATAAAATTGCCAATTTCTTCCTCTTCATTACTTTCATTTTCTTCATGAATCTCATCATGTTCAGGAATTTCAGTAGGTTGGTTTTGAGCATGTTTTGTATGGCCTTTCATTTTGTCATCTCTTTTTCTATCATATTTCCTTGATCTTTTCCTTTTACTACTCATTGAATAATTCAACCTATAGAAAAAAAAAAAAAAAAATTAGATTTCACTAAATATTAGCTAATGGTTCAATATATAATACATAAAAATAAAAATAATTAGAAGAGAAAAAAATCACCTTCAAATTATTTAATCCTTTGCAATATTGATTAAATCTGCAAAATAGTTGTTGAAAATTGCTTCAAAATTAATTGTTTTTTGCAAATCTTCTTTCAATTTTCGTTGTCCCTATATATTTAATTATTTAAAAAAGATAAAACAATTTTTTTTTAATCAAAAAGTCACACTAACCGCTAGCGGTTTCTCAAGCTGACTAGGGGTTTCGGCCGTAACTGTTCTGGCCGAAATGGTTACGACTGAAACTGTTTCGGCCGTAATTGTCTATGTGGCAACCTATGTGGCAGCCAAACAAGCAAAAATTAGAACTTCTATAAACATCTCACTTTGAAGGCCAATTTGACCTACTAAATTGAAGTATTTTTTAAAACTAAAAATATACTTTAGTAGTTCTCGGAGTCACGATTATGATTGTATAATTTTTTTAAAATTTTGATTATGAATAATATGTTATAATTTAAAAATATTACAAGTAGGTATCTTAAGATTCAGGAAGATGTCTATTCAAAAAAAAGAAAAAAAAAGTAAATCATGTTAATTTTTTTTTTTTTTTAAAATAGTGCACTAGAGGAGAGAGTCTTCTTCAAGAATATGTAATTTTAAAAATTGTCTATTTCTGATAACTTTGACTTTGACCAGTTACAACTTAAAAAATATTAGCCAAATTTTGATTTTTCTTTTTCGGTGCACTAGGTATACATGTTAACTCTAACATATTCCAAAATCAAACCAGAATATGAAGATTTGCATATATTTGTTTGACGGGAAAAAAACTCTATATTTTTAGTATTTTTAAAAAATTAAAAAATACACTTTAAAAATTCAAAAATAAATAAATTTTTCACTCAATTTTTTTAAAAAAAATTATAGACATAAACTTCATCCAATTTTACACATTTCATTAGTTTACATCATCTTCAAATTCTAAGCACAAATCCCACTTTTATTTCATTAAAGTTGAAGACTTTAAATTCTGATATCACTTCTCCTTTATAAAAGGTGACACAGGTTTGTGCTTTTACCCAGCCCGTTCTTGCAAATGACCATAGAGAAAATATTTTACATTCCTCCTATCCGCTGTCCACCACACTAAGGCCACTTCACATGGTGTTCATCTGAGCAAGAGGCATTTCTACCCAAATTAACTTTCAGAGATTCTTGTGTGAGTCTGGCTTCCTGCAGCAATAACTTCTAAACAAAAAAATAATGCTACTACTATTTTATTCAGAAACCAATAAATATGATATACATCCCTAACCAATTTGCAGTGTGAACAAAATATAAACTAAGTAACAAGAAACCACTACAGTGTTATTTAATTCATCTATTGAGGGCAAGGTTGAACAAATAATCTTCACAATACCTCAGCCTTCTTCTCATAGAAAAGAAAAGAAAAAATCCTCTCTCCAACGATCGATTTGGAGAGAATATATAAGCAATGATAAACAATTAAAACTATTTTTGGCAACCACCAGACCCATAAATGTTTTGTTCAATCCTTTAACAAAACATCAAAGTATGCCCTAAAATATTAAAATGTGCCCTAAACATCAATCATTTACTAAGTGATTAAAATATGCCCTAAAACATCACAATAATTACTCCTATAGTTGCTCCTGAAGCATGGCTCAATGCTAGAAGATAAAAGATAAAACCAACAAAATAGGAAAGCCATGCCAAGTCAAGAATTTTCAGTAAAACTATCATCATTATATTAACCAAAAAATATCTATAGTGTCAAGGAAACTTCAATGGTTTAGGTGGAAGCATTTCCAGCAATAGAAAAAATGAATGAAGTAAAAGTCATCTATATCACCATAAAGAAATTAAGTGTGGTATTATTGAAAACAAGAAAATTTCAAATCTTTATAATTTTATTTTTTCAAGTTTCTTTTTATATTACTCACAAAATTCTTCAACATAACTATAACCTATAGATTTGACATTGCCTAACCTAATTCTAATTTTAAACATAATTCTAATTTACTATAACATTATCTCTAACTGAATTATATAATTATTATACTAATATATGAAGAAATACATTAATAGTCAACACTGTGGGTGCACATGATTTTTGGGCACCATTTTTCACCAGTCTTAGAGAGGCCAGTGAGGCCATACTTGAATTGGGGAGTCCCACCATAATCTACTGTGCTCTCTTCCGAGAAGACATTAATGGAAGCCAAAAGCCTCATGATTCTAAACAAGTACTCATTATGGGCAGGTTTGTGTGTGGAAGTAGAAATATGTGAAGCAATTTGCTCTACTGTTAGGGGATTATCACCACCATGCATGACAATAATGTCAGGAATGTTAAGCAAAATAGCAGCCCGAAGGGCCATTGGCTTGGCTGCTGAAAGAATGATTTCATAGAGTGCAACATGTGCTTCCATGGAAGACTTTGAAGAAGCCATAGTTTGCCTCGTCTAATACAAACATTGTCAATTTATAGAAAAGTTATGGGCACAGGAACCAGCAAATGTCGGCCGTTGATGAAAAGTCAAATTGTTCACAGTAAACCGTTTATCAGCTGATCAAAAACGCGAACGATGCCCTCTTCATATTGAATGGTTTCAAAATGTGTCAATGGAGGAAAACGTCATATTTATGATACTCATGCTCAATCATTACCATGTCCAATCGATTGTCTAATCATAGACGCGTTGTTGATTGTTCCAGCTCGACTAGGCATCCTGATCTTGTACGTTGCATATTATTTTGTTTTTATAAAACCGCCTTCATGCAGTATTAATGGACATTTATGAAGTGTTTGTCAAGAACATTGTACTGCCTGCAACTTAATCAATTTGTGCACCGAAGCATCATCATCAGGGGGACCCTACTCTACTGATGATCAATTCCACACTTATAGTTTCTCTAGATTTATTCACCGTGATATTTTCCTAGTGTTGTTCAAGTTGTCATCATATTCTAAATTTACTTGTTCGTGCTGATAATTATTTGGCAGTAATGTATTTATTTAATTATTTGGACTTTGTGGTGTAATTTGAAATGTTTTTTAAGTATTAGATTGCAGTCAAAAGAAAGGGTACTGACGGTGAAGTACAAAAACGCTGAAGAACAGCTAGAAGTAATCTGGAATGTTGAGGTCAAAATTTGAATAATATATGAAAGATTTTGGAAAATTTATGTCTTTAATATTTATGAGGACCTTAATTATTTTTATTTATGAGCATTTGGTTATTTTCAATGGATGTTGAATTAGATCAATTTAGAAAAACATATTGCTACATGTTGAAGAACTAGCTAAGGTATAGATAAAGACCAAATGCAATATTCTCATTCGAAGAATTGAAGGAAAACATAAGATGATAGAGAAACAACATCTTCTTCACGTTTGATTGGTTTTTAATACTTAGAACATCTAGGGCATCTCTAATGAACCTCTTTCTCTAACTAATTGTTTTGATAAATTTAACATGATAAGACATTGCACTCATAGAGCTATGGGTTTCTTTTTTTTTGAGAATTGTCATTCTTAGATAATGAATCTCTACATTAGACATATTTACATGGTATCTTGGAATGGATCAACTTCCATAATGACTCCAAATTCAAATTTCTCATAGTTATGAAAAATTTACAATTACTAGTAATTTATTAATGTTGAATTTCTCATTTTTTGAGACCTATGAATTCATTTGTATAGGTGTGATTTTCCTTTGTTCAATTTCATTTTAAAAGATAAAAACATAACTCCTTCCACATATATATTATTTTGTCACGCTTTTTACCCTTCAGTATAAGTCTAATTTCTAGGTAATATTATTTTTCTTAACTACTTTTTTTGCTTTCTTTTTTTTCTTTTATGTTAAGTTCATATTTGTGATCTTTAATGTGTACCAGGAAATTGACTTTATTGGTTACAATCTACAATTGATTATTCTTACCTTGTCACTTAATATTATTTCAATCTCATTTAAAATATAATGATTGTTTACTTCCTTAAATATTAATGTTTGATAGGGTCATTTAGAATGTGGTTCTTTTCTATTGTAAAAATCAAATAAAATCCCTAGATAGCCACCAAAGGATCTTGAGTTTTAAATGCATTTAAGTGATAATCTGATTGACCATGATTCGAAATGGTACCAGCTACGGTGCAACATATTTGCACCATTCAATGGGATGTCCATATACCAATCATGTCCATCGGTATGTATTGTACCTTTCTAATTGCATTCGTACACTGTACACTATCATTACTGAGTTGTCCAAAGAACTTTACTAAGTGAAGGCATAGATTATTTTAGGGATTAATATAATTTTAGATTAAGTATGTTCTTTTATTTGATTTAAATGAATTTAAAATGTTTGAATATAAAAATGTATTTTTTAAAAACTTGTAAGTGAATTTATTTAAGCAATTTTTCTTTTAATGTTTAATTTTAAATTTAGAAAATATATTTATTTCGTTATTTTAATGAGAATGTATCTTTGGTTTAAATTTAGTTTATATATATAAAGAAGAAAATTATTTTTTAAGTTCCTTATTCTAAATTTATTTATTTGTTATTATACATATATCATTATTGAGGATATAAGATAAGTAATTTTTTTAAACAAGGTGTTTATTTATTTATTTAAGATAATTTTCTATTTAAAAAAATATTAGCACTAATTATTTAATAGAACTATAAATTTAAAAGAAAATAGTCTTTAAGAAAACCTTTTATCTCTTCTATTATGTCATTGTTCATATTATAGCTCAACCAATAATTTTTTAAGGCTACAATAAGGGTCATCCAATCCTTGAAATTTTTAGAAAATAAATAAATAAATGAAATAGTAAGGGTAAGATAATTGTGAGAGTGTTGTAAATAGGAATATAGTTTTTTTCCCTTATTTCTCTCAATAAGTGTGTGGGTCTTTTGAATAATCTAAATAAAATAATTATGTGTCATCTAATAGTAATATCAAGTTATAAAAAAATGATTAAATGAAATAATTTCAATATCAAGTTAATATTATAAATATTTAAAATAAATTGGTCCTCCTAAAAAATTGGTCACTAAAATATTTTGGTTGGTGCATTTTTAGGAAAAAAAGAATATAATATGCAAGTACAATAATACTATTTTTTAACTCAAAAAATCAATTAAACCACTAGCTAAAATACTTGGATGACCAATCACAAATCATGAAAATGCAATAAAAAAAACATATTAGTACACTAAAACTATTAGAAACCATAGATTAAGAGAAATTTATATTATTGTCAAACATATATTAATTAATGTAAAACAATGTGAAAACATAAGTCTCCCCCTAAAAATCTATATAAAGATATTATGATATTTTAGACAAAAATTATAAATTTTTACAATCGAATCATAGATTATTATAGTAACTTATTAAACATACATTTTATATATAAATTTTCAAATTATAAAATGAAATGGATAAATAAAATCAATAAAATAAAAATTTTAGATTTATTTAATTTTAATATATAAAATGAAAACATAATTAAATTTTGTTGCTATTTTGTGTGAAAATAATAATTTAAATAGCTTTTATATATTTATTTTATTTTTAAAATTATAAATGATCTTAAAAATACTATCCAAATTATTACATTTATAAGCTATTATAAAATTTAAACTTAGGAATTACATAAATATAAAATAAAATATAATGATACATTGTAATTAAATAGACATGTACCTATGGCCAAGATTATGTATGTGACATCCCATGTGCAAATATGTTGCAAGCATTTTAGCTAGTGGTTTAATTGATTTAAAAAAAAATAAAGAAATATTGTACTTGCATATTATATGCTTTTTTTTTTTTTTAAATGCACCAACCTAAATATATTAGAGACTATTTTTTTAGGAGAATCAATCTATTTCACATTTTGTATAGGACTATAATTTAAATCTAAGTTTAAATAATTATAGTATTAAATTGATATTGAAAATATTTCATTTAATCAAATTTTTTTATAACTTGAGATTATTGGTATATGACACACAATTATTTTATTCAGAGTATTCAAAAGACCCACACACTAGAGAAATAAGGAAAAAAACTATATTCCTATTTATAACACTCTGCACAATTATCTTACCCTTTATTTATTTTATTTATTTATTGTTCTCAAGGATTGGATGACCCTTATTGTAGCCATGAAAAAAATTGTTCGTTATAACAATTGGTTGAGCTATAATATCAACGAATGACAAGTTCTTGCATGACAATTAAAAAAGGCTTTCCATTACTAATACTCAAATTTTCATCCAATAATTAAAAGCTTTATACCTCAGGTATATTCTTGGTTATTCAATAGTTTGATATTTCAATCAAAATTGACTATATAAACTAAATTTAAAAGTTTACATGAATATATGAAAAAACTAAATTCAAAAGTTTACATGAATATATGAAAAACCAAAGATACATGGGCATGTTGAGATGTTCATTTAAAAGATGAAACTTGGATATGAGATGGTTAATATATTAGAAGAAAAAAATGCCTTTCACAGGGCCTTGGGCAGCTCGGTTGAAGAGATTAGATGCATCAGTACTCCTTCTTATGATAACTTGGATATTTATGCTCAGTGCTTGGATAGGAAAAAAGTTAAGGAGTACAAGGATGGACAACCTGGTTGGAGGACTATGATGATGTTCTTGCTTAGCATTTGCAGTTGTGCCTATCTTTTTGTTTTATCTTGTTACATATCATGAGATCTTGATACTTTCGCTCCCTTGGGCTTGCTCTTTGCCCTTGGACTTATGTTGTACTTTTTTGATACTTTTTACTCTCTCGATGATTAATACAAAAAACCAAAGATACATTCTCATTAAAATAATGAAATAAATATATTTTTGAAATTTAAAATTATATAATTTCACTTACAAATTAAAAAAAAAACATTTTTATATTCAAACATTTTAAATTCATTTAAATCAAATAAAAGAACATACTTAATCTAAAATTATATTAATCCCTAAAATAATCTATGCCTTCACTTAGTAAAGTTCTATGGACAACTCAGTGATGACAATGTACAAGGTACGAATGCAATTAGAAAGGTACACTAAATACCGATGGCCATGACTAGTATACGAACATCCCATTCGACCGGTGCAACTATGTTGCACCGTAGCCGATGCCATTCAAAATGGGAATGATCTAAAAAGAAATGGGCATGATTTTTAATATAACATTTTCATAGTTAGATAAGGAAGCACATCATTGGCAATTTTCCATTGTCATTGCATTTTCAAGATTTTCTCATCCTATGACCGCCTTGATCCAATTTCATGCTCCCCACAAATTCTTACTATATTTTGTCATTAATCCTAAGAAATATTTTAATTTATGCAATTTTAATCTTAGATGTACTTTTAAACATGTCAATTAATTGGTTGTACATGGTGGCAAGCACCCTCTATGCATGTTCCACTCCATCCTATGTGCGAGCTTTAATTGCACTTATCTCCTTGAGAAATGATGGCATTAAGTTCATTCCTTTCCTCTATTTATTAAGTAATTTTGGCCTCTTTCCACACTCAATAAACATGGACACAGGTCTATCAAACTTACTTCTCTTACTCATCTCATGGCCTTTGATAAGCCCATCAAGATAGAAAGAATCATGTAGTTTATCTCTATCAAGAACAAAGTTATATGGTGATTTGTTCTTCAGTGCTTGGTGACCTAGTATATCAATTGCCCCAACCGGTTATGTTCTAATCCAAACATTGTAGCTATATTTATAATAGTTGTCTACTATTTCTATGTGGATAATGAGCTCATAGCCAGCTTATGTCAGGAATCATTTGATGACCATCTACTGGGAGATCTTGATAGTTTTCTCATAAAATTAGAGGGGACCTTAACATTCCCTTGGTGGCTAACTAAAATATTCCCTACATTAGAGGGGAACTCATCCCTACCTACTCGATAATGTTCACTTAAGATATCGTAGGCTTTTGGGAGGAAAGGGAAGTCTACAAAAGAAACAATAGATTCTTCCTTTTCTTCTTTTTTATTTTGGACCCCATTGATTTAGATTGGTTGGAGCATTACTTTGAGGAGGAGGAAATTTGACATGAGAGATCCATGAGGGTGTCCATTGAAGACCTTCAAGGAAAATTAGTATCTATAAATGTGTCTTTCTGATGAATTTCCCATCCCTCTAGGTTATTGACCTAAATTTACTTTCTTTGATCAATCATTTAATAATTTTTGAAAATTGAAAGGCCTTAAATAGAGTTTAATTTTGTAAATGGATAGTAGATATATATATATATAATATGTTTTATTTTCATCTTTCTCTAAATTTGGTTTGGTTAATTATTACTTCATCTGAGAAACTTATGAAAAGGTAGGACATTCTTAATGCTCAGGTAAGCATGTATGTTTAGACTGCTCTATTTTAAGTCTATTTTGACTGGGGCCTATGTCTCTTTTATGCTAGTAGAAATTCTCTCTTCACATCAAAGCTTTTGACTCATAGGTCACTTTGTTTGAAAGTCGAAAAAACTTAAAATTTAGTTTATTTTTGAAAATTAACATCAAATAGTTTAAATTGGTTGAACTTATTTATTTTAATTTTTTCCTTTAATACTTTGAATAAATTATAATCTGGTCTGGTCTTTTTAGACTCTTCTACTTTATAAATTTGAAATTTTCATAATGGTACACCCAGACCACTTGGATGTTAAGAAATCTTCATTTTTAAGTTTAATTTTAATGGTTCTTTATCCCTGTTAAATGGTGTGTATGACTCAAGACCATAGAGTCAACACCCTAGCTTTTATTTCGATAAAGGCTATATTTTAACCTAGCTAACCTTGATGAGATTTTTTTAATCTCAGGAGGCATCCTAAAATGGCTATAGTTTGTGTCTAACAAAAAATAGCCTCAAAGGTTGAGAAGTGATTGATCTTACTTTTGTTGGTAAAGAATTTTTTTTTTACTAATATTAGAATCTTATAATGAACTATGTTGCAAGATACAAAATGGAGCAATTGTTTGTGGTTGAGGAAACAAATGGTTTGTTATATCTATTTAGGGTCCTATTTTTGGTACAATTTATACCTTGGATTTTATTTCCTTGGCTATTTTTCAGTTTGTAGATTACCTTGTTCAGGTTCTAGAGCTAATTTGCTTTCAAGCACTCATTGTTGTGAATGTTTTATTGCAATTTTTTGGCAAGTGTTCATATCTTAAGTTAGCACAATCTTGAAGGAGGCATCCCTTCTAGTATCTTCTTCTTAGACCTCTCACCATCTTCATTGTAATTCAGGCCATCGGAATAAGTGCTAAAAATCTATCTAAATGTAATTCCTAAAATTATGTAATTTTTTCATAGACTATGTAATTGAAGACATGCCCTCATAATTCTATAAAAGGAGGGCATGCCCTCTTCAAGTCCCAAGTCAGGGATTTTGTATGTATACAAGACTTCCATCTCGGGCTATACTAGTGATTTTCTTAACCCATTCTTTTTCCCTTGGTGCATGTATTTGAATAGGGTTTTGTAAATATTTTCAAAAATTAATTAAATGACTTTTGCCTCTTGGCGATCCAAAAAATTTGAATTGGTTAGCAACACTAGATACAAAATATATATTAGAAAAAGCTGTAGGAAATTGAATATAGTTTATGAACTACACATTTTTTAGTTATTCTTAAAAATGAACAAAAAGTTTTATTTAGCATTATAGTGAATCTAAATATGAGAGAAAAAATTTGATTTACAAAATTGAATATTAGTAAAAGACACAGTAGTTGATGCGACACATTTTTTTTGAAACTTGGTACATGAGAGCATATTTGTTAGAATTTTCTAAAATCATTGGAATTCTAGTAGAGACAACTCTAAGCCAGAAGTGTGAATAATAGGAAAGGGTCCAAAATACACATCAAGAATGGAAAGGGAAGTAATCAAGAAACTCACAAAACTGTAGAAGAGGGGAAAAGAGAGGGGCCAAACAAGCTACACTGATATGTATAATCTAGTTCGTGCCAAAATTTTGACACCCTTTATATTAAAGTAAGTAATGCTAAATAATAGAAAATATTAAAGTACCTAATGTTAGATAACATGATATTAATAATAATTATTTTATTCTATTAAAGGAAAATTAAAAGCTTAAGTTTAACTACAAAATTTCTAACTAGAAAAAATGTGGGTTTGTGAAAGTGATGATATTAAAAATTGTTTATTTAATTGCCTTGCTAAATCTAAATAAACTATTACATTCTTCCTTAATTGTTCCTTCTAAATATCAATGCTGGAACCAAAAAGTTATTATTTGGGATACATAGACTATGATTAAGAAGACAGGTTGTTTGGGACATTTTACTAATCAATGTTGAGATCCAAGTTGCTCTAATATGATAGTTTATAGTAACCATCAAGCTAAACTGTTAAGTGACTCATCATTTCTCATTTGTAAATCTAGTTGTTTATCATTTTCCATAGGGTCATTGTAATACACAAAAGAAATTAGTCCCACAGAAATGGTTCTATCCTAATAACTTTGTGTTTGATTTGTACACTCCTCCTCAGTGTTCACTTTCAGGGAATACTTTTTCTCTTATGGATTTTCCTAATTTAGGATCTTTTTCCTCTAATTTTGTTAAAAAATTTGTT